>CM039650.1:935431-1535431 GCA_022405125.1 Anthidium xuezhongi | reverse complement strand
TACCAACAAAGAACGAGGTTGTCACCTTTTCGTGGCGCTCCATTTGAACAGTGTTTCCTGAGGTTTCAAGGGCTGACTGCGTACAATTGCGCGAATAAAGTGCTCATACAATGATTCTTCATTATGAAATAAACTCTTTTGTAGGTGAAATTTAATTCGTGGCCCAGTTTGCTGAATGCTGAACTCATCGAACTTCTCGATTTCTGTATACAGTTATATTACATACTGCAACAAGTGTAAAAAAATTATTTCCTGCGATTAGTGGTTTTCCTGTTAACCGTAAATACAAGAATTGTACTGATTTGATGCTATAAATTATTTATACACTCAAAAACATCTAGGATATTAACGGGTTAAATATTGGTGGATATTTTTATAAATAATATCTTTATGTTATAATTTATATTATATTTGAATATATCTAAGGGTAAATTGCTTTAAATATTTTATATTGGAAATATCGGTTTCTATTTCAATGTGTTTTGAAATACGTTTTCTAAGTGAGGCAAAGCACAAGCTTTGGAAAAAATCTGTCCTCCACTTACACAAAAGAATACTACACCTGCACAGTATTTATTATTCAAGCTTTGGTGACAACCTTCGGCCCACTGGTGTCGCAACGGTTTATTTCTGCTGAAGGATTGTTTTAGAAATAATTTAACTCCTCAAAAATGAATTGACACGTTACAGAAGTCTAACTCTATTCTTCTCCATTTATTCTCCAGAGAATAATCCATAATCATCATAACCACGTATAAATATTAAATATTATTTGAATATTACTGAAGCTTTTGAGGTTCACAGAACCCTTTTTAAGTTTTATCGAAGTACTTCATTACTTTTATCAGTATACCTGCTTAAGATATTGACTGCAATACTTAAGTTAGTCATAATACTTTAGTCGTTATTTACATTAAGCAACCAATTAAATCCCTACGGGGAGCTTAATATTTTTCATCTGGATTTAATGCCATGTAATCAAGTTTACTTGGAAGAGGAGTACTTACAACTTTATAATCGTATTAAACTTTTTTAAAACTGTTTTTATGTACGTACTTTGGGCGAAGGTTGTTTTATTATGGCTTCTTTCAACCTTTATTCCTAAGTCAGTCATTCTAAATTTATTCTTTAAATAACCCTTAAAATTGTTCATTATTTCCTTATTCCCAAAAGCAATTACAAGATCGTTTACATAAAGCACAGTATATATATTTTTTCAGATACATTTCCTTTGACTAAAATATATACATATACATCGATCGACTTCGAACTTCGAAAACCCTTTTCTAAAAGCCTTTTTTCGAATACTTCAAACCAGTATCTTGCTTTATTTAATTTAGAAACTTGATTGCCTCTATTTGCAACTCCATCAAGAATTTGCATGCAGTCTCTGCATTCGTATGACGTATCAATAAATGAAATTGATTTGCAAAAGTAATTACAAATCTGGTGCAAATGTTTCATTATAATCAGTTTAATATTTCTGATTAAAACCACGCGCAACAAGACGTGTCTTGTATTTTGATGGATTTCCAAATTCATCATTCTTGATAGAAAATGTCGATTTGAATTTATTTCTTCACTTACGGCTTGTTTCCACTGAATTTTATTATTTCTTGTGTTTGTTTTTTCGATAAGCGACTGTGTGCACGTTAGATCATATTGAGTCCCACTTTCATTATATTGTGATGTGGTCTAAACGTTTATGCCACAATTTGTAATTACTATTCACAACGTTATGTACTTGTGAATTAATACTTAAAATCTACTGCGATTTAATTTTCTAAAATTAAGAATTTTAACTACTTATTTTGGCAAGAATTATCAAAATAGTAACATAAAGTTCCTTAACCTCTTATTGTATAACCTTAACTATAATCGAGGCTAAAATCACGCGTTATAAAATCAAATTCTGAATGATAGACGGTTATACGCCAGTACTGTCGAATTCAAAGGAAGAAAATAGTCGTCTCATGTCTCGCGTTGAAATGAAATGAGACATCATTGTGCATCTGACAATAAACGTTTGACGAGGAATAGCGAGGAGAGGAAGAGAAATAGGAGCGAAACGAGGTGGGTGTAGCACACGTCGCAGTGCGCAAAAAAAAAGAAAAAATGGGAACTGATTAACGTGCCACAATTCAAAAAGTTCTTCCTAAGAGGCCGGCCAGGATCGTTGGCACGAAATCATGGGATAGCGTGCAAAACTTCGCGAAGAGTCCTACTCTGATTGGCCTGACGCCAGACGTCTAACCCTCGGGGATCTACGAGTGTGAAGAATGTTTCTAGAATATTACGTTAGAAATTTATACAGCACCGCGCCGAGACCCGGTCACGTTTGCGACCGTCAAATCGAAAATCGTTTAACATCGTGGAACAGGTCGAATATTCTGGCGCGGAAAATCATGGAAACGACGAAACTGCCGGGCTCGTTCCGATGTTTTCCAGCAACTGTTGCATAGATCTACGATTTTTCTCGATTTAAAGAAAACCTTTACGAACCTATCCATATACAGGGTGTCCCAGATCGAAACCGACACACTTCGCCAACATACTCTGGAGGTCATTCTCAGCAAAAGATGTTATATACACCCTAGTTCGATTCGACTTCGTTTTTGAGATTATGGAAGGAAACTAGTGCGAATCAGATACGTAACTTTTAAAAACATTATTATTTATTCGCAACTATGGTTTACAGTTATTTAAGTTTATTTTTGTTCGGAATGACCTCCTGAGCATGTTGGCGAAGTGTGTCGGTTTCGATCTGGAACACCCTGTATATACCACGTATAGGGTTGCCATGGGTACGAAACTTGTTCACCGCACAAGAATGATCAATTAAAGAGGTGACAGGTTGATTGATCATACAGGACGGATGGAATTTTTATTAATTCGTAGACGAAAATTAACTCCAGTTTTGTTATAAAAAATTTTAGAAGTAAAGAAATAAAATCTAAATGGATTTATTTCTGTTCGAGTTATCGTTTATATTTTTATGTTAATTACGAACCTATTTAATAAATACAGTTTCGTTGCACAATTAATTTCATGAATTAAAAAGTTACAAACTTAGAGCATTAGATGTAGGACTTTATAAAAAATTTTCTCTATATTCCGCACTTGAATTTATAGGTCAAAGAAAGAGAAAAAGTAAAGCAAAATGAAACATGAAACTGAACCACTGCGAACTTCCACAATATATCAAATTTACAGGCATATCGATATTGAAACCCATATGTGCAACATAGTATTCGTATTTCTTATTAGTTTATTTTAAATATACTAACAAAAACAAATGAAACGTTCGCAATAATATTTAAATAAATTGCTGTTTTATCAAAATGTATCAGTACTATTAGTTCATAAATCTATCGTTGTGTGCTGTGTGCAAGCACTTCGAGTAATCGAGTAATCGATTTTCCCATACAGAGAAACGAGATTGTAAAAATAACTGTATACAATCTTTCCAAACTTAATACTGTAGGTTAAAAGATTATAGATTTTCAGATTAAAAAGGATAAAGTTGTAAATTTCGAGCTAGCACATACGAGCAAATAGTAAATCGTTCGTACAAAAAAGATCAATATTTAAATAAATTTTTAGTTCAAAAGTAAATGGTTCATTCGCTGGTTTATAATATGGAGGTGATCTCTAATATTTATGATAAATAGCATGACAATTTTTTTATTCCTACTGTCAACCTTTTAAATATTTATATTGTTAGCATTTATTACATATTTTCTAAATCTTCTGATGTACCATGCATTATATTACAATCTTCTTTATTCGCAATAGATTTCTTTTTATACAAATACGAAAATTCTTCCTTTCCATTCGTAGGGCAGATACCTTTCATTCCCTTTTTCTTAACGTGCATAGCCCCAAGTAACGTAATCCCATTTCCACAAAGCTGTCGATCCTTCGAAACGTCATTTCCACGTCCAGGTCCAGCTCGTAATTTCCGCAATGTTCGTGCTACGTTAGAAAGAACAAAGCCTGCTTACCGATAACATCAGGGAATCTTGAGAAATATCTGATGGATAATGTTAGCAGGAGCAATGAAAAACACAGCTCCACCACAGAAAAGAAAATTGCCCTTTGATTTATTGTTTGTGCAACTATACAGTAACATTAATGAACCTTAGAAATGAACAGTAATTAAAAGAAATTAATTTAGAAATATAGTCCTTTGCATTTATGTTTGTATAAATCTATGTGCACGTCAATGAATTTTATAGGCGTTAAATTAATTCTTTTAGTTTTCAATCAAATTTAAATTATCTAACAAATTAAGAAGTTCAGAAAAGAAATAATTGATCAATTAGGTTACTAAATTCAAATCTTGGTCTTTCGTAAAAGGCTATTCAACCACAGTACCATCCAACCAATCAGAGATAAATTAAAGAAACCATCTCTGAAATTTAATCTTGTTCAAGGAATCTGTATTTTAACTACTGTTTCTGTTACTTCAGCATCTACTCTGTGCTCTATTGCTCTTTTACTGATCAAAGCAATATTGTTATCTTCCCTCAGTTGTCCCCGAAGCACCATCTTCTTCTTCACTTCGGCAACGGTTTTGTTCCTTTAGGACAGATTTCAAGGAACAGAAAGAGGTTGCATGGAGTTAAATCCGAATAGTCGTTTTATTCAATCTTACCGATAACTTCAAACCGATACGTTGCTTAACCTTTGAACCGGACATCTTTCCATTACACAAGTCAAACATGACTGTTTCAAACAATCTGAAATAACAGATTAATAACACAACGTACTTGAAGTTGCAAGGATTGTTTCTGTTTGGCCAATAACAATATCTCCCTTCTGTGGATCGATCCAGGCGAATCGGATCGCTTTCCGTTAGACGATAAAAATATTTTTATCATGAATTCGTAAACAATAACTACGTATTTGACTTGAATATTACAGTACAAAATAGAAATAAATTGAAATCTTTGTTTTGCAAACGAGAAACGGAAAAATAAATATTTTTGGTTTATTGATTACTGAAATAAACTGAAATTTTCTTAATAAAATCTTTTCAGTATACCAAATACAATATTGATTTCTAAAAGTGTCATTTGATTTTCCTTAAATGCGATGACCCTATATATAAGAATACTTTAAAATGTATCACATACTAAAACTGATAGTAATAGATAAATTGAGTTTCCAAATTCACCATTCTATTTTAACGCTTACTGTTACATCACTAATATATAGGTGACATTTCAACTTCCATAAAAATTCGTTGGTCAAAATAGAAATTCTTTCACTGATTTAACTCAAAATGCCTGATTTAAGTACTTGAAATTACGGTTAATAAAAATAACGAAACATTGTAAAAATAATAAACAAAATAAAAATCAAAAAACTGCTTGTCTCTATCACAATGTAACAAACATTAACTAAATCTTTGTTTTGATCTAATACTTGTAAAATTTAACCCTTTGCGGTCCACTACCAGTGGCACTGGACATTATTTGTTTTCATAAGCAAATATATGTGTTCAATACAATTGTGTTTCCTTTCCATTTATTCAAATTGACTTATTTCGTTCTTAAAATTAACTTGGACCTGGCTACCAACACTCTAATAAAATCAGTGGACTGGAAGGGGTTAATGTCCCTTAACCATAAAAAAAATTAATTATTGAAGATTAGATACGGATTGTAACAACTATCTAACACTAGTTTTGTTCCTTAGAATCTCGTTACTTTCCCTTCGAATAAAAAAGTAGCGTGTTGAACGTTCGGTTGCCAGTGTCCAGTGTAAATTCAAGCTTCTAGGATGAAAAACGAAAGGAAAGATGTTGAATTGCGTTTAAGGGACGGTCTTCGCATCCGCGTGAAGAAATGGTGGCACGCTGAGAAGCGAGCGCGGACCGAATTGCTCGTAAAAGACGTCTACCGGCGCTATTTTAACACCGTAATACGTGTTTCCCATTAAAAGCCCACTGGCCGTGTGTGCACAAACGTAGGGGAGCCAACCGAGCAACTTGCTCCTGTTCAGCCCGCCTCCGCTCTGTGTCAGTTTGCACGCGTCGCGACGTCTACGGAGTTGCCTCTTTAAAAAGCGATCTGCCTCGCAAAGTGGATTTTAACGGGCTACAGCAATTATGTCCCACGCACTCTACGACACGAGATCGCTTAGTCGTTTTTAATCCGATTGCCGGCGTCAAATGCGTACCTTGAATCGTTTTCAAAACAACCGGATGAAGATGTATCCAGCTTGTGGACAGAGGCATCTTGAAAGAGGCGATATTACTCCGGAAGACCCTTTCGAGTCGCGAATAAATCGAATGAAACGGGATGGAATGTTCTTAGGTAGACTGCGAAATTTTATGAAAACATACTTTAACGAATTACTTTTTTCCTCTAATAAATTAAAGGTTTGCAAATTTTTAATTCGCAAATTTTACATACTTTACAGATTTTTTAAAAATTTATCTCATTTTGTGCAACGTATATTTTACACATTTTTTAAAAATATTTTAATATCTTATAAAAGTGCGCAGTTTGCTCATAAAATTTTCTCGATTTGAGAGCGGATGTATTTCGAGTAAAATTAAGCACCGATTTTTCAATTAAAAATAATGTCTGAAGTGTTTTAAAGTTGGAAAATGAAAATGAGAAGTTTGTGATCCACCATCCAAGGGTCAACACCTTCACTATCGCTCTGAAGGTATTGGAACTATTAGTAACAATTTAACAATTTTTATTTATTATTTTCACAATACATGGTATAATTTCAAGTAACTAATGTTAGCATTTCGAATGGAGTAATAATATAGAAGGTAAATTAATTAAACTATCAAAACTGTTAATACACGATTTAATTTATTGTTTAAAACACTCTGGACTTTAACTGGGAAAAATGAATATTGATTTAGTTAAACTCTTTTTGAGCAACAAATTGCACAAATATTTTTTCGCCAAAAGAAAAAAAAAAGAGGGACGGTATGAAAAAGAACTTCGAGTCAGGATAGGACAGATTATTTCGATTGGTTTTATTTGATTTTTCCGGCACAGAAACGCTGGCGAAATGCCTTTCACATTTTCATAAAAATTCAGAAACCGAAAAGCACACGACGCGAACGATTATTTCACCGAGCTCTTGAATTATACACACCCACGTATACATACGCAGAGAGAGAAACGATATCGTCTTCTATAGATCCGTTTCGTTTTAATTTCGTTTCGAGTTTCTATTGCACCGCTTTTAAATTCAATAAAAAATATATACTTGTCACTGCGAAAGCGATGCTCGACTAAATCCAATCGTTGAATAATTGCATTATTTCACGAGCCACGATCCGATTCGACGAAATGTAATGCCACGTCAGTGGAACAAGGACGACAGTTCGATATATCGGTTGACATTTTTCAAGTTTATCGAATGAAAATGGCCATTGTTGAAAAATGTCAACTTTTCTTTTGATGCATAAATTGAATACGTTATGTGATAGATCCAATACTGGGTAAATTATGACCCCTTTTCTCTTGGAATTTAGATCTTTTCGCACTTATTTCTCTGTTATCAATACGTTTATAATTTATTCATGTATAAAACATATATATTTTTATACACAACTGTATATGTGAAGTATAAATAAATAAATAAATTTTTATATATACTGCTACTTACATTAATTAATTGAAATCTTTTATTACCATATAAATATTTATATATAAATCACGTACATTGTATATAATATAATCACGTACTTTTTCTAAAAAATGTTTATTTGTTCAATTCTACTTAATTGAAAAATGAAACTAATTCCATTTTTTCGTATGATTATAACAATTTATATAAGAAAAGATATTTGATATTTTATCCCATGATAAGAAAATTTTTATTCATCCAGTTACGAAGAAAATTGAGTTTATCAAGTTAGATGGGCCACCCTGTATATTCAATTGTGGTAAAAGTTCGTAGGGTTCTCTTTTTTTCTTTCGAAGTCAAATTTTTCACGATGCTGTTCTCTTTGTCTTAAATATTATACATAATTGGACAGCTGCTTCTGTTCTGTGCAATATTTTATGTCAATTTGTAGGCAAGTTAAGTCGTTTTCAATTTTTCTATTACTAAAACATCTGATAAAATTTCTTTATTACAATATTCAACCATTTGTTACGTACAATTTTTAAACTTTTAACAACAAAAAATAAAAAGTTGCCAAACAGTCAAGTTTTGTGTGTGTTGTTAACAATACAAGTTGTTTACGAAGAATATTTTAATTAACAAGTGTTATGAAATTTAATAAACATTACCAAGTACATTATTCAAATTAACATAAGCACGTCCGATTCAGTGAACCTAATAAGAGTACCTGATAATCAATTAACAGTTGGCTATACCAAGGAACTGTAAGTTGAACCTAATTGTTCTACTAGCTAGTGGCTGGCCTGATGGAAGACTAAGTGCTCTGGATGTTGATCGACTATCGGATACCTGATTGCTTCTAAGATTAACTAATTTAAACCGAAAGCCTAGGTGCTCGGTGCTGATTGATGTATTGTCGATCGCTGACAACCGACAACAGAACTTTCTGATTGATTCTATAGCCGACCAGCCGTTACAAGTGAATTAACCTCTCATTATTAATTAACACGTTCGATTACCAAAATAGACCGTTGCCTAAAGTTTTAAAAACGTTTTTCTCAACTTTCTTGCAAAGTAATAGGCAACATACTACTGTAAATACGATAACATACATGTAGTACTAGGAATAATTATTCTACTTAAATTATATTTGGAAGGAAACTTATAAAAAGGAAAATAAATTAGTTATATTTCCCTTAAAAATCATCTACATTCTTTTTATGTCCCCTCAGAGGGGACAATCGAGTGGAAAGGGTCAAAGGTCTGATTCAGTTATGAAACACCCCGAATAAAAAATAACGTAAATGTAATTTCTGCTTTCCAAGTGTCCCTGTCTGACGAAACTTTGATACGATGTAGAAGTCGAAATTATATTCAACACATTTGCATTTCTTTCCTTAGATCTCAAGAGGCTTACGTCAAAAATACGGACGGATAGAATTGCTCCTATAATAAATATCATTACATATAAGATCTCTACCACTTGTTAAAGATATTGTAAATTAGTTAGGTGTTGTGTTTAGAAATACAAAGATTAATCTTCCCTGGAAGTTCACCATCGTTAATCAATGATCTCGCTTTGCGGGAGGAAAATCGGAAAGCTGGAAGCTTTATTGTTTCCATCGGGTCACCGGTGTCCATCGAGTGCGATCCGCAATGGCTTAACCGAGACGAGGCCCGCCGTTTTCATCGCCTCGCAATTGTAATCGCGACGATGCGACAATGGAGATTTAGGAATGCGAGCTCAGCCAAACAATGGAGCTTTATGAGAACCTAAATCCACCACAATGGACGCCGTTCGCAGCGTGCGTGCGACGATCGATATTTTAAGGTGCCACGGTCGACCTTGCGCCTGCAAAACGTCTTCTATTTTTATGTAGTTCTCCAGCCAACAGCAACGAAAGTGTTGGCACGATTTTTCGACCCGACAAAGGTACAAGCGGACATCGAGGTTGGCACAATTTTAATAGAAGTGAAGGAAGGGTGATATTTAATAGAGATAAAGAAGTAATTCTAATTTTATTCAGTTTGATGAATAAAACAGTTGAAAAACTGCTAAACACATATCTGGTACCAATGTTTTCATTCTTTTACTACTGATATTACTGTTATTAATGTTTTGATTCCCTGCTAAAAATTTTATTAAGCGATTATTATATTTTTAACAAATCTTACTTATTATTCTCTCAATATTTCGTTAATTCCATTATTTATCATATTGAATACTTATTACGAGTAGTTCTAATTAAATAAATTAGATTTGGGTAATGGATTTCCAGAGACCCAGATGTGGGTATGATGACAGTTAAAGCGTTAATACTACTATAATATTGCTTTCTCTATATCGTTTTAAAGAAACAAATTATAGCTTGAAACAAAAAAATAATTGTGAAAAGAAACTTTAGAAGTAAAAATATACCAAAATTCACCTAAATCTTAGTAACATAAATGGGTGACACTTTTATTTGTCCAAATAGGCAGAATTTTATAAATAAGTTTCAACAATTTTCGTTAGTCATAAATCGCGAAGGAGTAGAAAAGTATTAAAAAATTGCCAACATAGATTCTTTTTATTTAATAATTGGACAAATTACAAAATCCGAAATTTGCAGGATCAATCATCATTTGTTAATGAACAAGAATTGCCAAATGACAACGCTATGCGCTGATGGATTAAAATTGAAAGTAAAAAAGGAATAAAGTATTTCCACTTATAGAATAATGATTGATCAAGAAGAAATAAACTCGCGAAGAAATTTGAAACTTGAAATAAGAAAAAGAAATTCCAATTATATTAAGAACAAATAAATTGTTCATAAGCATCTATTTACAGCACGATCGATTTACAGAATGCACAATCAACATCTTAACTAAAAGACTTCGAGAGGGAAGAAAAATATTCTTCGTCCACGAATACCAATAATTCTTCCAACGTTCCAACTTGGTGGAGCGGACTTCCATCTAACACACTCCGCCAAGTAACTCAATTGCGATTTTATAATAATCAAACCTCGAGCCGGGTAATTGTTTCTATCACGCGATTTCTCGCCGATCGGCTTTGAATTCAGTCACGCGAAACGGGAAGCAGCCGGCGTGGATGGAAAAGCCGAGCATTTTAACGGCGACTCGACCCGATAAACCGGCGATTAATCGATAGACAATAGACCGTGCGAGCAACTTTCGGGCCAGAACGATCGCGGGAAATCTCTGTTCGGCCGCGAACGCTTCGCCCCGTTCGGCCGAGCCCCGAACTTTCCGCGCTAATCATCGCAGCCGACGCGTACAAGCGAACACTGATAACGAACTTGGCGTGCGCGTAATCGTGGCTGGCTGTTCGCTACGTGCTCGAAGTTGCGTACATTCTCATCCGAAGCCGATTGTATATGCACCGTGGGGCGGACCGTTCGCCGCTGGCACGAAAATGTCGTGACTCGCTGCCGTAACTCGAGAGCCCGCGAAATTCTCCGCTCGAGTGGTGTACATGGGTATTATCGGTGAATCTCGAGCCATCCATCGCTATTAAAGCAAACACAGCTCGTGTAACCCGAAAGATTCTCCCTTCGACCGTACCGCTGGCTTTTAACCTCCGCGCAACAGCCACTGGGTCATCCAAAACCCACTCGCTGGCTAGAATTATTCAATTGCATTTTGATCTGTAGCAGAAAAAATATTAGATTTCGGTAGAGAGAAGGTAGCATAAAAAAGATATTTTTGTTCAGTACAATTTAAAAATACAATTAATATAAGGATTAATTTTGAGAAAACGTTGACACACCACATTCTCTCTGCCGTGAATATATTCATCCATAAAAGAACGGAAATGGCTATCAAATACAAGTTTTCTGATACTCGTAATGAACTCTGAATAATCTAGGAAAGTTTTCGAAGAAAGATTCCGACTTTTACCGGTTATCAAAGTTCCGTTATTAGTTAATGAACCTTCGAGCAACGCGGAAACACTATCTGCCACGACTGCGAGTAGAGAAGATAATTTCAGCAGCGCGGAATCGACCGACGAGCAGCAAAAATATATAAAAAAAAAAAAGGTTTGCAATCTTCCATAATAAAAATGCTCAGTGCGAAAGTTTCCCTCGTAAAGATTTCTTCCGTGGTGCGGTGTGTTAAACGGATTACTTCTTCGCATCGACTTTGTTTAACCCTGTTTTCCTATAATATCCACTGTAAAACTTTTAATAAACGTTAATAAAGGTAATTGGAGAAGGAAGTTAGGGGTGTTTCATTAGGGCGGATGATGAACCTCCATTCTAATCTTATAACCGCGTAACGAGCGGCTAAAAAATTCAAAATACTGTTTAGATTTGTTGCATTAGTGTTGGTGTGAGCCTGAAACGAAATCATTCGGGGGCAATTCGATTACTTGAATTTTAGTTCTCCATTATATGTTTTGAAAATTTACTTACTGTGTTTGCTCAATAATTTTCTAGTGATTTCTTTCCAAAACCTATCATTCAAGTTTCTTTAGCGGGCACTTCAATTTCTGAATATTAAAAATTATGTATAAATGTATAAGCACTTACAGTTCTAGATTCGTTGCGATTCTTAACTGTTACTTCATGTTTAGTCCTTTTAAAGGTACGGTTAGGAAGTGGTGGTGATCGAGGAGAAGGACTGATAGGAGTTCTAAGACTAAGGAGTCGGACGTGTGATTCAGAGTTGGTGAGTAAGGGATCCAAGGGTCGGATGAGCAATTGTATATAGAGGGTGAGACAGGGTTTTGGCGTTATTTAAACTATTCTAAATAGATAAAATGGACCGATATCCAATAAATTAGAGGGAGGGGGTATAAGAATTTTAGAAAGGCTTAGGTGGGGCATAGCACAAAAAATGTTGGGAAACACTGATCTATATGTTAATATTAAAACTATATCCATAAAGTGCATAAATAAAATTTCACCAGAAAAATGTAACAGAGCAGACTAACGATCTGGGATACAGCAGAAACAAAGCGAAGTACCATATACTGTAAAGAATCGTTCCCTGAAGAGGAACGTATACAGAGACAGAAGTAACGGAAAGAGTATCTCCGGGCTCCTCGGAGAACCGCAGCCGAATCAATCGACGAAAATATTCAGGTAATTTCGTGCTCGGTCTCGTTACGTCCACCGGGAACGAAACGATCTTTCTTCGTGGAGGAGCGTGACTCCGTTGGGACCAGGATCTGACAATGGAGACCGACCATCTCGGCCAATAATTCAGAGAGGATCGTGGACGAGTTTCCGCACTCGTGGGTTGCAGCGTGGCGCGGAATTCGTTCCGCGAAATTTTACCGGCACCCGCTATTGCGAGCCAAGGACAATGAAGACGGTCGGTGGTGGTGTTGGTGCAAAGGACCGCGTTACACCTACGACGGATAATGAGCAACCGAGGACACAGATGGCCCGAACCAGAGCTTCGACTTCCGGGATAAAAAGATCCGAGCTGGATCGTTCCTGTGCAAAGTCATGCATGTATGTATGGACGCGATGGGAGCTCGTCTTCTCTTGTCCTTCGTCACGATTTAATTCAATCGGCTACTTTTCTCCAACCTTCAAATCCTCGGCTCGAATAACGAATTCCCGCGGGTAAGTTTTCTAGACTCGAGACGGAATATCCGGATTATCCGTGATGAAACGCTTCCGTCAGACAATGGCGATTAGAATTGCTTGTAACTCGGTTCAGGGAAAAATCTGCTGTTTTTCGTGGGAAGCGCTGGGTGTTTTTTCATGTAAAAGAACCCAAATGTACACCGGCGTGCAAAAGCGTTAACCCTTCGAGCTTATACACGCTATTCTACTTGTTTTGACATTATGAAATCGTATATATTTATAACAGAAATGACATACTGCTTAGAAACTTTTTAGAAATATTAAGAATATGCAAAAGTTTTAGAATACTGCTCGAATTACATTAATAATTATTTGAATTATTCTAAATACGAAACTCCTTTCTAAAAAGGAAAAGCAGTATTAATAAACATTAATAAAAATAGAGTGCTAACACAAAAATTGCCTTACAAACGATGGAGACTTTTACATACTCCTAATAGTTTTAACTTTTCTTACAATTTAACTCAAATTTAAGCCCAATCTGATCCAACCCTAATTTAAAACTACTTGAATCGTATATAGATTTATGAATTATGTAGATAAAAATTGGTTCAAAACATTAGTACACTACGCTTCTGTACTGTACTGGATACGACCACATAATTTGTAGTGGAAGATACAAGATTGCCAGATATCATCAGGTATACCGCACTGTTTCAAAGTTCTTCATACTCAAACAATGTAGTCTTACAGAATTATTGTTGCATATTGTTAATGAAGGTGCCAGTTAGCAGTGAGTTACTCTTATTTTATCATAATATTAGTTACTTTTCTTTGTATAACTTTGTCAGAAATTATTTATATTGGCAGAAAAATGTTAAAATAGTATTTTAACATAGGTAGAAAGAACTGTTGCCCGTTTAAGGATACATCTGTTAAACGATTTCAAAAATCGATCACTTTGAGGAATTATATCCGAGTAATTAAATGAAATGTTTCAATATTCCTAGAGGACATACAACTAACTTTTCTCTATTCCTGAACCTCTATTCCTGAATTTTTTAGATTAAAAGTGCTGCAAAATGGAATTATTCGCTGTCGTTTCATCTTGAAAACATCACTATCTCTAGAATTGTTGAAATTTTTCCAAAATTCTATATTGTAGGTAACATATTTTTATTTATAAATCAAACAGAATTTTTAATTTTATATATTCCAGAGCTTGTCGGCATGACGGCTAACCATCAATATTTCAATCTACGTTATTAAAGAAATGGAGAATAACTCTGTTACTGTTGAACTATTTCTTGCGCGTGTTTCAATCATTTTATTTACCATCATAGGCCCCTTCAATCTATTACAGACCATAAGCTACGGTCAGAGGTTCGACCGTAATAAAACAATAATCCTGAGAAACCCCGATCCGACCCGTGGCGACAATAGGCTTATGGAACCACTAACCATTTTTTCTTCCTAAATACTTTCACGACAGTGGAACAAGCCTACTGTCTTGGGACTAACATATTAAGTTTCATTTTCTATATATTTTAATCATCAACATGTTAACTAACCCTTTCGCTTTCCTATATTATACATACTTCAAAAATAACACGGATAGAATACAATTCGTTCGAATTTGACAAGCTTCGTTTAAGTTTGAAACCAAACACATTGGTATTCTTAGTTAGTGCCATTTTTATGGTCACTACCATGCCTCATTCGCAGTCGAAGGATCAGCAGTGTAAGAGTAAAAGCAGTAACTTCACTCGTATAATTTTGGTTCGTCGTTAAATGGACGACCGAGCGAGTTCAACGTAAGAATTTGCTGAAATCCCCTGGAATCCCGATTTGTACAGTTGACCGGCCAAGTCCTTGGCAAACACCACTAAGGGAGTATCTTGGTGACAGAAGATTTGTACCATAGCCGGCTGCTCCTCGAAGTCGTAGATATTCATCGAACAAACACACTCGTCGAATAACGATCCCGTTAATTTCCTCTTCCGGCGTCCTGCTTAAAAGAGGATATCCCGTTTCTTGAACCTTAAACGACTGACGAAAAAAGCATGCGTCTCCTCCTTTTTTCGCGTGATTCCTCGCCAAATAGCCACGTTTAGCGAGGAACTTAATTTACCTCCCTTCTGCTCCGCATAAAAAATTCAATTTTCGTTCACGAGCAATCCTGCCTAATTTCATTTTCATTCTTCGGCAAACAGTTCACGGTACTTACGAGACACGTTCGTGATTTTATTCGATAAACGCGCGACGAAGATTCGATATTACTTGATGAAAATCGCGCGATCGTGTTTTTGAAAATTCAGAGGGTTTTAAACGTTTGTACCGTTTGTTTCGTTCGCGATAAATTCGCAAAAGAAAGGAGAACATTGCGCCGTTTTATAAACGATTGTGTAACTTCGAAGCAATGTTTAATCGTTGGAAAGCAGATTTTCTGCGTGGCTAAGTTTTCTTTTTTTTTCTTCTGGGGGAGGGTGGTAAAACTGGAATAACCATGGGCAGGGAAATTAAAGCGCCGGATTCGTAACGAACGATTTGTCGTGCATTTGACAGAACACCCGCGTTTAATGGAGGATTAAAATGCATTATTTCCCGTGGAACAAATTAGAGCAATAAACCGTACTGCTTGCACACTCGTTAACGAATTAATGCGCCATATCGGAGCAATTTGTCACCGGTAGATGAGGTCGTTTAACCTGCATCGTAAGACGCTGTTCATTTCGGATTCGAAACGCCAAGAAGAAAATTGTCAACCTATGGGTGATAACGATGCTACTTTATGCAAAAATATTGCACACTTTTCGAAAAAAATACTGTCGATCTTGTATCACTGGTTTTAGACACATAATTAAAAGGAATAAAAGAAAGATATACAGAATATAAACTTTCGAGTAAATAATTTGTATTATCAAAGTTAAGTGTCCAACAAGGGATGACGAAGAATTAGTTTCAATTAAAATAGTTTGCGTCAATAATTAAAACACAGACGACGAGGCAAAGACGTGGGTATGTGGTAGTCATAATTATAAAAATCGTTAAGATTCTGCCATAAAGTTCACAGGACCCAACTAAAAGGCACCCTCTCAGGATTTTAACGAGAAGCTTTGTCGACGATCGTGCGGTTAAAGGTCAACGTCGTCGTATTTCAGCTTAAAAGTTCGACGTACCCTTTCTTTCACGGCAACGCGCCATCTCGTCTAGCCTAGCCGCACAGAAAATATTCTTTAATACTTCCATCGCACTTTTCATTTCACCCATACGGCGTACGAGTTACGAAATCGCGATCCCTTTCAATATCCTCGAGGAAACCATCGTCAAGATATAACGTTTTACGTGATCCTTCTAATAAATAATACCTTGGGAATGCGTGGTTAAGGTACCCGAATGCCCCTTAAATTTCCCCTTAAAATGTCCCTCCTCCGTTCGAAAAAAATTAGTAGAAGTTATTACCATAAACGTTATTCGATCGTTCGTCAGGAAATTATATCGTTTCAAGAACCTGTGTATTCTAATTTAATTTAATTAAAAATATAATTGGAATTCAATTGGAAAAGATAATTAAAAACAACAATAACTAAGAGAAAATATAATTAAATGAGAGAAGGTAATTAAAAAGGAAAAGCAATTGCAGAAAATGACTAGGAAGAACTATGAAATAATTAAGGAAAGAGGGATTTGCGAATCTAAATAGTAATGTTAATCTCGATAAAGTTAAATTTATTAAATTAGTGAATTAAAAGGATGTTCATACTTTTCAGTACGCTTATTTTCGACTGTAAATGTTCTCATTATTAAATCGCTGTTCGCGTGTAATTACAAGAGCTTCCATCTTGGTATTACAGAAGCGTAATTATAAAATTATAGTTGTTTAATCGCAGCATGAATTAAAACTGAAACACGCTGTTATATGTAAAACGATGGAACGTGTTTCTCATCGTATTCAATCACCCTCGATATTCCTTTTCCGTAAACTGTAAACGATTGTAATAGTCGTTTATCAGTAAATCGAAAGCTTAATGGCTTTTCATTATGCGTTTTATCGTCTCGAGTTTATTATCGTATAATATGTATTTATGAGATAAAATTCGTAATTAAAATTCATATGCATTGAAACGTTCAACGAACGAAAAAATACTATTTTTCACCATCGGGTTTCACAAATTCGTACACGGTATTCCAAATACTAGCGTCTAAATCTAATACCTCAGTTTCAATATGCACATGAATTTAACAGGGCCTGGAACAACCAACAGTGGAAACGGGCAACTAACTTCGATAATAATTCCTGGGAAGCATTTGATTACTTCTTCCCTCTATTCTGAACAATTATACGCGAATCTCCGATGTTCTGAATTGTTCGATGAATCATCGAACTTTGAAGATTATGCATTTTTCTGCTTATTCAGTCACTGACCCTTTGTAAATATCATGCTCTTATACTGAAATTAGAAAAAGAAATACTATATTTTTAGAAAGTTAGAAATATTATGTTAATGAAAACTTTGGAACTTCCAAATAATGTTTTTAAACATTTTTAAACTTAGAAGTATAGTTTGAAAGTACTTACGTTTGAAAGTGAAAGTGTTAATTAACTTGTTGTTAAATTAATTTTAAACTTTGCCGAGCAATGTTAATTTCAACTATCAATTCTAAATTATTTTTAATTTATTATTTTGATAATATTTATAGTTACTGCGACGTTCTAAACTTTTAGTTTCTACTGAAACTTTGTTATAATATTAAAATTATATTATAAAGTTTGATGTATTACATTTATGATGTAGGAGCCACTGATTTGAGTTTTTTGAACAACATTAACATAGTTAGTATTTTGCTTTCCACCCTAACTGTTCATATGAATTTCTCGTACAGATTCATATGTTGTATGTGAGATTGGTACCTTTCAGAAATATATAAAAGAAGAAACGAGATTTGGACAAAATTGTTTAAAAGTCGGCATAAAAGACATTATAACAAAAATTGGCAAAACACAAATTAAACCCAACAGTTAGAAAACTTTGCATAATCTTTTATAAAATGAAGCATTCTAAAATTTGATAATAATAAGAATAAATAAGAATAAATAATTTCATTACTTTCTTATTTGAATAAAAAAAAATTAAGTTCAATACCACTATTTCAAAACACTGTAACAAAATCGTTGTTTCCTGTCGCTTGGTCAATTGAATTCAAGTTTTGGGTACCTGTTGTTTTTCATTATTATTGAGAATTTCAAATATCAAGATTTATTAGCTTCTTTACGACATTACTTAGTTCCCTGCCGCGATTTTTTATTCCTTTTAAACAAACTGCCACTCCAAATATGCTGCACTCTCTGTGCAAGCAACCGATACGCGGCAATGTAAATGGAAGAATTCGATCCCGCCATCAATCAATTAACAAAGATACAGAATTTTCCATCCGGATGCATACGTCTGTCGTCGATAGAGGTTTTCGTATTCACAACAGACCCCGGCCGTTATTACGACGCGACGAACACTCGAACGAATGTATCTGAATAATCGAGGTCCAATTACCAAGATCACCGACTGTATAAGACGTCTCGCTTTCTTCAATCGAACGATCAATACTGAAAATATTATGATTGCTTCCGTTCGTATAACGAAATTATGCAAGACGTGGAATATCGGAAGCAGCCAGTCGGATACGGATGAAATAAAATCGGCCAGTGGGTGGGGAAAATGGAAACACGAAGCGTCGAAACTCGCGCACGGTTTTTCCACGGCTTTTATATTCCTGCCCGGTTCTAGGATATTTTTTTCATCGTCTCCCCCCCCCCCATCACGGTAAAACTATAAACATTTTATCCGATCACGGCACGAAATTCACCAGTTTCCCTCGTTCGTATTAATTCGATTCGTTCGCATTAATCGGATTTCGCCCCCGCCGTTTCTAACAAGAAACGTTCTCATCCAGTTTACGATACCCGGAAAGCACTTCCGTTTCCTTTGTCGAACCGACAACTTGATACCGACCGATTCGATACGGCGAATATACTCGATGCGCAACGTTATCGAATAAATAATGCAAACTCTTCGATGGAACTGCAATACACCGACCAAGTCTATGAATATTAAACAGTTTTCAACACTTGCTGTGTACGTACACCATTATACGCGCAAGAGTGAAAATTAGGATGATCGCAGAGCCATTTTCTCAAGGGCACCTTTTGAACGAGCAGTCTGACGAAGTTGGTGATTTTATCATAGATAAGTGTTCGATCAACAGGTGAGTGCATAATTAAAATCATTGAAAGGCTATTATAGTATTAGTTAAAGTACGGCCTGTCAGATCCCAACATATTTTACTTTTTTAAGGACTGTAACTTGATCGATCTTTGTTGGGACTGTTGGAATCCGTAGTGAGACGAACACCAAGTTAGAGGTGCAACTAGACTTCACATCGACAACTAATAGAATTTCTTTGAGAAGTAGTACAAAGTCAGATCAACAAGTATCAACAACGTTTCCGGTCAGTTCTGAAGGGGAGATTTTGGCAAGGATGTATATATGTATATCGAGATTCTAATGGGGGAGGACAACCTTAGCCTTTGTAATTAACTAACGGCAATGAGTAACGTGTTGTCGACATTGTGTCGATAAAAATAGTATCTTAGACGGCTGGTTATCCAAAAAGACACTGGATTAAATTTTCGTTTTTGCAAAAAAAAAAGAAAAAAACACACAGAGGTCTTTGCCAAAACTGAAGCTTTATAGTTCCATGCATTTCTATTAGTTTTCCAAAAGAAGTAAAATAAATAAGTAAAATTAATCAGTATTCAGTACAATGAATTTTAGAACAGTCTAGTGGATCCAGAGTACCAACCGAGAATTAATTTTTAAACGAAACAACAAATGTAAGCCACGATATTATATTCAAAAGGATTCTTCTCTCTAAAAATGAAAATTACAAAACAGTTGTTAAAAATTGTAATACCAGCATCGTTCGTTTCATTGTTTATAACAAATTAGATTTAAAGAATAGAAAATGAAATCAGCCTGGAAAGTTGAATTAAACAGAAAGATAAAAAGTTAATACAGAGATGGGACAAACGTACCATTATAACAGAGTATTATGTTTAACCCTTTGACCCCCCAGGTGTCTTTTTCAGAAAAAAATTAATTAAAATGCGTCTGCTATAATGACAGCCGTGGACGTTAGTTATGATTCTTTCTCGAAGCCATTTAATACTTCAAAAGCTGTCCATATTTTGCACCCTTGACACTGACTGTCAGAGTTAAAGGGTTAAAAATAAAAAAATTGTTGCTTTCGTTGCACAAACTGTATCGAACCAGCAGTCTGTTTCTTTATTTAGCGTATTATCATACTCTGACAAGGATAAAAACGTTCATTTTTTTCCCCCTCGACATTTTGAGGAATAATCGTACCACGTCGACGACCGTGTAAAGTGTCGCCGATGTCCATCCTGTCCGTTTGATTCCCAGTTGGGAACATCGGTGTCAGGGAATTTGAAACGACATTTCGACCGTGTGAAGGTGAGAGAAGGGTTGAGGAAAGAAGAGGACATGGCGGTGACGTTAAAAACGTCGTCGTCGACGTCGTCGAAACTGCGCCGTTGAAGTTGTTATCGATAAATAAAAAGTGTCAGCGCTTTGCGATGCGCGGGATGAACGAGAAAATTCCATTGTTTGTTTTTCTTTCTTCTTTTTTTTTTTAGTTTTGCCTTCCAACGTTTCTACCATTTATTGGACTTGTTTCGTGCGCGTGAATAATGCGGTCGCGCCACCGGAAGCTCGTGCATCGTCCCTTCTTTTTCGATGCTTCTGTAAACTCCTGCTGGATCGTAAAGCTGTTTTCACGAAGGGTAAGTCGACCGTAACCTTATGTTATGTTTCAGCGCACCAGCTAGTTGAAATGCTATGAAATATCGTTCGAAAATTCTTTCTTGGATATCTGCGACCCATTAAAAATATTTATGCTCGTTTGGATCATTAGTTTCAACCCTTTCGGTGAAACTGTAACCGTACGCGCACTTTCACCCCTGAAACAGTATTTCCTGGTCATGCATAGAGTGTAAGAACAATTTTAACCCAAAATTCAATATTACAATAATTTTGTGCGCATAATTTTTGTTTTGAAAATTTAAATCGACCCATAGCTTAAATTGTATTTTTATAATGACATGAATATTATTATAATTATATTTTTGATAATGACAACAAATAACGAATTATTTCAATTTATGATCCCACCCTGTATACGTTTCAGCTCAGCAAGGGAATTCTCTGCAAAAGTTCAAACGTTTCTCTCCTTCAAAGGCCTGTGTCGAACATCATACGCAAAGCGCTGAATAAATTAATCTTGGAAAAATCGAAGACGAGGAGCAGCTTATCAAGGAATTTCGTAGACGCTGATTTACTGGATCGCACAAAGCAATTTGCCCCGCGCGTTATCAATTAAGCTGTCAAAGTATAGATTCCGACCTCAAAGGAAATTCCAAAATACTGCCGCGATTATAATTAACGAAAACTGTTGATACGAACGCAACGACGGCAGAGATCGAACACGCGTGATCAATTATGAAATTCCATTTCAAAAGCTGTTTAAAGGCGGCAAGAAATTAATCAAGACAAACCTTTCGAACAATTTCATCCGTGAAGATTCACTGCCGGGTATTTTGTACAAGCGGAGAAAAGAATCATTGTTTTAAGTGAAATCCTCGCTCGAAGGATCGAAGTTCCCGGCACGGGATATGTTAGAAATTCATTTGGAATGCATCGGGGAACTTTACTCGTGGTTTCATGCAATCTCACGGAGAGAAATTCTTTTAAATTAACTTGCGCCCGCCGGAGAGCCATGAATCACGCTTCGCTGTAAATAAGTAACACGGCCGGCGCTTTCACGCATGTCAATGGGGCTGTACGTTCAAAAATTTATTCCATCGCTATTTTCCAGGCTTTTGGCCGAATGCTGCCCACCCAGCCACCCACTGGCCCCTTTACAGTGTCTGTGCTTTAACCATTACGTTATCAAGGATGATTAAAGACACCCATCGTCACACGCTTATTGTTCACTAAAGGGTGAGCATGGCCACCTAGTACTAATCACTTACTGTATGTGGAAAAGGTAATTTAAAAAAAGGTGGTGATGTAAATAAAATATGAGTCAAGTGCATCGAGTATCAATACGAGGTCCTGTAATACTTTTATACGAAAGTACTGAAATATTATAATCACACTATGAATTTTTATAAATTATTTTTTTCACCCAGGTGAAATTATAGGTAATATAAATAGCAAAATATTGTGGAAATAGAATATTAAATTATTATCAAGTGGAATTTTTAGTAGTTGCAACGTGGCAGTCAAAGTGTTAACAGTGCCTATAAGCAGTAGTTTATTATGACACAGTAAATTATTTAATCAATGTCATAATTAATTCAGACTCATAATATCATCAGTTAATTCCTTCAATATCTAGACTAAACATTTCCCAATATAGAGTCTATAAGACTCTATTCTACTTAGAAAAATAGAAAAAGAACTCATTTGAGGTATCTCTGCCTTTATTTTAATAATTACAGTAGTGTTGCCCACCAGCTGTTACACTCCCTTCTACAGACATTAATTTTGTATTCCGAAATTATTTTTAAAAAGTAACAAGAAATGCTAAGTGACTTTTAAAGACTTTTTATTCAAAGTAATAAGGTCTCATACTAGAAACTATTTTCCAGAAACATCAATTTTATACTTACTAACATTTTCGCTAGTTTTTAAAATAAATAGTTTATATCTCGTTAATATTGTTCAAATTATACGTAGATAAATTAGAAGGGTAATTCCATTCTCCATGATTAAACGAAAACTTAATTAAATTTAATTAACTACTAGAATATACAATTCTGTCCACTTAAATATCTAATTTTTTATGCTCAATTTTTGAATAAAAAGTACAAATAAAAGTAAATTCAATCGGAATACCATTAAAATTTCGTACAATCTGGGTTCGTAAACAATTGGATTACATTATAATTTAATTTCATAATTTAATCACATGGTGGTTTTATTACATAGTATTTTAATTACGTTACAATTGAATTACATAATTCAAACTTTTCAACTAATTCAATAGTTGCTTACAGTCAATGTAAATGAATTAAAATGCATTTAAAATGCGATTAGAATTCAGTGTAATTAAATTACAGAACTATTAAGAAATAATATAAATGTTAGTACATTTATCTTTCATGTCAGTAGTATAAACATGAAATTAAACAAACATACTGTATAACATTATGAATTTATGAATAATACCATATTCATTATTGTATCGTATTTCAATTACAATTATGTATACGACAGTTTAATTGAACGAGAAATTTGAATTACCAATTACAGCGTAATTCAAAGGTAATGTAACTGAATCATTTCACAATCATAATCAACGAAATAATTCAATTGTAATTTTTCCCAATTTTGGTGCTTGTACATTTTTTGACAGAAATGACCAACAAACAACAAAATAAAATATAAGAAAAGATTTAAAACGGGAAGAAATCTTGACAGAAACGGCAAGCATCTTGGCTCGAAAAATTAGAATGACTCGCATCGATTTTCCTCTTAAAAGTATTATCGTCGTCACGTTACACGACGATCGCATTAAACTACTTTCGGGAAGAGATTGAAAAGCACTCTCGCGACGAAAGCGAAGGCTCCTGCTTTAGACACGACACGGGAATCTGGAACGTCTCATATGGCTTTATTAAACGTCGATTCTCGAGCGCCCGTTGTGATTCGATATATCGCGGTCATTATCATCCCCTTTGGTCGCTGACCCGATTTTTTTCTCACACTGTATCGGGCTCGGTTCGACTTATTGTCTTCGAGTGGAAAGGAAAATTGCCCTGGCTTCGCGGCGCGTCTGATTCCGGGCCAACTGCATCCACCGTCGAATGGAAAAATCGTCGCCGTATCCAGCCAGCGGCTGAAATTCGATCGAAAAAATTTCTATCGCAGGGGCTCCGGAGGATCTTCGATAAGAATTTTCTGCTCGTCACCGTACCTATACGCTGAGAGAGAGGAAGCTTTTAACGTGCTTTCGTGCTCGCTGAAACGCGTGCTAAGGAATGTAAAATGCTCTTTTCTGAAAGCCTTTCAGGCGATGGAGGACCGTCGAAACCCCTTCGTAACCTGAAGTATTGCAATTTTCTTTTTTTTTTTTTTTATCATCAAATAGAACTTTACGGTTACTTCGAAATTTATTTTCATTGATGGAAGCGCACTTTAAATGATTGATAGAGCTCCGGATAAAAAATGACCGAGTAAAGTGAAAATCAGTCCTGTAATTCACTTAACTTTCAGATATTCGTCAGCAGTTTTTAATAAACGACTGCTTGTATCACTAACAGAATTGTTATTACTGGAGAGCATTTTCAGGTTCCTCTCCTTTCTTTTAATTAAATAATTTAACACTTTGACCGCCACGCTGCAGCTACTGAAAATTCCATTTGATAGTCATTTTATTTTTGACCAATTTTATATTCTATTTCTACAATATTTTGTTATTTCTTTTGTTTATAATTTCAAACATCTAATGGGAATATTTTCGACCAAACAAATCAAAGCGTTCCTAATGGGCAATGGTTTCTAATGGAAATGGTAAGTATTCAGCTTACAGTATTTTCATAGTAACGACCGTGGTAGGGACGATAGCGACATGTAATACGAAGGCTCACACCAAATTTCAATGTTCTAGGACCACCGGCAGAAGCGCCAGAAGGGACACCGTCAAGACCTGCGTGTTCTATTGGGTTGAGTCATAAGTAATTACCGTTTTTTCACATTAACTTTATTATTATCTTATTATTATACTTTATATTATTCATATTAAATTATTTCAGTTGTATTATTATTAATTTTCTGACGCAATTTTAATCAAAATAAAATAATAAAATGTCTAAAATATCATTTTCCAAAATTTCACTGTGAAATATATGATTTTTAACAATTTAATCGTTTCTACAAATAGTGTCAAAAATCTACCGGCATTTTGTGAATGGCGATGCAAAAAATTACCGGACGAATATGTGTTTAAATGATTTTGTAGTAATGTTGAAGTAAATTTCATTCTTTATCGATAACAAACTTGAAATTATTTCAATACCGGTCGGTTGTCTATCACAGAAAATTTCGAACACAAACTTTTCTCACAGGAAACACCTTCTGACTGCAACTTCCTAGTTTAGAAAAGAACGATAACGAGAAAGACAAACTCGGTTGCAAAAGGCTTCCTTGACGCCCGTGCGAAAGACTTCCGTCCAATTGTTTACATTCCCCCGTGAAATAATCCATGAACAAAGCGAACGCGTATCGTCCTTACAACGGCGTTATCGGTCGCCTTTGAAGACTCCTCGCCGACTTTGATCTACCCTCGAAAGGTGCACACAACGGTATCGTTGCCCGCGATAATCCGACAACAAAGAGAGTCGCGTTCACCAAAAACGAGGGGGGAAGAAATAAAATTCCCGCGGAAACGAGGGAATCGTTTACATAATACGCGACGCGGTATCGAAACCGGCAATTAGACGAAATTAACAGGAAACGAGAGTTGCCCCTCTTCAGTCCCCCACCATCATCGACATTCAACGCCGACCTATTATTCCATTCACTCGACTCGCCACCTTCCCGCGTTAGAATGCTTCAAGCGCTCAAGATGAGATACGCTGCGATAATTACAGGATAATTATGCCTTTCGACAACGTTAAGAACTTCCATCGCCTTAACCGACTATGGAAACTCGACTTAATCCGTACTCATCGTAAACGTTAACCATCAACGATGGGTACTAGCTTTCGTGATCTGGATTCAGAAAAATACGATATTTCGATTGGACCAGGTTGCGAGGAACACTATCAATCCTCAAAATTACAAAAATATATTAACCTTTTTCACTTGGTTGTCCTCTCTGAGGGGACACAAAAAGAATGCAGACGATTTTTAAGATAAGTCCTCTGAAAATCGAAATTTTTTCAAATGGAAAAATGGTATTTCTTGGTCCGCCGCTTTCAAGTTGCTTTTTAATTTTCTACCGCGGGTAGAATGAAAAGTATGCGAGATGCAACAACGCGTTTCAAGTCTGTCAGGAATAAATTAGTATCACGCCGCAACATTTCACGTGTTGATTTTGCATAGGATGGTACGTGATTTCGCGTGACTTGATAGTAACGCGTTTGCATCCTTATTCCTTCGCGCTTTAGAAGCTTTCGTTGATGCTGTCGAGCTTCGACTTCCGTCTTCTAGTCAGACGCTTTCTTGCAGTCCGAGACACGAAAAAATTCTACTTTGATTTCTTCTCATCCCCGACTCGATTGCTTCCACGCGCGTAATTGAAGTGGCAATTGGTAAAAAGGGATCGCGATTCCTGCTCGGTACTGTGTCGGACCGGAGTAAATAGTGGATTGTTAAAAAAAAGGTGTGGAAAGTGTGAAAGTTCTGTATGTGTGACTAAAGGAGATATTATTAAAAATTATCACCTAAAGTTTGAAGCGAATTGAATGAACATTAACTAAATTATTGATTTGCTAAAAAAAAAAAGTGGAAAAAGAAGTTTCAACGTTTTCAATCCGTCCCGCTAATTTCTCTTTTAATAAGAAAGAGCCATCAGCCATAAATATACAATAAATAAATTCCAAAGGGCGCGATACGTATCGAACGAAAGCATCACTGCAAATAACTCGACGCTTCGAGCGTGTCGCATTAACAAAATCGACGACACTTTTCCTCGCAATGTTTCCATCGAACTTCCGTTCGTCACCGGTTCGTTCGTCACCGATTCGTTCGTCGTACTTGTTACTCGAGTAAAGAATGGGTCACTTGTTTCTTTCCCATGGGGGGGTTGAGAGTTTCGACCCGAAAAAGAGCGACAAGAAATAACACGGTCGGGCAACGGTAGACAGTCGAATGGCAACGGAAAAAAAGGTAAAAAGAAGAGGAAGAAGCAACGGAACACTGGTACGAACAAAATCCCGGTACCGTGACGGTAAATTAAAGGGAACGGAAACCCTTTCTCGTTTGACCGACGAAGACATCAAAGCCGAAATTGTTCGACTTGTTCCCCGTCGAAACGGCGGAAATAAGTTCTCTAACTCGTTCGTTCTCTCTTTACGTTCGATTTTTTAATTCGCACCACGAAATATCCTCGAGAAAAAAAAAAAAACTGAAAAAAGCAGGAAGGGAAATGGAGCGAAACGAGGAAAGAGCATTGTCGCGAAGCTTGTGAATTTAGAACAGAGAAGAAAATGGGGAGGATTGGGGGAGCCGATTGCGGCTGAAACTTGTTACTCGGGCGGTAAATAAGAGGGCGAAGATTTCGTGTCCGTTCGAATATTCGATTCGCCGTTTCTTGGAAAATAAAGAGGAACGAAAACGGGAAGCGGGAGCAACGTGAATTACTATCGTCGAAACGCTAATGAATTTTTCTTCTATTTCTATGCTGGCTGCAGGTGAACGAGCTTTAAAATAATGTCGTCGTTAAAGCCGACAATCGATTCCTTTTTTCACCTTTTCAATCGTCGATTGGCAAAAAGCAAAAGAAACGGCCGGACGGAAGGGCATGGATGAAGAAACGTAAGGACACGGATGAGAAATCACCCCCTTCCATTCGCAAAGCTAATTATTGGGTCGTCCCATAAATTCACGCCGTTCTTCACATTGATATTCGCAGTGAAACATCGAACTTTTCTTCTTATTACTTTTTCAATTATGTAAAATACCCAATTATTGACACCTTAAATGGACTTACATTTTATAATCCATTTGTCTAAAATAGTTGCAACATTGTATTATAGAATTTAAGGTTTCTTCTTCTTTATCTGTTGACTATTTTGAAATTGTTTTTTATAAAAATAAGGTGTAGAATAATTAGGAATATTTTGACCCACCTTTCTTTTAAAAAATCAATGCATTATTCTTAAATTCGAATACAAAATAAAATAACACTAAATAAATTAAAATAAAGCAGTACTTTATAAAATTTGGATTATAGAGCTACTCTTCTGTTTGAAATTAACCCTTTCCACTCGGATGTCCCCTCTGAGGGGAAATAAAAAGAATGTAGATGATTTTTAATGGTAGATGATTATATTTCCTTCCAAATATAATTTAAATGGAATAATTATCCCCGATGCTATATTATCTTATGCTATATTATCTAACAATAAGTATTTTTGAGTTGCTGGTAAATAATCTGAAAAAAATTTCCAAGTGCAAAAGGTTAGATTTCTCAATGACGTATTGATCGTCCTGTAGTACTTAAGCAAACAGTATCGTATACATCTTATACTTTTAATTTGTTATTTCTACGATAATCAACTGATCAGGACACCTGAAATGCGATAGTCTTTGTATAACAATAATTGTTAAAACAGCAGCTTGTGGATGTGCATATTGAAACTGAAACCAGTGCTCAAATTTAAACAGCAAGTGATATATTTCACACGATTATACGAAAACGAGTGATGAGGAATCCCGAGAACACGCGAAGCGGGTGAAAGGCCGACAAGGATGCGGATAAATAGAATGATTTGCTCTAAACTTAAAGTTTCCTTCGTTCTACGAAACAGAAGTCTCTAATTATCACGATGTAGCTCGAGTTTCGCATCCCGTCCTGGTTCTTACAAGAAATTTCGCACGGTTTCTCGGTAATCCAAAGTTCTGTTAGTCTTCGTACGAAATTCATTTAACGGCCGAGTATTCAACCCCATTGGTTCGTTCGCGCAACGATTATATTCGCCGTTTTGCTTATTTTCGATGTACCTCGAAAGATGTTACATTTGAATCGCTAAAGAATTATTTTTAGAACATTTACAAAATTTATTTAATTATTTCGAAGTTTTTTTTATGAAGTATTATACGAGACGTACTATGAATGTCATGTCTTGAATTTAAGATTGAAAATCCTTCGCAGATCGCTAATTAATTGCAAAAATTCTGAGAAACATGAAAACTTGAATGCACAGCATTACGTTTAATCTGATTTCCTCCCAAGCCGAGAGACACGCGAAATATGGATCGTGAACTTCCGTTTGGTTCATCAACTTCCTATAATGCATCACTACAAAAGGCGGCATCATTCTCTTTCCAGAATAATTTTCGATACAAGGGTTAATTTGGAAGTTAATAAAGGTTTCTGCCAGTTGAATAATATCTTGGCACTTGCAGGCAGTTGCAGAAAGTTTCCAAGAGCGAAGGATCTTCTGTCTTCTTATTCGTCCTTGGATTTAACTTTCTCTCTCTCTCTCTCTCTTCCTCTCTTCTCGTTTTTGTTCGGATCACTTTCATTTAAAAATTAATTAGAAAGAAACTTCCACGGACGACTGATTATCCAGCTATTGGCGAGCTTCTCGGTTATTTCTTATTGTTCGTTCAATTCAAGATTGAACATTTTTTTCTTTTTCTTTTTCGCAGAATATATTCTTTCTGCTTGATGATTATATTAATTTGATCTCTTCCCTGAGAATACGTGTTTCCAGTAATTATTAGAATTAATTTATTTATATTTCCTTGTTTACTGCAATATTTCATGTCAAATGTACCTTAATATATTTATTCACCCTTTGCACTCGAGTGGTAGTTAAATGTAAAATTTAAGAGTTATTTGTATCAAAACGTAGCAAATTAATGAAAGAGACAAAATTAAATAGATCATAAATATCTGTCATTGTTTTCTTTCAAAATAGGGCATTTGAATTTTGAAAGCTTTATTAGAAAACGTATTTAGATTTAATCGTATCCAAAAATGCCTTGAATGCAAAGGATTGATTTATTTTTGTTTTTTCTTTATTCAAGGTCAACAATAATTTTCTTTTCTTGTATTTTATGAATAGTTTATATTTAAAATCAATTTGTAAAAGAAAATATTACACGAATAGATTTAAAATAATTTGTTCTGACAAGGATAAAAAATTGGTGGATTGACATATTAAAATTGAAATTATTCAGAATACCTTAAATGATGTAATACTACCTGTACAAAAATTTTCCCTTCTCTCTTTTCTCACCCAATTACACAATTTTCATACCGAATTAAATATTAATTAAATTACCAGACTATTATATAGCTTTTAATCAAATGAATTACGTAATGAACAGAATATCACAGGTAACAGTGGATCGAAGGCACGGACTAAAATTTCCAGAAAATTCTAATGGCGCACGTGTTTAAACTTTGAAATGAAAACATAAACGTGTAATTGAGTTTCGTTGCATTGTAGAAACTCCGCAAAAAAGTATTAAAAAATATATTCACGTTGAAACATAATATTTAGAGAAAGGTAAAATTTATGTTACTTTGTTCTACTACAACAACAACCGGCCACGGCAAACGCAAGAGTTTGAACATTTTAGAATAAAATATTTTAACAACGGGTGAAATAAATTCTGTATGCTGCGCCGTGTATACCTTAGGATTATTTATAATATTTTTTCCTTTTAAACATCTGTTAACACAGACAGAAATGGTGCAACGAAGCTCAAACGCACACTGCATATGTTGATTTAAACGTTTAAACAAAACGTTTGTTTGCAATCGAGGAATTCTCTTATATCGAAATGTTTCGCCCCTAAAAAACAGCGCACATAAATATATTTCATTCAGAAACGTTTGAACAGAAAGTTCAATAAAATGAAAATAAGTTTTGTGAAAAAAAAAGAGAGAGAAAGAACATATTCTTAAAATATCGTCGAAGCTTTTGTATTTACAAGTATTTCCTCGTGATTCCAATAATCTCCTCGAAATTCTGTTTAACCGATATTTCCATCTTTTCTTTTTAATTCAATGTGTTTTCTGCAACAGATCTATAAACATGTACAAAATAAACTGGGGCAGCCTTACGCACACATTCAAATATCGAGTTTCCATTTATCCTTGTTTCAAGTGCCTCTTTTTGTTATTGAATTATTTAAAATCTGCATAGTATGTGGGGGTAAATAAAAAAAAGTTAAGACCACTGAAAATTTAAAGATTTGCAGCAGTACTGAGGCGGTTCGATTTTTTACAGTGTTTTTTTATGCATTTTATTTGGTAGAGTAAAATATACATTTTCGGGTGGTGTAAGAAAGAAGAAACTTGGAGTAATAATTATTAAAATTACTGAAAATATTGAATAGCATAATACTCATTATTACTCGGAACTGTACAAATTATAAATATTATGCATTTTGAAATAATAGACTAAAATTAACAACGTGGCATAAAATAAACTAAGCAATAAAAGAAGCTGATTTGGAAATGATTTTTCTATTAATAAAGTAAATTATAATAAATTCAATATTTTCCTTTAAAATTGCCTTTTTATTGCCTTTTTAATTCCCTTTTAAATTGCCTTTTTTTCAATTACTCGAATTGCTAAAAATAGAAGCTACCTTGTTATTATTAAAACACATTCAATTCATTTAGTTTCTATAAATATTTCAAGTTTTTTATTTTATATGAATTTATCAATGTGATTTTCTTAGTTAACATTAAGGATAAATGGTACTAATTAAATAACGATTGTAACTACTGTGTAAACACAAACTCTGTCATTTTAGTTTTAATTTATCCAAACATAGAACATTATACAATATTTCATTTAAAAAAATGATTTGTTGAACTAACTTGTTCCTAATTTTAATAAAAATTCGTAAAAATTACATAATGGATATTATTTCTTTGAGCATGATTAAGTTGAACTTTTTTAATTGCCAATACGAACAAAAAACAAGTTAAAGAATAAAGCATTGTTTGGTATTCGTAAAGAATTTCTTCCTTCGTTTGTCAAATTAATATGAAACTTATTATACTGCAATTATTATTATCCACAGTTTCCATTATTGTGCCAAACATGCCAGTGATTATTAAAAATTTGAAGAAGTTTCGGTATTCATACCATTCCCACAAATGTTTCACCTTTGATTTTTTATCTACCTATCCTCGTTCTATCCTTTCTTTGCCTTCACCACCCTTTTGTCGTGGTAGCCTTCCACTTCCGTTCTCTTTGTTCCACATTCAACGCTTCCTTTACCGCGTATCTTTCGCCTGCTTCCTTCCACGTTTAGCTCAGCTTTCATTGTCTAATTAAATTCTTCGTTTCAGATCTAGCGGTCCTTTAGACGGCCAGCCGTTGAGAATCGTATTATAATTTTTTAGCCACAGGAAAAAAAAAATTCCTTTTCTCCTTTCGTCCGAAGAAAATAAATTTCCTTTCTGTAAAACATCTGCTACCACGGAATGTTTCTTTGTTTCTCACTTATTAATAATTTTAATTCAAGTCCTCTTTCTCATTGTATCTGATCTTTTCTTTTTTTAAATATTTCTCATACTATGTAAGTGGTAAATTGTGGAATAACTAAGGAACTTTATTTGTAATCGTTTTGCTAATGTTTACAATTATGATTGCAACATTGAGTAAGAATAATAGATAGCGGTTAAATACTTTAATTTTGATGAAAATATCTTTAATTTGGAAACGTAAAGAAATTAACTGCAGGAAACAATGAATAAATTCATAAACATTTGTAACTGTTTCATTTGGAAATCTGGAATGATAATCACCAAGAGACAAATATCATGCCCATTTACATTTTTCAAAATAAAATTATATTTAAATTATATATTAAGTATTGATAACGAATACCAGCAACAAAGTTATATAAACACAGACAATAGAAATGCTAATAAACATTATCGATTCAAGTTATAAAGCTTTATCATTCCCATGCCTTAACGAGCATTAAAAGGATCAAAGGATCAAGAAATAAAATGTTCCAAGGTAGAACAATCTTTGCTACTATGTTTCGATGAACAGCCACGATACGTCTTCTTTGAGAGGAACATTATTACGAAGTAGATACCGGCTTTTAGTGCTCTTAACGATCTAAGTGCAGGTAAAGTTACTTTCAACCCGCGAGTCTAGACGTCCCCCGTTTCTTTCCGCGCCGTTGAAAAACACAGTCGTTCGTGTAGTCGTTGAAAATCAGTCACGCGACTCGGCTATTTGTTCGCCGGCTTTTAACTGCGATCGATCCCGTTTAATTCAGAAATTTCTGGGACGTTGTACTCTCTTATCGATTACGCTTAATGAAGACAAAATGCTCGTAAGTGAGAAACGCCGGCGATCGATTGAATAATGGGAATAAAAACGTACCTTTTTCACGATCGTTCTTCTCTTTTCCATCGGAAGAGTATTTATATACCGTGCTTCTTTTTTCACTTTCCTTTCATAAAAGAAAAATATTATAGGGATCTAAATAATAATCCGAAGTTTTTGCATCTTTGATTCGCCCCCTCAACTTTGAAGAGTATAACTTAATACATTGTATTCCCAGAAACCCGTGAAAGGGAATGAGTAGAATTTATGGGGATTCTGTTGAAATATTCGAAACATTAGGCTGACAAGCAAATTTATGATGTTTCCATGTATTTTGCTTCAAAACCGCCCAAAGGTATCAAATTATCGTAAATCTTAATGGAGTTTTGGTTACTCGGTATTTGTTGAATTTGAATCAATAATTTTGTAATGAAAACGTCAGGTTCAACGGGCAATTATAATTTAATTTCTCAGAATTAGGGGCATATAAATAAACGTAAATAATCTTTGACAAAATGAACTTAGGATAATATTTAATTCTTGAGATATGATTTTAATATAACAGATTTCATTTGTTTTATTCTCATCAGAGAATTGAAATGTTAAATTAAGTTATCCTTTTTGATTGGATATTTTAATGAAAATGAAAAATACAGAATTGAGCCTATATTTTTCCTGTTTACTTTTATCCAAGTTTTTATTGTACAGTTGTTTAATTATACTTTTTTTCCAAACATCGACATAAACAGGAAAAGAACATAAAATTCCTAGCCTCTTTCATTAATTTTAAATTTTAAATACAATTTATGTCACCAAAGCAACATAGTTTTTATAGGATGCTCATAATAAATATTTATGTGTTTTTATTTTTACAAAAAAGCTCATGAAGAGATAAGAAGCTTAATACCAATATATACCTAGTTTTAAATTAAAAGTAAATTGGAAAAATAAGAGGGAAATCCGCTCCACTGTTGAAAGAACAAATTAATTTTTGCTTTTGATTGAACTTCGTCGAAACGAAGAGGTCTCGATTCCAATTTCCATCCACACCGAGGAATTGTAAATAATATTTCTTTCCATGAACTTTGCTCTCGTACGATTCACGGGCTGCCAATCTTCCAATTTTAACAGCGTTATTATTGCACACGTAACACGTGAACGAAATCGAATTACGGAATATAAAATAAGGCGGAACGTGAGAGGCTCGTAAAAGTCGCACGTCAGGGTATCGCACGAGGAAAACTTCTTATTTTCCAGCATCAACGTGAGTGCGTCATCAGGGTTACAAGCTAAAGCACCAACAAGAACGCCAAACTTATTTTCTCCCCAACTTGTTCACGAAATAAGTCGTTCGTGAACACTCTGACAGCGAAAATGACGTATTACCTACGTGCGCCCCTTCGTAGTCGTCTCGGGATGATCTTATTTGCTTGGTCGAAAGATTAATATTATATACGCCCTCTTTCGAAAGCCTTAGGACATCTTCTATGTATAATTCAATTACATTGTAACGTACGAAATGTCCAATTTTGTTATATACATTTTTGGAATCTATTCTTTCAATAGATATTTCAGATATGTAGGAGATACGTATATGTTTTTGCCTGAAAAAGGGCACCCTTGTACTGACTACAGTCACGATCATATCATGACTGTATTAATCAAGTATTTTTGTAAAACGGCGAATACCTATTTTACGCTTACATTTCAGGCGATTCCTTACAGATATTACTTGAAAAATTGAAATCAATAATATTTATAATACGTATATAATATAATAATACTTATAACAGAACATTACAAATTTCCGAAAGAAAAAAAATTATTGTGTAGAAAGTTTCTTTTATTAATTAAATTTAGCGATCTTTTTAAAGGATTTCCTCGTGCAGTTGCAAACAACAGAAACGTTTAACGATACCATTTAAACGTTCCACTTCATATATTACAAACGTTTACGTAAACATACGTGCACACACGCAACTTGAATAAATCAACAACCTGGTGACTCTCGTATCGTATAAACTGAAAATGGAACTCGTGTGTACTACATTTTATTACGTCCCTATTATTATTTCAAAACATACAACTCCATCCTTTATCGCATGGAACCGTAAATCAATATTTATTGTATCCGCTCTTTCATTCATAACTTTCGAGATTTCAAGCTCAAATAATATCATTCAATCCTTACAGCTTCATTGTGTTTTAATTAATATCCATTCATGAAAGTTACAGAAACGAGTTACTGTCATTACTTTAATTCTTCATTTGAAGAATTACTGCTACTGATTTTTGGCTCTTTAACTAATGAGTTTGCCGACTATAGGCTATTATGTGTATTATCTTTTATTTTATTTTCAATTTAAACCGTATCTTGTGAATCTGAACAAACTCCCCAACATATACCAGAAATATTACCCGCTTAATGTTTCAATAACCAATACCTTACCACTTATAGAAAAAAAAGAACGAAATGGAGCATAAATTCAAGTGGACCCCGAATAAAGAACGAAAACAGGAGCACGGAGGGAATGCAGAACGTGGAATGCGAGAGGCACGCGTGGACAACGTCTATGGGGGCGAGATCTGTTGAATTATTCAACCGAGGAATGGTGGAAAAAAGAGAGAGAAAAAGGGGGAAAATGTAAGAAAGAAGAGCAATCAGTGCGTAACGACAACTTGGTTAATTTGAGCTCTGGTGGCTTTTTTTCCGCGGACGGGACACCGAGGGAACAGCAGACAATTAATCATTGCTCACGTCGCGTCGTTGCAGTAACAGTCTAGGTCGACGTCAACGTCGGGATGCGAGGTTGATGGAATCGCTGGGAACGAGTGGATATGACTTCACCCTCGGAAATTAGAAGCGTCGCGTGAATGGAATAACGAAAATCCGTCTTTTGTTCTCGCTGGGTAAACAACAATCACGACTTGACGTTGCGGAAAGCTCGGATTCACCCTTGTAATCGAAGGTAAAACGAAATTTTCAAGGGAAAATCCCGTTCAACGAATTGCTATTTGAAGGAAAATGTAGGAACTCGTTCGTAATTCAAACGCAGAGAATTGTTACGCGGGATTATCAAAGAAATTCGAACAAACTGGAGATTGTATCTCCGTAGTTCAAATCTGAGACCAAGAATAGAATGTTGAAGGCAATAGAGCACGATATTTAAAGGGGAGTAAAACATTTATTATTAACTTTTGGACAACAAAGTTTGGATCGCGACCTAGTCTTACGAACAATATAATAGCTTGATTAAAAGTACATTGTTCAAAAATATTTAAATATCAAAAAATTGAGAAAAAAATAAAAATCAAACTGCGTTTGCCTTAGCGATCCATCGTCCAAGGAATAATTCATATTTCACTTTATAAACAAATCTATACGTAATATACTGAAAGTAAATTAATGTAATTTGTTCATGATTACATTTTTCTCCCGTAGGCAAATATATTTTTTCACTCTTTATAAACCAATTAAGTTGTTTCAGCTCCCGAAAATTACAAAAATTTTTAAATATTTATTAAAATCTTTGCTACATTACAAAATATATTAAAAGTTTACAACTTTTTTCAAATAATTTTAATATCAGGGTTAGTAGTCAGGTGTGTTTCAGAAATCAATAACCTAGATATTCAATATTATAGTAAAAGTTTAAATTGATGCAAGCCGACAGAATGATCAGATATCATGGGTGTTACATTATGATGATTTCGATGACAGGGGCCAGCCGATGGCAATTTTTTCAATTTATCGAACATTTCTGGCGACCGTTCCTTCGAATACCATCGAGATCTCATATCCATTTCCATGCTCCCATTACCATTAATGGCGTGCACCGCCGTTGCAAAATCAATGAAGGAGTCCCGTCGCCTCTTTTTCCGACATTAGTAGCGCCATTTATTCTTCCCGAACGAAAGTTCGTCCCCCCTCGTCCCGCGTTCAATTGAATATTTCATGAAGTTAACGTTGTTGTATTTATGTTAATTGAGGATACGATCGACTGGATTTCGACCATCGACCGTCATCCCTCAAACCTCCCCACCCACGATATTTTGCCGTCGTTTCTCCTGCTGGATACTGCCTCCCCTTCCCCCCCCCCCCCTCCATACCCCCCGCCGCCCTTGGGGGCGGGCTAAAGGGAGACAAGTTCGACGAGGATATCGCGAACGATACTTTCTTCTGGAACTTATGTAAATTCACAAGATTTACAACTCGTGCAACGAGACTGTCGCCGGAAACGGCGAGTCGCATTAACCGAAAAGGACGAAAACCCTGCAGGAAGAGGGACGTCGGCCTGGAAACGATAATAGTGTTTTCGTTCGGTTCACGGAGCACCGTCAAATTGCTCGTTTGTAAACATCGAGCGTGAGCAATTTCCAGGACAATCCCGGAGAATTATGAGATTCCCACGAACCTAGCTCGATCCTCGTCGCTGGACCAGAGGGCAAACTTTCCGTCTAGATATCCTTCTTGCCGCTCGCGTGTTATGTTCAAATATTTCATAGATCAATATTCAATTACCAACTTCCCTTAACGATTAATATAATTTGAGACCGTGTATGTCGTTTATGTATTATTTTGAAAATTGTGAAACGTCTTTAGTTATCGTTGGAAAGAAATTAGTTGAAAGATCCGCACCTTAAAATGTTTAAATCTTTCTTAAAATATTTTAATAATATTCTTTAAAATTTGTAAAACGACCTAGAACCTTACAGTGTTTCTATTGTATGTATAGTCTGACATATTCCGTCTTATCAGTACTTACAATCACATTATGTTTCTATGAGAGTAAATTAAAAACATTGTTATAATTATCTTTTTGTATCTTCTGATCAATTTTGAAAGACGCCACTCTTTGTTAATTATTTGAACTTAATTATCAGACAAAAGTTTATCAAACGAAGAACTTTCCCACAAAAAATACTGATCAGATAGGATCCCTCGACGAAAGCGTGTACAGAAGAATTTGTTTCTGTTTCTTTCGGCTCCTGGGCAACGCACACCGCAGATTGTCACACTCTGCCGCGCAGGAATTTCATCTTGCACATAATTAATCTCGGCAATTACACAGCAGACAAGTATAATTCCGTGCCAGGACCGGCATCCAACCGGGCCACAGTGAAAGCCGATGCTACAACGTTCCGCACTACTGTCCTTGCCGCAAACTCGAGGTTTCCTATCCTTCTGACGGTTCCCTGTTCCATACGGTGAAACGCAGCGGACGAAGCTGGCCTCGACGCGACGCAACGCGTCCAAATTGCCGCATACCCGGTCAAAATGAGCCATCATGTCGCACATCATCGTTTCGATGAGAAAAAAGAACAAATCGTTGCTATACAAAACGTTTTCGATCATAAGAAACTCTTGGCATTGATATCCATACTAGAAGAAATGAAAATTATCCTATTACTCCAGAATTAGCCCGTTTTTAAAAAAATTGTACTTCAGAATATAAATAATTAACGAATTGAATGTTTGCTCGTGGAGAATATTTATTATCAGCTGTAAGCTAGTTCATATAGTCATTTTTGGTAGCCTCTCAGGGACGACATAAGATTTCTGGGAGCTATTAATAATATAATTTATTAAATCAAATTCTCAGGCATTTTCGCAGCTGATTAATTTAAGAAATTGCTCAAGAAGAAAGGACAAAACTTTAACACCGGCTTCAAAGGATGACACTAAATTCCGTACAGTGTCTGTAAGATTAATACTTAAGTTTCAAATTAATGTACCTTTAATCTTTATTGTACCACTATAATATTTTACATCCCAACGAAAGTACACGAAAGAATATTCAGCGATTTTTGGGATCCAAAGTAATAAACAGTTTAAAGGTGACAGTCGTTTGAAGCGTTACCATACATGAAATATTTACGAGAAATATTTATAAAAGTAAGCAACAGTAAGTATCTTTTCATGGAGTGTCCCTCCGTTCATCCCTTGCCACAACAGTGTCTTCTCAGCTGATTAATTACGTTTCAAATCGATCGTCCGGTAGCTAGTAAATTAAACCACTGCCAAACGATGCGGAGCAAGTTGGTTCGATAGCAAACGCAGCAGAATCTGCTGCATAACGGCAAAACCAATACGCATCAATAGGGGGGACCAGGTCACCGTGTGTCACCAGAAAGTGAACCATCGTGCGTGACGAACGTATTAGTCGGTCGATTCGGTTTATCAGGACCAAATGCGAACGGTTTCATTAAAAGCTACCCGATGTTCGTTCGCACGAGAACTCGTCACGCGTCGACGGCGCCTCGTTTTAACGGTGATTATCACGATTAAGAAGTATTCGACACCAGGCGATTACCGGTGCTCGCCTGGATATCCAATCGATTTCACTTTAGCGACGACAGCGTGTCGACGCTGTTCTTCCTTTTTTTCTTTTTTTTTTTTTTTTCATGTAAGCGGAGAACACGTTTCCGACTGAAATGCACGTAGCTACCCTACATACGCTATCGAAATTCTATCGAACGATATCGGAGTAAACCATCGACGATTCGTCTTAGTCACGGGAATGGAAAAACATCGACAACGAGGGGCCCCCCTATTTCCTCGATTCGTTATCCAACGAACCGTCCGAGGTACTCTCGTCGTTTCAACGATCGACGGATTAAAGGCGTTTACATCGCTCAGCAACAAAGTATCTTCGTCCTATCGGCGTGTACAGTTCTCATCTACTGTATAGATTAAGCCACGCTTTCAATGGAAACTGAGATTCAATAACGATGAATTATTTGCATTCTAAATTTAATCTACGCTTACGCATAACTGTGCAGAATTATAATGGCCACTGAATTTGGACCAGTTACTTTCATTTTTCGTTTTTGAAACGTACTGCATTTAACAATGAAAGTGATATAAGTCATTTTTTCATTTGGGACGTCCTGTTGGTTTTGTATAATAATATTATATGAATTCAAAATTTATGCAATGATACGTATAGTACATGTAACAAAATATTGGATTACCAAAAGAAAAACAACTTATTTTGTTTTAAAACTTTCAATATTTCTACTTATTTTGATTTGAGAATTGCAAACAGGTAGTAATTAATTAATTGCTATATTCGCATGATTTGTAACAGTAAGAAAATGAAATTTCTGCATATGGTCCTAATTCAGTGGCCAGGAACTATGTAATTACAAGGCACCGTAATTATATAATTTTTTAGTTATACTATTAAGTAATTTTAATATAAATATAAAGTAATAAAATAATAATATTTAGATTTATCATTCAGTTAACTTATCGCGTTTATCATAATTGTGATTGAAATGCAACTACAAGATACGGTACGATTAATTTGCAATTAAGGATTAATTATACCGATCATCACAGTAATTAGAAATTGAATTAATGGAATAATTTGAAGTTATAGTGGCTTGTGAAAGTAATTCAAATGTTTTGATTTGTAACATTTGATAAACGAAACGTGTATACTGAAATAATCATATACGTGTTAAAAATATAATATTTCAAAGTTTTTAACTCTCTAAAGATATCTAAATAATATTCTTAAGTAGAATTTCTAATTAAAAGGATTAAAACGATATAGTATCGACGGTATAGTAAGAGGTTGATCTTAAAATTGTTTCACAAGGAAATTACTTCAAAAAATATTTAAGATGACTTACAATAGTTTAAAATAATTTGAGAAAATTGATTTTTCTATTATGCTCCTAATTATACAATTATAAAAAAAGCTCTTGTACTAAAAAATAATTGTTATAGTAGATAAACGTTATTAAACGTGTTGATATATAACTTTTATAGATGCATAAGGTTTCAAACAGATAAAATTGCTTTTCACTGAAATGGCGGATTCCTATGAAAATTCATACGTTATTTAGATGCGAGCGATACGACACTCAAAGTATTAATATATATTTTTACACAAAATCAAAAGAATAATAAATAAATGATTTGTTGAAAAATCTTAGTTTATTATTATCCGCTCTTTTATTTAATTTCATGACAATTTTTTAATAAACTTCTACCATTTTGTATTTAATATATCTATTACCTACTGTATTTATACTACTGACATTATGCTCGAATTAAACGAAAGAAAATCTTTTCAAACATATAAAAATGGTTTTTGTTTCGATCCATAATCACTATCTTTTAATTAAATGTCCCTGAAGTGCAGCATCGATCCTACTGGTTAAAGTGTTTCCAATTTGTTTTATTTTTTATTGGTTGACAAGTTGAGTTAATAGAGAAAAGATTAAGGTTACCAGCCGATAATTAGAATTGCAAACACATAAGAAGAAGTTGAGCTTAAGGTGAAACTTCGCGCGACACCCTGGCCATGCATATAATTCGTGCCAGGGGCGGCTTAATATTGACGCGACGGGATCTAAACGGGAAGTTTCCTCTCTTCTCCGAGGGATTTTCTCAGCTTCCGAATATATATAGTGTACAGGGTTGTGTAAACGATCGCCGTACCTTGGCACACCATATTAATAGGACCATCCTCTCATGGGCAGCTTAATATCGGATACGAAGCGGCTGGACGGTCCTTAGCAGCAGAAACGATTTATGGCCTCTGTCGCTGCAGGATTTGTAAATAGAATCCTTCCTAGGAAGCAGAGCACCCTGAGGACGAGGCACGTGCTTGGCATACGTCCACCGCATGAATAACACGAGGATTCCAACGCGTACACGAAGAAATCCCATTAAAAATGCTAATTTCGTTGACTTTGTGCTTGTTCCAGCAGAAGCACGAAATTGAGACTTATCTTCGTATTCTCTGATAGCTTCTTCATGTTTATTTTTAATTATTATTATTATTAATGACAATTATACCTGGTATGAATCGAAAAAATATAATCATAAGAATTGTTAAGTTTATACACGAAATATTATCAGTTTCAACTGAGGTATTGTTTTATCGATTGATAATTTCTAAAGAGTGTTTATTTTTTTTTTAATCAGAGAATGGTTTTATAATTAAATATATTTTAACACATGGTTCAACAAAATAAAAAAAATATTAAATATTCTGTTTCAAGGACATAGTTAAGTATGTAATACTTTAATATTTGTTTAATTTAATAATAAATCTTCTAAAGATTTTTGTTCTTTAACTTGATATTAGTTTGGTAGTTATAAAAATAACTGAAAAGTAAAATAAATAAAAATTAAGACTTTTTGATATCGTAATTAAAATAATAATGAATTACAAAATAGCACAGAATGTAAAATACTTAATTGACATTCGTCATTAAACATTTATCTTGCGAACATACAAATTACAACTTCACGGGAAAAGGTAATGAAAACTGTAATTTCTTCTCCTTGAACGCACCAACAAATTACGTACAAAATCAACAGGTGTCAAAGATGTTTCCAGATAAATCGTCCACAACTAAAACAGCCAACAAGTATATAATTACCGAAATATCTGTTTCTCTTTTTCCGTTTCCTGTGCATAGTCGACGAAATTAAAATTCATAAATCTTGGTTAATGAATATTCTTGGAAACAACGGGAGCCGCAGAAAAATGTTACAAAGTCAAATTAAAGTATTTTGAAAGCACCAAAAATGCACTGCTGTGAAAAGTGACGATGTTCTTTAAAAAAAAATATCTTGCTTAAAATTAGAATAAACAATTTGCATTTTTGTATGAATCTAGAAAACTTAGTTTACTAGATGATGTGCTTAATAATTTTAAAATAAGCAAATGTTTGAAGATTACATTTTCAACTTTTTTAGCTGAACCTGTAATGAAAATTTAAAACATACAACTTTAATATATCATTTAAACAAATGAACTTTCACGAGTCTGTTTATAGAAATATGCGTGTATGAAATATTTTTGCTACAAAGGGTTATTGCTGGAATACTTCTATTAGAATTATTTTATTAGTTTAGTTTTTATTATTAGTTTTTTAACATAGAAAACAAAGCATTAGGATATTCAAACAATATTTTATAAATTATATTATAAATACCACTCAGCTGATTCTATTTAGTGCACAATTACGACTAAACCTAAACAACATACTTCATTTTCACTCATATGAATTTCAGCTAAGTTGAATTTTTTTGCGAGCGTTATTGCGCGTTCAGGTTCTTCGAGTTCGAGCAAAATTTAATATCAAAGTGTAGATTGTCTCGCGTTCTAACGCGCGAATAAGAATAAATGGCGATCCTCGATTCGTTTGGTGACAAACGAGCCAGGCCCGTACCTGGCTGGATCATAGAAATTTCTGCGCGACCTGTTCCTCCAGCCGCGTCTTGCGTTCTGCGAGCAAGCGACGCGTATTACCCAATTGTTTGCCCATGCTTCCGACAGTCTCGTCGTGGCGGAAGTTCCCCACGGCAGACATGGCCACGTCGTACTCCGGCGCATAATGCCCGTCAGCAGAAATTCGGGCGCATATTTGCATACGTAATCACGGCGCCGTAACTCGAAGAGGGTGACGGTCATCCTGTTGGAGAATCGATTGTTCGATCGTAATTAAAGCTCATTTACTCATCGCGTCACGCGAATCGTTAACCCTTTTGTAATAATTGACGTCTAGTGTGTCACATCAATTTTAACCTTTGCACGGTGGATTGTTCAGATAGCGACGATTACAATGTACATTGACATTCTTTTTAATTTAGCTATATAAACTTTAAAATATTCCTGTGAAAATCATTTTTCAAATATATCAAATACTTTGGTTAAAAATAAGCTTTTATTCTGACCGTTTAATTTCAATGGAGGTAAAGCCTGTATTTAGAATTCGCCAATAAAATAAAATTTATTTGGGGCGAAGTATCCCTGAACCGAAATAAACTTTCAAACGTTTATAAATGGAATTGACTTATTTAATATAAAATAAGGGTAATTTTACAATTTAAAGTGCACTTCTTTATATGACAGTATATATTTTTATGTTCATCACAACTAATAGTACATGTTTATTTAATGAAAATTATATTTCAAAAAGGTTCATGCTGTTTGAGTTTTCCGGTTCCTAATAGAAGCGAAAATAATTTAAATGGTTAATTTAAAATTAACACTGCGTACAGCTTAAACCTCCGCCAAGAATGAAATACCCGCTTCTCATTAACTGTTTTATAAAATATTCTCAGAATCAAGAGGATACGGACGAGTAATGATTTTTGCTCATACAATTTCCGCTTCTCCCCTCAACTATTACCGATTCTCCCGTAATCCTTCAAAGATTCATCGAATTCACTGTCTTCGCGTTGGAATCTCCGGTGTGACGAAAGGGTTAATACCGTTCGTCGTTTCTTCGCTGCTTTCCCTCAGCCTTGTTAATTATCTGGCCTCTATTGTGTTGGTCGAACAATCGACGCAGCGACGTTATTACATTTTCAGATGAGAAGGACGGGATAGGGAGGGGCGAGGAAAAAGGGGGATGAACGGAGAGGAAAAATAGAGCGAGACCCGCCGACTTCACAAAAGAGAGATTCATATTCCGCTCGGAGGAACAGCGGCATTCGAAGCAGAAAATAAAATCTGCAGGGGCCGGCCCGTCCACGGAAACCGCCGCCGCATTCAACGGAACCTTCGTCGTTTTGGTCTCATAACTTCCTTCTTCCTGAACGCCTAACCGACTCTTTCCCCGGGGCCGTGTCACATAGCTGACCCTTCCTGCACTTAGCCGCTCTAAACCAACCGGCAAACATCGTGATATGCATTCGAAATGCCGTGACACGATGAAGTTTCTCAGGGGTTACGCTCAAGCGGATCGCCATATCGAAATAATGTTTGCATTGAATACTGCGACGATCTATGTATGGGAACCAGATACGGGAGAATGTAAAGGGTAAACGTGGAGAGTGAAAACACACAGAGGAAAAGAAGCTGATGTATTCAAACCCAACAGACTTTAATATAAAGGAACTCAAGATGTTTTAGATGCAATTACAATTAGGTATTTAAATTTTGTGAAAAACAATTGGACAATAGGTGCCACGAAAGTTTAAATTTTTCTGTAATTTGTAGATTTAAATCCAACAGGGAATTCGTGGAATGAAGTCCATTGTAGAATTCGATAAATAACAAAAATGATAAAAAATCGACAGAGATTTTTGAAAAAAAATTGTTCACAGCATATCAAACCGTTGCAGAGAAGCGATAAAGGATAAAGGATCCAGTGAAATATTTAAAAAACTATACCACAGGTGTTATTTTTATTTTGTGATTTAAATCAATAAATTGTCCCAATATTTTTCTGCATACAATTTTGTATTTTTGTAATCTGATAATATCTTTGATGAAAGTATTCCAGGGTAACAGCTCATCTTAATCAAATCTAACATTTCATATAATCAAGTTTGAAAATTCAGCCACTAGATGCTTAAACCTATCAATCGCACCTGTTTCAAGATACCATCAATTTTAGAAACTACCTTTTTCTGAAAAATGGTCAACTTCTGGCACCTTCATCTTATATTACGTCGATTCAAACGATTGTACAGTACGCTAAAGTTGCTTACTACATCCATTACTTTATTTAGTGAATGTTATATGGTACATTATTCAAGCAGGTACTTAAAGGCAATTTTACGACATTCGAGCTCTATTTGTAGATCGTGTCGCAACGTTAAACGGCATTGTGAATGCAGTAGGTGGATGCAGTTGTCTCATCGCATTCAGCATACGTTTGCAATCGAGCTGGCAGTGATTCGGAGGGCGGCTATCAGGGGAACACGATGCTTGGTAAGACGGAATGCCTCTTATCCGTTGATCCATCTTCCCTTGAGACGTAACAGGAGCCAAGAGCATGCCCAATCGAGCCCTGGTTTGTATTGGTCTCCTTTGTAACCCGTGCTACATTTTCCGGATCGATGTACGTTATCTTGATCGTCAGCTCCAAGTGATTTCGATGGTGTAGCAACCCCCCGAAACAAAATTGCTAATCTTCTTAACAGTACCAATCTGCCCCTCATTAATTAATTTCCACGATACTTTATATCAGTTAAGCAACATTTAACTCGTAGGGACCTACAAACAATTCAATTTATTTATCTTGATTGCTATAGATAATGAAAGTATTCGAAGACTGATTGGAGATTATAAACAAAATAGCATTGGATACAAATTAATGAGTTATATTTGTTTTTTAACGTGGAATAATGGATACCAGGCCAATTGTGATTACACATTCTAATTTTTATTTGACAGATGTTAATATGTCGGAGAAGTAATATTTAGTAGAATAGTTTTGAGGTTAAACAAAATTCACGAATGTTAACAAAATTATTATTAAGATGAAGTCTCTTAATAAATGAAAGATCTCAAAATAATTGCGAACAATAACGGTTAATCCTGAAACTAACAAGCAAATCTCTGTTCTCACAGAAGGTATAAATAATATTCATTTTCCAAACGACATAAAATTATGAAAATGATTTTTCTCCGATCGATATGAAAATTCACGTGATTAGTAAAATATTAAATGATTTAAATTACCTTTGACGGTGACAAGCTTTAAATACAATTTGGATTAAAACGGTCGACTGTGTAACAGAATAATTTAGTACTTCATACTCGTAATTTATCTCGCGCGACAGATTGCTCGATCATTCAACGACGAATCGAGTAATAAATGCTGAAATGTTTTCACGTATCCGAATCAAAGTAATAAAACACGGTAAGTGATAAAGCTGTGCAATTTAGTTTACGTGATAAAGTTCATTTTTCACTTGATATGCGATACAAACGTGTGTTTTGTTTTTTTTTTTTTTTTTTTTTTTCGTAATATCTCACGGCCATGTAAAAATTTCAAGCATTTCACGAAACCGAGGGTAGCGAAATATTTGACGTTGAATCAGCTGCGAAACACGAGCTTGGCAAATACAAAAATTCTGACATTTTATCGAATCCGTTGATAAATCTTTTTCGCTAATGGTAAAATCCAATACGGGACACTTTGGTGGTAGTTAAAAAAGAAAAAAGAATTTGAACATATAACGACTTTCCAAAATAATTGAAATATTAAAAAAGACGAAAATAATGAACAAATTTTCCTAAATGATTGCAACAGCATATAAAAATAATCAAAATCTGTTTTAAAGTATACTTTCCAACAATTATCATTAAAATAACATTGAACGAAATGATGATTATGCTTCTTCATTCGTTTTGACCATTTTTGTTGAAAAGTGAGGGGGAGATAAATGAAGCGCAATTGCAATTACTAATTAGCTATTATTAATCATAGTTAAGGTAAGTCGATAACGAAAAATGACTTGTACTTTGTAATTATCAGTTTCTAAATCACTCGACAAATTATTGATACCGTATCGGTAATGTGTATTTACATATAAATAAAACATTGTACAATATATGTTCTGACAATGTTTCAAAACTATACAAATAATAAATATATACCAGTACTGTTATTGCAAATAAATGTTTGATAAAGGAGCCACTATATTTGAAGAACATAATAAAAATCATATTAGAGATATTGAAGGTATAAAAATGATTAAACCTGTATTAAAAATGAATAATCGACTATTTGTTTCTAGATAAGATAAATTTAATACATAAAATATTCCTGAAGAATCTTAATTTATAAATTGTAAATATTGAGGATAATAATAAATTTATATGAAAAATAGAAAATACTGCAACTAAAATTTTGTTTATTTAACTTTGCTGATTAACGGTTATTAAAATAACCATCACTTTTAGTTACCAATATGATCCTTTTTTTCATTCCTTAAACACCGATTAATTGTTAAATGAACAGCCTGATTTTACACTGATCATAAATCTTAATCAGATTCCATTTTGCCCAGCTCTGATATGCACCTGAACCACACTCCAATCGATAAGAGCCCGTGTATCGTTTCGTTTTTATTACGTTTCTTTCGAAGCACGTTCGAATTCATAGCAAGGAAACTATTACGAATGGTAGCCCGGAAATTAGTTATTGCGAGTCCGGCCGAGCTAATCGCCGAAGTTTAAGCAGGATCTGTAAATGGATATACACCAGGGACTGTACGCGTTATACCGGGCGTCTAAGTTTTGTATCTTTACAAATTGGTTGCAATTGGTCATGTTACAAAAGCTCGCATCGCTTGATTAAACTGAAAATTGCCTGCAACCGTGCACCGGCATAATATAGTTTTAATTAAATCTTTGGAAAATTGAATGTTATATTCGGAGATAAAAGGTCAAATTTGAATGTTAACCGATTAATTTCCAAGGGTCGAAAATATATTACTTTCAAGATAGTACTTCAGTAAGGTAAATTCAGGTGAATTATTATATTGCAAGCATTTATTTAAAAAACATAAATATTGAAGAAAGAAAATATACAGTAATTAGGTTATTAATTTAGTTATTTTAGTTTCTGAATTTTTGGAAAATTTTCAGTTAAATTCAAAGACAAAAAGTAACATTCAAATAATAATATTATTTTTTAAAAGCTTGCACAGTGATTAAATTATCTTTACTTTATAACTTCATTTACCACAAAAAGTTAGAACGACAACTAAATTAAAAATAGATATTGTAAACTAATTTTAAACCCACAAAGGAACGTCCAGTGACTCGTACGGCAATAACTAAAGGGTTAAATAGAAACAATATTGTGATATTCATAGTTGTTAGACATTTTTACATAGAAATTTTTGTGTTGCATTTAAATAATCAATGCCTTCTTATTATTTTCTTTTTCAAGCGGGATGAAACTATACACGGATAAACTTCTCGAGGCAGATATTATTTCTGATAACCAGGGCACAACTCTTAAGTAAACACGGTTTCGAAAACTAGCTCTTTCAGGATCCGGCCACGTTTAAATCGAACAAAATGACCACGTTGTTTGGTAACTGCTTGCCTACTTTCTTTCGAACTCTAAAAACTTCTAAAATCGTCGAGGTATAAATAGCGTACCAGAAAATATGAATCGCAAAAAAAAAAAAACGAAAAAAAAAGAACAAAATCTCGTATTTAAAATTGTACTAAACAATAAAAATTAAATTTTGACGAAATCATAATAGTTATAAATCCGGCATACCCTGAATTCGCAACGATATCCAATTAAATGTGGTACACCAAATTAATGTCGCACAATTGTTTCAACCGAAATGGTGAATAATGAGATATTCCATGAATAACGGGTAACCACAAGCGTAACCTAACAAAATTACAAATCTTCAACACAATTAATTTCAGCAGAAGATAATTCTAAACTGTTGAGCGTTTCAGGCTGTGAGGTACTGAACAATTTTTGTTCAAAATCTTTGAAAAAACTTCCTTCTTCGGCTTATCATTTATTAATAAAATTGAGTAGCGTCATTTACTCGAATACTTTACACTTTTCGATATTTTGTTATTTTATTTACAGGATGAGATATTGTTCGTTGTAAAAACGTGGCAAGATAAATTTTTAAAACTCAAAATAAGCAAAAATGATATAACAAGTTTATTTTGCCACTAGAAATTTCATTTTCCAGGAAATGTATTTGAAAATCATTGAGTAAAAAAGTTATTGAAATATCGATATGAAATTTTAATCTACGAATCTTGAATAAATAAACAATAATGATCTTCACAATTTTTAAGTTAAAATCTCTAATTTAGTCATCTTTTTTAGTATAATATCTTTTCTACTACAGTTTTGGATCTTATTTTATACTATTTTATTGTAACGTTGCTGTCTGTTATTCGTATAGTAAATTTTAACGTTTACAACATAGTTACACATACAGAATTTCAATATTTCAATAAATGTTTTAATATTCCATGTTTGGTAGAAGTAATTTGTATTTCATTACAAAGGCGGAAAACATGTTACAATATCCGCAGAATATAAATTCAAAGAGAAATAAAATTTGTGTATGTTTTTACGATTTTGAAAAAACATTTAAATAAATTATAAGTATAAAAGATTTACGTGTTGTATAATAAATTTAAAACCAAAATGGCATATTCAAAACTGTATTAATCCTCTGTGTAAAAACTGTCTTCCTAGTTTGTGTCACTGCGCATCCTTGTAATGTACTCGTGTCATAACAAATCAATTATAGATCAATAAAAAAGCAGGTACTGTGATTAAGAAGTTTTTTGTAGTTTGAAGTTGAAAGTATTTCGAAAGATGTCTTATCGTTTGTTTAAATACAGAAAATTTTGTAATCTGCATTTAATCATTGCAATTTATCATTCGCAATTTAAAACGAATCATTTCGTGCATAAAAAAGAATCTTTTCAACTAAAAATCTTGAAGTGAATCATTTCTTTTCTCGGTAGCAAATGAGAATACTCTTTGGAAGGCGGCAGAATCCCATAGATTACGCACGACCGCCACAAAAACGAATCCACGGGGGTTTTCAGAGTCGAGTTCATCCCGAGACAGAAATCCTCTTTAAAGCTTGTCAACGGAGAATCCTTATTACAGGTCGAAGGGGCGTTTTGTCAGCGGGGGTGGGTTTGAACGTGTGCACAAGCAGGTAGCGCAGCCAGAGCTACAAATTGGCTGGCCTGACTCCCTTCCTTCTGCCCCCGTCTGCTCGTGTGCTTCGAGAAAAACCGCCATAAGTCAACCGTGCTGATGCTCGTCGAGGGACGAATCGCATTTGGAATTCAATTCCGCGAAACAATCGTTACCAGACAAATTTCTAAGCGTTTCATAGAAGAATGCGAAAGCCGTGTTACGTACGCGTACAATAAGCCCTCCTTCGGGGGGAGAAGAAAGGAAAAACGTGTCGCGCGTACACGTGGCAAAACTCGATTCGAAACGAAGGCATTTTGAAAAATATTCTGAGATTGTGCCAGACACTTCCCTTTTCGTTTTTTGTTCTTCGACCTTTCTCTAAAATCGGACAAAGGAAGGAATTACACGGTTCTCCCATTTTAAGCACCTTTTCGTGCACGATGCTCGATAAACTGCGAGACACGTAGCCCCATCGAGTACTGTGTTAGTTTCTAAAGCGGATTCGAGCGTATCTCAAACGGAATCTTGCATCTGTTTTAATAAATGAAACTTCCTTCTCAGCTAAATCCACGAGAAACGGGCGTCACGAAGTTAATACCTCTCCGTATTTTAATAAAGAGGCAGAAGATAATAGCCTGTTTTCGTTCGTGCGATCTTCATTACCAGCATTATGTTAACTAATTAGTAATTGGAATAACTTGAATGCCAACGGGGGAGGGAACGTCGTTAGACTCTGTAAGGGGAATGGGGACAGACATTTTCAACGGCACGAACAAATAGGAGGGCCAAAGTGATGCTCCCCCCACGAAGAATATCAGTCAACGTTTCAGACAGACGAACTTCTGACATCGTGCAACGAAAGGATATTAAACTTTCTGACGGTGAACGATACGCTGTGAATTCAGAATTTTCTAAAACAATTGGAAAGATTCCCGTACACGCGGAGTGACGGAAATAATAAGCATCAAATTAATTTTCACGTTGCACAAAACTAATTCATAAATTACCAATTATATTTTACATATTATGCCCCATTATTTAGTTGGAGTAATTATTAAACATCGTAACATTGTATTGCAACGCTTGTTAAATTCCATGTATTATTCAATTCTGTTTAACGCATGATGTTGTTTAATTCGCATTTGATATCGTATCTGATGCATAATGAAGTAAAAATATCACGTAATCGTATTAACAATTGGATACTCGAGTATCGAGATCCCCATTTTTTCAATTTTTTATTTCTATATCATAATCATTTTGAAAAGAACTTCTAGGATATCCAAGTACAACTATTGTAAAACTGCTGTGTACATTTTGAGTATTAAAATGAGGGTGAATCGTTTTATATCATCGATTCAAGTACATCGTCCATAAATAAGATCCATCGATGTACGAACACTGGGACGGAACAATAAGATTGTGAAATATCAAAGATACGTTTCTGAATATTCTGAATACTCACTCGGGTCGAACACGTCGGATATTGAAGTGATGAAACGTCAGCTTGACGATTTCGTCGGGCTGGCCGATAAACGTATAAAGCAGACAGTCGATGTTCGATGGATATCGTTTGGGATAATAAGGGGATGTAAATGTGCCACCTTGAGGTCTGTCCGAGCTGCTATAGACGACGCAAGAGCAGCCTGAAACAGAAACACGATATTGACAAATTTTTGGCAACGATAGCCTTCCTCTGTACAGTTTAATTATAGTATTTTTAGTACACTAAACTATTAAGCCAGTTTGAAATTTATTAAAATTTATCAAAGTTCGCTCCATTGATGTGTACTTGCATCTCTGAAAAGATGATAAAAACTCCCAAAGCTGAGGTGTCATACGATTTCAAAACCTGAAACTTTTTCTATTGAAAATTTGAATTACATTGAGCACAAAATTTCCAGATATTTTCGTTCAATTTTGAATACCCAGTTTATGAAAATATTGAATACTTTGCCCAGTGAGCTTTAATCGTACTACCTTTTCTGACAATTTAATAATGAATGTTTAGAACATAGGATCAGAAGTAAAATACGGTAATTAACGTGTTATATTGTTACGGTTGCATAATTGTCGAATTGGCAATTAAATTCGCAACATTTCCGTATATTTCGTGTAAAATTATTCAAATCCTGTGGCGGAGAGATACCAAAATTATTATAAATAGGACAAGAGAGTATTAATTGGGAGAATATTGATTCAAAATTGTTGTTTGTTACAAGAAGCGTAAAGTACGTGAGTTTAAATGCCAGTTTGATTTTAATATCAATTTTAATATCAATTTTAAATTCCTTTTCATATCTCATCTGAAAGATAAGATTTATAAAATTACTAATATTTGAAAAGCAAATAAAAATAATAATATAACAATTAAGCATCAAGGTCACAATTATACGACAGAGGCCATCAAAGTGTTAATTATACAGTGAGCTCCGCTTACTATAATAAGAGATAATGATAATAATCTGTCATTGTTATTATAATCAGTCCATCCAATAACAATTTACAAAATTAATTAAAAATAATCCGCTTATTACAATTAAACTTCGGCTATTGTTACCAATTTTGATAATTACGCTTGGAGCAATGTAATAAGAACTATTTCTCATGGAAAAAAAGACCACCAAAATATGCAACCTTGCAGCGGACTTCTACACAAATCACGACACAACCCAATTCAATAGAAAAGACCAAATAATAATCAATAGACTAATTACTGGACACACAAAAATAACTCACAACTTCATCCTAAACAAACCCCCTCCCGATTTATGAACCGTGCCAACAAAACCTTTCCGCAAGAATGCAGAAAACTCAAGAAACTGACTCTCAACTCCAGATAAAATCAACGAAATATTCAAGAACGAAGAAAACCTGAAGAAAACAATTAAATTTGTACACAAACAAAACCTCAAACACAAAATATAAAATTACCAACAGTGGTCACTAATAACCAAGTAGTTGATGCGACTCTAAACTAAACTTCTTCGAAACTTATTTTTTATTAAAGAGCAGAGAGAATTTAAAACAAATACGTTCATTCGATAAATTTTCCAAATAAACTTTGTGCTAATTTAAAAAACGTAGGATATATATATCTGCAATATTGCATTAAATGCACAGTTTAATATTATTAACTTCAATCGCAAGTTTCAAAGTGATCAAACAATAATTTTCTGAAAGAATTGATTCGGTTTTCAATGAGTGAAAACAGGTAACATCGAGGAACAATATCGAATTCGGCAGCAGAGTAGGCAATAAAATGGAAATTACGAAGGATCCTTCTAATATCGCGGGGCGCACGAACGGATGTGGCGATCCGAATGAGAAGACATCAAGATTTCCACGGTAATGAAATCCACCATCTGACAGTGTCCCAAAGTAACGTCGAGGTCCGACGAAACTTTTCTTATTTCCAAAATGAACTCGTCACCTTTCCCATCGATCCCCGTCATCCGACCGCCCACCCATTTCTCGTCCTATAACATCGAGCCTGCGTCAGTCTCGAGGAATCAAATTAAAGTTTGATTTTTCCACGAAAGTACGTACCACAAGAGACACGTAACTTCTTCGCGAAACTTTCGCCGACAAAGTCATTGATTATCGTTACGGACCTGCTTTTTTACCCTTAATGATCGATCACGAGCGATCGACGACAGTTCTGTAAGCCATAAATGCAAATCAACGAAACAGTTTTCCTCATTCGTCAAAATGAGAGAAAATTCAATTTCGTACTTTTCAATTTACTTAGAGATTGATTAGGAATCGACATGGTTCCTAATTTTCTTCTCTTTTTTTCATTTTGATGAAACCTTAATATGCCGTGCAAACTTTCTCCCAAAAAAAGGACCAAATAAAATTTGCTTTAAACAGAATAGTTCAAATAGTTTAAATATAGATAAGAATATTTCGAGCAACGTCTTTCTACGATAAGTACGTGAGCTGTTTGAGAATTGAGAACCATCCTCTCGTGTTTATTATCGTAGGCTGAATTAAAGAGTTTTAATACCGAAAGAAAATTTTCATACAGTCACGGGGGAAATACAAAAAGTGGATAAAAAAAATAAAAGTTTTCTTCATTAAAGTTGAAACTGCTTCGTCCGTCAAACCTCGGCAAACAATCTGTGAACTTCATTTTTCACAGCGCGACAAACGTACAGGTGATAACAAGCGTGAAGGTGTGCAAGATATAACGAATTCCTTGCTGCGCGAAATATCATTTCGCCCGAAAAATAAAAAAAGAGCAACGCTGATATTATGAAACTTTATATGGAGGCTGACTTATATTGTAATACTTATAAAATTGTCAATATCATATGCAGGATATTGCGAGTTTCATCTCTTCGTCGTATGAATTTTATCTCTTCATCCTTTGTTTCTTATATGCACTTTTGCAAATTTTCTGATTTTCAAAAAACGTCAAATTTTGATCAAAATCAGTATGCCCACGGTCATTTAATTAATTTTCTGCTGCGAAACAAAACTACTTCGATGTGATTCTGTTGGTAGTAAATGTATCAACAACATGTATCATCTAATAGCTATTTTTATCCTTTGCAATGTGTTTTTTTTGTATATCTTTTATTTTGACAATGTAAAACAAACTCAGTAGAATGTTTAATTAAATATTTAATCCATAATCTCACTGTGTATTCTGTACGAAAAAAATCGTCTTCGTTTCGACAAAAAATGATCGTTTATTGATTCGTAATAAATAATTTCAAGAGGAAATAAAATAAAGGTCAGAATATTTGAGAATTAGTTTATTTTTGAAGGAAAAGGATAAAAAAATAATTGAATGAACGTAATAAATTATAAATTTTCAGTATTGTAATCTAATATTTTATTAATGGTATTATCGACTTGTTAATCAGGTAAATATTCACTAGAAAGAATAAACCAGTTTAGGTACCAAAAAAAATTATGAAGCGCAATAAAGGTAGCCCGTATAGTACATAAAATTACCTCATAAACCCAGCTGCAAGAAACCATTTCTAATAATTCTCGAGAAAATAACCTGTAACCCCCCAATAATATCCACTCCGTTTATTCCCTTAACCCTCGCCCAAAGAGCTCCAGGTTCATTTTGACCCATCACATAAACTGTTACACTTGGTACACGGATACATTTTCGTTTTAGACTAAATTACTGAAACTTTTCAGCAGTTTGTCTCTTTACATTATTGATATCTGGAATTCTATTATTTCAATCAGTAAACGCTGGCTGTTTATATTTTACAAAATGTCAAATATTTTTGATAGTTATGTTTTCCTACTTTATTTAAATAATTAGAGTGATGTTAATTAACTCTGGAAATCATTTTTCTGTTATACGAAAGGTAAGATATATAAAAATAAAGTATCAAGAAGTAAAAAAAAAATGATTTCTAATTAAAAAAAGCACGGTGGCGATTTGACCGATAATATTTCCCAAATATGTATACTACTTTAATTGCATAATTTATTTCCTTTTCACATATTATACATATATTATGTATATCTATATTCCTCGTATGGTTTTGATTTATCATAAATGCATAAAATTTCACAGTTTGATAATTATAACCCAACAAATTTTATATCGATATAATAAACTTCGAACTTGTCTAGCTTAAGATGAATTTTACATCAAAAGAAAAGATACCTCAAACCCGATTTTATATTGAAAATTTTCAACTGCATCGTGTAATAAAACAGTTTATTCGATAAAACGTAATACAAAGAATTACATGTGTAATCTCAGAATGGTTCGTCTTGGGATTGATCGTAATAACACATCTCTTGTTATTGATATATTCGACGTAATAATTGGTCCATCGTTGCGTACAGGTACGAAAGATTTTCGGTGCTCTGTCTCGATGCCTATTCCGCGACATTAGCGAGGCCGGGGATATTTCTTTCTCGACTTATCGGCTTTTATTGCAGTCCATAGGAGGTCGTTATCGGATAAACCCCAAAAAACCCCTATCAAGGTTCATGGTCCGGCGTTATCGAGGGTTCGCTAGGCGGGCCAGATGGAAGGTCGCTCGAACGATCCACGAAATGTGGGTCATTACGAGAGCACGTCGATACGGGTGCAATAATTTATCCTCGCAACAATATCACAGAGCTTCCTAGCGATTAGTTCGTGTTAGCCGGTGGAAAGCACCGGTTCCGTTGATTATTCCTGCGAAACCTGATCCATTTACAACCACGACTAATCCGTACACAACGATTTATACGGGTGACAAAATGATTGATCGATCGATCGTTCGAAAAAGATCAACCTCTGAGGAACGACCTTATAAGTGTCTGGCTTTCGTTCGGTAACTGTACAGCATCGATAAGTTTCTTAGTGAAGGATGGCAGAAAATGGGGAAATTTATGGTTCTCCCGACAAGCATTAACCCCTTCGAACTTCAACCCTCTTCACGGCTGACAGAAATTTTGTTACGTATGGATTGTCATAACTTTCACAATACTTTGACCCTTGAACTACGGAGTCAGCTCAGTCGTAACCGAGATTTACAATAACTAGGTACTCAAGTTTTTAAACCCAGTATTTTTATCAAATAAATGTAAGAGATACAAATGAAAGATAATGTAAAAGTAAATTTTGTAAGGTTTATTTGTGTGATAATTCCAAGTAATTAATTGCTAATAACAAAAGCAAGGCGATTTAATTTAATAATAAAAGAATATGAAATTTTATGTAATTGAATATCTAAAAGAAATACGTTGTTTTCTAATTTACATGAAAGAGCTTTAATATTATATTAATTTCGTAGTAATTAAAATTGGAAAAAATTCAAAAATTCATTATTTATTATTATTTCTACAGGGTTATTAAATTACTATTCAATTTAAAAACTGATATATTCCTTTCAATTGTGGTTATTAGCATCGAATCGTGATATTTATTAAGTTTAGAAATAACTAATACTTTTTAGTTACATGGAATTTCATTAAATTTATTTCTACTTGTGCTCTCTTTAAGTTTTTTCATTTCAAACGCCACCTGTACTAATCATAATAAAATTATATTCTACATTATCTATCTTACCATCTCATCCTTTTTAATATTTCAATTTTGTTCTGCGACGTGACTATGATGAAAAGATAATGAAAAAGTAATTCGAAGCAAAGTTTAATTTATCTCTAAGACTGCAGAAAGTTGTTCAGTTGGAGAATAAACATTTGAAATCGATGTCTTATATTCTCACAACCTTTATTTTCTTACATACAACTTGGTAAATAATTACTTCATCGTGTCTTAGTTTGCTTCAAAAGATTCAGCCATTCTTGAATACTTCGGAATCTATCAAAAGATTGAACAACAATGTACGAACACTACATGGACGTAATAGGGTGATAGATAGGAAAAGTTTCAACGTGGCAGGAAATAGTTCGTACACTTGGTTATTCAATTTTGTTAGCGAGTTGCCATAAAATCTCTTCGAAAGATCATTGTTCGGTCACGTTCGACCTCGCTGACTCGAGCATCTTTTGCCGCCTCCTATTTATAATAGGTGCCGATAAAAAATAGCTTGCTTCTGTGTGAGAAAAATTACACAATGCACCTTGTACACTCGATATTCCTTTAAGATGCACAGCTCGATACTCAACAATTACGTCTACCTTATAAAAGAGTCATTGTAAGTAAAATAAACAGTAACTTCGTATAATATTGTTACTTTGTTAACACAGGATGTAATACATTAAATTATTTAAAGAAAGTTCTTTCTATCTCACAATCTTTAAACTGAAATATATTTGAAAACAAAACATAATATCATAAATAAATAAAGATTTTAAAATTAAAAAATAATTTTAAGAAACAAAGATTTGACACTGTATTACAAACGAAATTCTTGCTTATTGTAAATAAAATAGCTGTTTTGTAAAATATACAATTATTTATTTTCATTGTGTTTACGTTGTTTTAAATTTTACTTCAGAGACGATATGTATCTTCAAAGAAAGCTTCGAATTTTGTCACACGAGTATCCTTATTTTGTCCTGAAAGAACGTCTGCATAATATTGCTGCAACGGTGCGAAGAATTGATTCAAATCCAGCCTCAGCTCGATTAATACACCACCCAATACTTTGTTGTTGCCACAAAAGCTACAATTTATGCAAATAGTCAGTAACAACGGGCAATTCGAAGTTGCCTAGTGCAACAACCGCAAATCTACATTTCAAGCATGATGGCAGAACAAACAAACTATAACTAAACCCATTCTCAAAATCCATTCATCCTTTCAGCATAGGCTAAAAATTTCTTAACTATTCTTGCGAATACAAATATAAGTAACAATGAAACAAATAAGTTAGAACTAAGCCAATTGCCATTTACAAAACCTATCCATTCCTTGAATATACATAAAATATTTCTTAATCTTTTCATTATTCACGGTGACTATTGAAAAAATAAAGAAGTAACACTATAATGGAATGGAGTTAAAAGAATTAAATGTACTGAAGTGGAATAAATTAAATAAACTATTCATTTATACCAAATATAACGTAGGAATTTGGAAGAATTTTATTGTACATGCATGTCATATTTTAGACACTTTTTGAATAAATATTGCAGCAGCGAAAGGATTAATTATTTGTGCAATTAAATAAAAAAGAATTATACTCAAATCATTCATTTTTTGAATATAGATATTCTAACAATTCTAAGTAATTCAATATTTAATACGTTTATTACGTATATTCTAAACCGTATTAAATAAATCGAATGCAAATAATCAAACTTATTTCTAATTAAATTAAAATAAGGTATGTGTTAGATTAGATTTTCTTTGAAGTAAAAACAGCGTCGTTGTACTATACACAAACAATGAAATCTAATTAAAGCAGAATACAAAATGGTGTTCAGAAAATTCTTAATAAAAGGGAATCTCCAACTAAGACCTTCACAGCCCTGGAGCATAATAATCATGACAACATATTAAAAAATTGTAAATATCAAAGATGATTCCGTCTCTGCAGATATTTGTCTGAATGATAACTTAAGCAATTCTAATTCTCCGAATTCATTCGTCCTTTGAATATAAGTACCCTGAAAACATCTTAATTATCCCTGCAAATAGAGGCATAACCAATGCACCCGACGAAAGAGCTTCGGTCGCCAATCTTCCCTGAAACTCGTTTCCAATAAACGGCTGCTGACTCCTCGGTTGGCACAATAAAGCGGGATATTAATTCTCCGCAAGACGTTATCCAACTTCGAAGTTGTCTTTTTCGTACACTTTGCCACACTGACTACTTCTCCTTTTCCCTGTTCAGCCTCTCGCAGCATCGAGGCAAAGTTATTTACGACGCAAGCCGGCGCATTAAGACGCCCGCAGCTGGTGCCCACGGTTTCTATCTCCACAACACGATCACGATCTCTTTCGCGGTCTCGAGAACCCTTGCAGCTGGATTCAAGGATCGCTGATACGCTGATGTGCCAATCGGTGATACTTTATCGATATACAGAACGAGGACACGAACCACGAGAAATTTTCTTTTTATAGAGGAAACTGGAGCAACACGGGATAGTTAAGGTTTATCGATGAATAAAGTACAGGTTCTTGGATTCTTTGCTTATCAGTCCTTCGTTTAGATATTGGGGAAATCACCTATTCAAACTTGTATAAATTATAAAAATAAAAATGAAAACAAAAGTCCTTTTCCCCATTTTATCCTACAAATAGACACTTTTAATTTATCAAACGCATTACATTTTCCAAAAAATTTGAAGCATTACAGTTTTTAATTGCGTGTGCGTTATAACACCTGATTTATCACACCAACATGAAAAACTTTAAAAACTTTAACTTAACTTTACTTCGTATGTAACATAGATCATCGATTGTACGAGCGAAATTCGAGTTCTGAAATTGGAAGCAAGAAAACTGACGAGAATATCTAAAAAAGCAATTACGATAATAAATGAAATTAAGTATACGCTGCAAGCTATGTAGGCAGAAATTCCAGAATTCTTTAAATTCCAACCGTTTTTAAATGCCTTAGAAAATGAAGAAATAATAGATAGGACGTTTTAACCGAGGAAGGCAGAATAACCCGCATGGTAAGGGTGTCATGAACCGTATAAAATGTATTTCGGTGAATGAAATAATCGCTCTTTACCTGGCAGCTACGTTCCCTTGTTTTCTCCGGCCGCACGAAGATCGTGAATAACGGTCGCGATTAAGAACGAAACGCCATTGTTTACGAAACAAACAACCGGTCTTCCCGTATTTTTTTTCCTGCTCCCCTCTCTCTCTTTCTTTCCCCTTTTTTCGGCTCTACCCATTTCGACCGCCGAAATAGATGCGCTCGGAGCGGATCCGTAACGGAAGTATCTCACGGCCGGTGTGCACTTTGCGAAAACAATTGAACCGGAGTAGTGATATCATAAATTTCGTGGAGATTTTTATGCGCAGTTTTTGGCCTTTTTATCACGTTCACTGGCCAGATCCTCGCACGTTCCTATTGTCCGTTTCCTTCGCCCTTTTCCGGGCCGGTGATTCATGGACCCTTTGCCCAGGTGAAGCTGAATAGCCGAAACACTTTAATGCCGAAATAGATATACCATCCAAACGATGGCAAAACCCTTTTCACTTAATTGCTCTACATTTCTGCCGCTGGTAATCAAAGTTTCCCACCTATTGACAACGTTTCACGGGTGCAATTGCATCCAGAAATTGTTCGATTGTACAGAAACACAATTTAGCGATAGAATAATGTATGTACTTGTGATGGAAAAAGGGTATTTGTTTTTATATGCCGTTTCATAGGTATTTGAATTACTTATAAAGCTTTCTGTATTATTAAATTTGTGAGGAATAGATGATGTTCAAGAATTTGGAGTATGGCAGCATATAGGTAGAAGAATTCGTGTTCCATACATAACTGAGAAGACCCAATAAAATAATAATAGAAAATATATGTCTCTTATTTTATTTGAAAGATATTTATAACCAAAATTGTTGTATGATATTAAAAGTGCTAAGTTGATACATCTATTATTTTTCGGATATTTTCATTGAATGAGGCACCATTCGAGACTTTGAAGAACCTTTTAGTATTTTCTCGAATATATTTAACGAAATATTTACCCCCTACCATTAAATAAGAAGGTCTTCAAAAAACTTGCATTTGATTAGGTCTTGTCATAAATAGATTCGAAGCAATATTTTTTAGTAAATTAGAACCTAGACGAGGCAGAACAAAAAATTGTATTAATTATCTCTATGAAATGTTAGTAATTTCTGATTCTGGACTGGAAATATAGATCCTGGGACGTGTTAATAAGGACTACTCTTAGAAAGGTGTAGGAGGATGGTTCAAAATGGTATACAAAGTTGTTAATATCGAGTGTTTTATTAAATCGACTGTCGCTTGAGATGCAAGAACCAAAAAGTCAAGGCCCACTCGAGAGTACGTGTCCGTGTCAGGATTCCTAATTTTCTCTGTTTTTCGTACACGTCGGGCCTGGTCAAGGGCCCTAGAGTTAAAACTTCTATTATCTACACTTCTTTCACGTTTCATGTTCGTTTCAGGGTCTCGCCTGGGTAGCGTCCGCTCTCAGGTCCTGGCGAACCACTTCACCGACATATTTATGACTTTCTTCCGCTATCTGAATTTCTCCACAATATTTAGACTTACCCCTTCGCCTCTATTTTATCTTTTCTTTTTACTTTCTAAAACGCCTGGTGAGTAAGAGGATAGTGAAGCGAGTCAGTCAGTCAGTACCTTCGACTTGAAACGCATCGCGCACGACACGCACTAGTACAAGTACTGGAAGCATTTAGCATTTAGCGACAGTAGTAAGAAATTGCAACAAATCTAAAATTCTAAGTGTCTTTTGTAAACTTTCTAAATTGACAGAAATAAAGGAATTTAACAATACTATATGATTAATAAAATTAATTGAAACTATGGGAGAGTTATTAACGTCACAGACTGGAAGTCTATTAAAACACTTGATCGAATCACCGTGTTCATCCGTGTACGGCATACAAGAACATTCTTAACATTTCCTCAATATTCCGAATTAAATCCGATAGTACTTGTTCGGAGTATTTCCTGTCGCTTACAAGATTCATTCGCCGATGCTCCCGGGCGAAGTTACTTCCGTCGAAAGTGCACAACAGCTCCGTTCTATCTCTAAGTTTCACCAACAGTTAAGAAACTGTTCGAACAGTGCGGTAATAATGGAACGATTCGAGGAACGACGAAGGGATCGGCTAAACTCGATCACGTGAATCGTGCTGGCTCGAATTAAGGAAGAAAGTGATCGAGAAGGTGAACAAGCGAAGGGAAACGAGAGGATCGTGACGGTGATCCGTAGGAAAGTTAATTAAAAGTAAACGTCACGGAGCTGCTCGAGGTCGTAACTGGACCGGCCGAGAGTGAAGTGCATTACTATGCAAGGTTGGCCACGGGATAGGAAAGAGAGAAGGGTGCCGCGTGAATTTTCTTCCGTAATCCCCGGACCTGAAAAATGTCCAAGAATAATCGGCAGCCGGCAGATGTTACGCCGTACGTACAGCGGTGTCGAAGGGTCGATCTCGTAAAAACGGCACGTGGCAAGAAGGTGCACAGAATGGGGGAGGTATTATTCTCAATTTATCTCGCGCCCACTTAGCCTCGTCTACTTCGTGGCATCGGTTCTCAAAGGAATAGTCGCGCCAGCTGGCCACGATCGATAATCCTGAAGAACGTGTATCACGCTTCTGTCTCGAGACTCGTCGTATCCCGTGAAATTTTTGAAATTACGCTCTCTGGATGTCGATTCACCACTGTTCGATATTTATATCATTTTTATCGTTTCAGAAACAGTAATCCATTTATTCCCATATTGCTACATTGTAACAAGTATTCTTAAGAAACTTGTCTACCTTTTTGATCGAATATTGTTTATAGAAAAATACATAGGAAATACATCATTCACAATAATTTATACTTCAGGTAACAATAAAAAGAAGTTTTTTCTCCTCTAAAATTTTTCACAATATACAATTTTATTAATTTATTCAATGCTAAAATAATATTCACGGATTTCCCTAAAAAATGAATTATTAAAATTTTAATCCCCGAGGAGAGATGAAACGTTGAACAAAAAATATAAGCACAGCCAAGTATTAAAATAATTGAATGAAAATAATTGGGAACGAAGAACAAAATTAAACTGTTTTATTTACTCACAATTTTTTTTATACATCAATCTCCAGAGTCGAATTAAGGGATAAGAGTTCCAGATTTATAATCTGATAGGTTATTATAAACTTTTTAACGCAATGCTGAATAAATTGTTACGAGTAACTTTTAATTTAAATCTTCTCTAAAGTTCAGAGGAGGTCCTCTTTGGCTCTGTTGCTGTCACGAATAAACGTAACAGCGCCGGTTATTAATACCGTAACACAATTAAGATACTTGGCGCGCTTCGCGTGTCGATACGGTCGTTCGTTAACAAAAATATGTACGTTTCGCGCAAATGAGCGTGATAGCACCTGTAATTATTTCGATACGACTGTACTTCATTTAACAGGGACGAGCTGAACGATGCTCGGCAACGCGATCGATCAATTACAGAGTCAATAACAATGTAAGCAGTATTTAACAACGAATTAATTTCTCAGTGTCCGGCCGGCAAATAATAGGGGATCGGATCCGAGTCAACAACGAAACTGCATTCACTGTAATTGCACGATACGGATCGGTCGGCTCGAGTCCGGTATCCGTGTGTTCGAAACTCTCGAATGGCGAATTTTCGTGGCTCAATTTCATTCGTCATGACCGATATCTGCGAGACAATGCACCAATGGTCCCATTTTGTTTCCTCCAATCGATACCCGAAAGATCTTAACACAAAATTTATCACTTGCAGCAGTTTATTGTTGCACGTTTCTGTTGAAAGATGCGTTATCCTAATTTTGGCATAACATTTTTCATTTTTACAAGTACTATTTAAATTAAAATAATTAATTTAGAGTTTCTTTAAAATATTTTTGCATTGTACAAAGAGTTAGAAAAAAATGTCATAAGACAAGATTAAACGGTGCATAATCTAGATATAATTTTATGCATTTTGTGCAATGCAATTTGAAGAGCAAAATTAACCCTTTGTCGTGACTTAAATCTTTTCTATGTTTATATCTTTCACTTTGCCATATATCACGAAAAATAGTTAAATAATATTCCATTTTGGTTACTTTTAACAAAAGTCAGTAGATTTCGTGAGAGTAGGATTACTAAATTAAGGAATTACTTAACTTTAAATCATATTTTGAGTTAGTTTGACTCGAAACGGTGCACGAGAGTCAATGCTACGACAACCACTAACACTATTGTGGTGTGAATAGCAGCGGTTAGTGGTCACCGACACCACATTGGTGTCGACTGTTTTCTCACCACATTTTGACAATAAGATTAGTTCTTTGCTATTACACGTCATCAGAATTAGTTTGTTGGTTATTTAGTTTCTGAATTGTTTTAATCTTGACTTAAAAGCTATTCGTGATCACTTTCTGTATTTTAAACTATCCCTTTAAATATTAAGTTTTCAGAACATCGGTCAAACAATTGAAACTGCTAATTTTACTTCAAACACCCAATCTGGTTTTCGAAATAATTAAGTTTAAAAGTTTCTTAGAACACCTTGTTGTGAAAATATTTGTTTAATAATCATTCTTTCATTAATAATCATTTATTTTTTTTCACACAGAATTCCCAAATGTGATTCATAGCAAAATTAGTGAGAAATAATTATGCAGTTGTTTTTTTCTTTTTAAATAGTTATCGATTATGAGTTACCATGACACATGGATTATTTATTGTATGGTGTTATATGTTCATAATTGTAAAGCTGTTTAATACATTTTCTATTTAATTAAAATAAACATGAAAATTCATAACAACCTCTGAGAAATGATGGTCACACACCGTAAAAATGAAAGTTTTATCCAGTTCATACCATCGTTTTGAAGGGTCGAATGTAAAAAGGCCCTCAATACGACACGGAAACACTCGTTTGATGGATTCAGCGGTTTGCAGGGGGCATCAATCTAGGAGCAGGTGGTCAAACCGTTCGCAAACAATCTGGCAAGAATTTATACGACCGATACTATTGTTTTATCTTCCATTGGTTGGGATTTTGGGTGTACCCGCACGCCCAGGAATATATTTTTTTTTCTGTGTACGTTCCCCGTCTGTTTTTTTTTTTTTTTGTCACACTAGTACCCAGCGTCGGTAGGTAGGTATTTATTCATGAATCCAAAATGACACTGCAACCGCGACGTGACGCGTCGCGACGCTTCCGTTTCACACGATCGGCCGCCGCGTCCAGCGAAAGTTACGCGGAGCCGACCCCTCGTATTTTACCGTTTTTTCAACCCGCTTTTTTTTGTCCCTCCGCCTTCCCGTAGCGATGCAAATGTTAAACGTATCTGCATTGCAAAGCGTGAAGGACGCGTTTAAATAAAACACGAAAATCGTGCGCCGCGTACGGCTTGTACCGATCGAGCCACGTGGACGTTTCGTTTTGAGACAGTTTCCAAAATCTTCCCCTTTCCATTTAAGACAGGAATTTTATGGTAAACAAAAGTTAACGTTGTGCACATCGGAAGTCTTTTTAGGGGCGGATACTTTACAAAATGATGGATTATTTCAAATACTTTATTGTTATTATTTTAAATATAAAAGAAGAAGTAATTTCATTTTGTATTTCGTATAAATAAATAATTTTCAAACGATTTCTTATTTTAGATACTTCAATGAAATAAAATAACAAATAATTTGATGTGTAACTGAGGTTATACGATTAAGTTGCAATAATTATTGAATTATTCATAATTTCAAATATCTAAAAGGAATATCTTTAATCAAATAAACGATGACTGTTTTTAATGGAAATTCGTGTCACCCATATGTAGGTGACATGGCAGTTAGAGTGTTAAAAAGTTCATTAAAAAGGACATTTATTTATATATTATACAAATGTTGTTCTATGTTTTTGACACGAAGATGTATATACTTTGAAAAAGAGAATAATTACTTATTTTATTTGAAATGAATATTTCGTGCATTAACTATGCCGAGATTAAAAATACTCTGCCCTCAAAGGGTTAATATTCCCGTTAATAAATTTTTATATTGAATATGAAATTTGTACCTTTCTTACTGCTCCAATAATTACAATTTAAAAATTAAAACAGTTTTCTTTCTGTGCCAAAGGGATTTACAGAGAGAGTGTAACTTATTCTGGACATTGTAATGAATATATATAATAATATTCTAATAATATAACGAAACATAATTTTAAACTTTCAATTTATTACAGAGTATATATTGGGGATATTGACATTATAGAATCAGGGAGTACATAAAATTTTATTTCATAAAATATTTGATCGAATAATCAATAAAATAAAAAATTATTTTAATTATATTTCATATAACGGAATGATATAAAAAAAGAATCATTTGTCTCCACGAATAAACTAACACATAATTCATTTAACTGACATATAAGCAAATAAAACAATATATCATTGTAACAATTATTTTCGAAATAACTTATTTGAATAACGTCGAAGCCTGGTGTAAACAGGAATGGAGTTTTGTCAAAGTTACGTGAAAATTATTTGTCACGCTGAATTGGTTCTTGTCAATAAAATTTGTATCGAGCATAAGTTCAGTTACCGTAATACATACTGCATACATAATTTAATCTCCAAGTTTCTCACCATTATTTGTTTCATCAAAAGCCAGGGGGCAATTCCTGCGAGTACCGTTCAACGGCAGGGTCGGTCGATATCGCGAACATTCAACGGGACAAAAACGTCCCCGACGAACAAAAGCCGGGAAGAAAAAAAAAAAAAGTATATGCATCAGCTCCACGATATATACCACACGTCGAGCAAAGTGTTTGAACAAGCGTGCAAGACGAAACACGCGATTCGTGGCAAAGGTGCACCGCATTAGCGAGATCGTAATTGAAATATTAATTTATGACGCGTAACGAGCGAGCGCTAATTAACACGGCCCGTAACCTCGGTGTCGACGGACGTGCAATGCATGCATTACTGCGACACGGCCGCATTACATAAATACTCGGCTTTAGTCTGCTCCCAGCCCAGATCATAATGGGCAAAGTGTACAATTCGACTATTATCCCGGCGTTTACCGGGAAAATCCACGGATGTACGCGTGCATCGCGGTTAGATTGTTCGTTCACGCGTGAAACGTATCGTTTCACCGCTCGAAAACTCGTACGGGCGATATTGCAAGAGTACATCCACGATCGAACGATTCCACGTCGAGAGCCGGAAACGGGCACCGGGCTTATGGTAAGAGCGCAATTTCTTTGGCTATTTCCGAATTTGATGTTTGACGATGAAATTTACGTGACAAAAATCTGAATAACCCTTCTACGTAAACGATGAGTATGTTTTGTAATTTATTCGAAAGCAAATTTAATACAAATGTAAAGATAACATACAATTTATGTATTAATTATCCATATAGTCCCTTTCCAGGGATTGAACAAGAAACTTTTTTTCCATTAGAATAATTGCTCCTCCGGGGCTATTATTTTTTTCCTGACACATTTTCTCGTATTATTAAAAACAACAGAGATGTTTTAGGTTTCAGTATATACATTGTAATGAATACTTCGTAAAAGAAATTCAGAGAATTTATGAAAATTATAATTAAATTTGCAACAACGACACGCAATTAACAATAGTTTAAAACCTACAGAATTAAACCAACAGAAAACAAAACAAACCAATCCCCGGAACGCTATCCAATTTATTGAAGATTATAATTATTATAACTTGGTCAATTTTCTATATATTTTCACGAAATTCATTTAATAAAATATTCAGAAATTCTATATTAGAATGTAGTACGAAAAGTATTCAAAAACTGATTTACCTAGGAAATTAAATAGAAACAAATGATTCGTTTTTTTTACACAACACACTATGTATCATACAAGATAGTAAAAATATTACTCATACAAGTTGCTGTAATAAAAGCAACATGCTACGAGACGAACGAGGAATTCCCGATTCTAATTAGAACTTGGAGGACTTAGAGTTGCTGCTTTCCAATAGGTATTGACGTTTCACAAACCCACGAGAACGCCAGATTTCAGAGTGAAATTATGGGATCGCGAGTCAGTTTGCCAAATTAAGGGCCAGTGCAATGTTCATTTCCCTATTGCATACCCGCATGTCCTAAGTTTGAAGCAAATTGAATGCAAAACTTAGCACACCAGGAAAATTATTGCTACGAAAGTTTCGGATACAAGGATAGAATTTAATTGATGGTATATTCAACTGTTTCGAGTCAAGTAATTAGAATAATAAAGACAGTAAAAAGTTCTTAACACCGTTACAGATATACGTAGTTGGACTATACATCAACGGTATGGTATATATAAAAACATTTGATTATAATTTCACACAGTAATCTTTGTTTTAGATGTCCGTGCTCCAGTGACCAATGGAAACTGTTGAATAATTAATAGAGTCTGCTTTCACAGATAATTGAGTATTTATTAATACGATACAAAAAATAAGTGACTAAACTACGCGTAACTGTAAACTGTTTTATTGTGGGAGACACTGTCTTCCCAGAAACGATGTGTCATTCCCTAACAGTACAAAACTGAACTGCCAAAAAAGTGTTTCGATACATTCCGTGCCGAGGGAAATTTCTACCTATATAGGTACCCTTCTGTAAAGGAAAGTCAGGAAGTAAAAATAGCAAAAATGGTATGAAATACGAATTAAACATTTTTTTACCCTATCCCTGAGCGTCGAACGCACGTTTGTACCAACCAAAGCATTCAGAACATTTAACACTGCTTCAAAATATCAACTTGTGATTTGTGCAAGAGTTCCACAGAAATGATTGTATAAAATTTTGATTTCGATTCAATGAAATTGAGCAAACGAGTGAGACGTTTCAGCCGAACCTCTTAAGGTACTAGAAAAGGGTTGAAATGTTCCTTGGTGCAACTTCGCCGGTTTAATGTAGTCGAAGATATCGGAACGGGACGATATAGACTCGAGCATTATTCTTCATCCATTACTCGACGTGCGAATGTCAGCGACTTTCCTGTGGAAATCGGTGACGAATGGAATAATTTCGTGAGACGAAAGGAACTTTCACGCAAGAAATATTAGCTTCGATCTTCCCTTGTTTCTATGCTTCGACAGTGCTCGATATCATTGGATCACGATATCTGTAAAACAGAATAAAAATTCAGGGTGACAGTATTGGAGAGGAAGATTTATTTGAAAATACATTACACCGAAAGAAAGCTGTCACCTGGAACCACATATTTTTATTATTTATCTTTCTTGCAAATGGTTCGCAAATTTAAAAAAAAATGGAGATGGTTTTACATTTATGTTGCAAAAAGTGGAATTAATTTTTTCATTCACTGTTCATAAACACAGGTTTAATTAATACACGCTATGTTTAGTCAATCCTTTCAATGTTTAATTTACACTTAATACTAATAACACATTGTTGTTGAATTTTACACAGAGACTATTTCTAAATCTAGAATAGTAATCTAGAAATCTAGATCTAAATAAACTTCAATAAACGTTATTTGTACATAATGAATTAATACGTTGACTGCCACAGTGAAAACAGACGTATGTGGTAAGACACACTATTAGCCTAGTTTTGGCAACATTCAAAATTAATTTGATCTTTTTTATTAATTATTCAATTATTCCAAATTTAATACGAACCATCATGGCAGTCAACGTGTTAACATGAAACTTTGAACATATTTTTTATATAACTTTTAATATTTTTTTTAGTATGACAAACTGTATACAACAAGTTTTGCAAATATATATCTGCACCTTCCTTTTGAAGAGCATATTCAACACATTTTAGTTGGATTTTTATTTTACAGTAACTATTTTTTCAGTAACTATTTTTTCTAACACGTGGTTTTTTAGTTGTCCTGAAAGCCTGAAAGGTGAGTAAGGAGTCCGTTTGGAAGGACTGTGCTGCATTCATTGGAATCTATAGTTATACTATTTATATTAGTGGTATTGAAAAATTGTCAACGTTTGTAAAGAAATTTTCTTAATCAATATTCCATACTTATCATTGTATATTAATATTTTTACGCCAAATCGTGTTTCTGTTTAATCCAATACCCTCGTTCGAAGTTTCGAATTATCGATTACTAAATCATAAAAAGGTTTCACCATCCTTTTATTTTAGCGCGCACCGAAAGGGTTAAATAGATCCCATGCGGTGTTTAACGTGTTAATGTAAGTTAATATATCAAAGGAATGTTCTCTCGATATCGAGAAAGGTGTTGCGGACGTTCCTGGGGCATAAATCGCCCGGCAACGTCACGGTCGTGATACACCGCCGTATTATCGCTGTTCTAACAATATTTTTCTACCTTTCGCCGGCATCGTGAAGCAGCCGCTTGGTCAGCTGCTCATCGATCAGCCGTGTATCAATTATAGAGGCACGGCGTGTTGCATCGTCCACGAATAAATAGAATCAACCGGCACAGAGAGTAAACGCGACTTCTCTTTCGCCTGGATGGTACGTTTGCGAGCGTTGCTCTATCCTTCCACGGATAGTTTCGATGGATTGGGTAGGTCGTGCGATAAAACGAACTCACTGGGACCATTTCGCGATAGATTGACCAACATGATGGATCGATTCTGCGGCTGTATCGCCTGCAGAACGTTCTGACACGAACGAACGGCCAGAAATGCAAAGGGTTGTAACTGGGTTTCCGAACGTTTGTCGAACACCGAGGATATTATTGCCGACTACGCGTGAACCTGATCGTACTCGCACGAATAAGATTTTTATTTCTGCTGGTCCTGAAACTTTATTAACCCCCTGCCATATTTTGACAAGCCAGACTCGTGACGGATCTTGCAATTCTAGTGTTACAAAGCTGACTTTTATTCTTATTACAATTGAATTTTAAGTATAATTCCAATAATGGGATATAACATCGATTCGAATCAGAGTTATTTCTTTAAGCGTATCGAATCAGAGCTCTCATTATTAACCGAACACTTTGCCCGCCTTTGAAACTTCATAGGCATTTGTTTGTCGGGTGCAAGCAAAGAAACTCAAATAGCGTTTCGCTTATGAGCAGTTACACGACGAACAAGCGAATTCGTTGCAACGGTGTTCTGGCCACCGGCCAAATAAAACCCCGTTCCGCGCGTATGTACGTACATACGTAACAACAAGAGGAGTCGACCGGAGTTTTTTCACGGTAGATACGTATGTGTGTGTGGTCGCGTTACGCTTCTTTCTCGAATGTTTGCTCGTTGCGCCCCGTTTATAAATCGCAAGAGGATCGCGGTCAGAAGCGTTTGTTAGCTGCGTCGGCACGGTTAATCGTTGACGCCGGTAGAACTGCCTCTTCCAGCCACCGTGAATTAGGATTCGCGTTACACTGGACCGGTGAATGCACCCTTTGAAGTCTCGTACTAGGCCGCTTGTCGCGTGCTTCAAAGAAGCTTAAACGGTGCTGCGTGTGACCGGTCGACGGTTTGGCTCCGCTCCAAACACGTGTTTCATTAAGTTCGTTACCAGATGCTCGAATCCCCGCTTGCCTACCAGCAGGTTCCCAGAACTCGATTTTTAGCAAACGAAAAGAAGCTTATTTGTAAAATGAGTTTGTTTATTCAATGTTTTCAAATACGTTCTTTATGCATTGATTTAAGAAATGTGATCTTTTTTCATTTTTTGGATATAATTTCTATAAGGAAGGAGTAAGGTAGTTATCATTTCAGTGCTCGTAAAAGTTTTTTAGGATTTATAAGAATTTATTATTATTAGTATTCGTTATTAACATTGCAAACTTCTGTATCATTTATGTTGCTAATATTTATTGTAAATAGTATGAAAATTTGTTGTTTATATGCACTTTCTAAATTTGTTAACTCTCCATATTTTGACTAAACGTGAAATTGTTTAATAAATATTGTATTTAATTGAAATAAACGCGAAGATTTACAGAAATAATTAAATCCCTACAAGAAACCTTATTTTTCAATATTTGTAATATTTTTGTTAGTAATTTTACTTCCTTAGAATAACAAAACAATGCTATTCATTGTCTAAAAATTACCCGATATTTGACTTTTGAACTTTATCAGACAACTATATAAAAAATCTCAATGAAAAAAAAAATACAGAAAGTTGAATATCTCCTTTTATATTATGAAAAAGATGAAGTGAATATTCAAGCAAGAATATTGGTTTGAAACGATGTGAAAGTATTCAAAGCAAGATTTCTGCCCGTCTGACTTATTGTAAACCACTTCTACTTGAAAACTGCTTACATCTCTTTCCTATACATTTTGCTCGTTTATTCAATCAGTTTTAAAAATTTTATTCTTTCAATCTGTCACCTCTTTCAGGAGACTGTTTTGAAGCATTAAAGAATGTTTAATTTGAATAAAAAAAAATTAATACCGATCCCATTTAATATTTCAAACTTTATAATTTTTTAACCTACAATTTAAAGATTTCCAGATGAAATATTATAATCAAAAATTACATGTAAGATTCCAAAAAACAAAAGATTAATAAAAAATGTTTATCAAATATAAATTCAGGTATGATCTGTATCTGTCTGACTTAACATAGACCACTTCTACTTGCTAACTAGTAAACTACTTGTAGTTCTTTCCTATATATTTTTTTCAGTAATGTTCATCGATTTACACAATTCCGTCTTTAATTCTTAAGATTTTATTCCTGTCATTATTCATTTCTTGTATAAAATTATTCCGATGAACGGTAAAATCGATAATAATACCTCAAAGCTTACGATTCATTGAGCAATATATTAAATTGAAATATTCTTTTCTTAAAGGAAATGAACGAGTTTTCATTGAAAATCATCCCTTCAACTTCTGGTACATTCTTCTTTCATTATCGATGAACATTTCATCGATCGTGCTTCATTTGCCAAACGCAATCGCCGTATCGAAATGAATCGTAACAGTATTAAAGACGGGAACATCTGTTACGAAGCAAGTTTTGACAAAAGGTAGAAACGACCTGTAATTACGAGTCAATATCGATAGAAACCTTTATTACGATAATTAACAGGAAAACATCAATCACACCCTTTTGCCTCTTTTCATTTCATTTCATTTCATATCGTGTACAGTTATTTGTAATTAACGTTACGCAACCCTTCGTCTGCCAGGTCGAACAAAGTATTCCGTTTCTACCAACAATGGGAATTATTTCGCGGAAAATTGCATGAAATTTTTCGGCTCGTTGTTCATCGACCGACCGAATACCCTCGAAAACTCGTTTCGTATTGATTAAACATCGCGACGAACCGCTTGATAAGCATCGTATTGTGTATCACGCGTTACGAATTAGGTTCCTTGTCAATAAATCCCGTGATCGAACGTTAACCAATCCTGTATCAACGCTTACCATTGACACGGGACGCCGTTAAATTATTTTTCAGCAGATTTTCCAGCCAAAAATTCGACAGTATCGCGTCGAATAATTTTTGCCAGCGATTCTTCATATTTTTATAATCGTTTGTAGATAAATCATTAATTTACTGGTGTCGTGTTTTATTCTGCAACGTGGCGGTCATTATTCTGATTGAGATACTGGATACTTCTCTCCATGAATTTTAAAATAATTTTAAACATCTGTATAATTCTCAAAAATCGAGAATTATACCGGGTAGTCTGTTTTAATCCCTCCAGGCAAATATCTTGAAATATATAGGTTTTTAAAGAGGACAGTTAATGTTGACATTTATTTAATACCGATAGGATCTCAAAAAATATTGTGAAAGCTAGGTTTGAGTTTTAAAATTAAAACACGTGTTTTTTTATACGAATTGAGTTTTTGAAACATTTTGTAAGAAAAGAAGTTAAAGTGGGATACTGGAAAAATCAATCGTTCGTGAGACGTTATCTATATACAACATTTGACCTTTTATTCTACCACTTTTTCCAAAAAAAGAAACACAAGTGCGTTGTTACGTTGCACTGTTGGTATCTTAATTTAACAAACTGCCGACTTTTTGAAGCATTTTATTTCGAAATATATCCCTAAAAATAAACACAATTGTCAATGAGTACTTTGATCTAAAATTGTCCTTTACTGAATTTTAATAAATAACTTCGTACAAGAATACATGATATTCACGAATTTAATTGTCAACCTAATATACATCAATTTGAAATAGAAACCATAAAAAATATATAATTATACACAAAGGAAGTAGCAATTTAATAATATACAGAATGTAATATTACGTTCAGCAAGCATGTTCAAAGTATTATTTGATTTGTGCGCTTGGAGCGATAAATTAATATCGCTCGAATATTTCATTTATTTTAATTAGACCTGTTAATTTAAAGATCACTTTAGTGACTAAACTTAATGCTAAATTATAGTTATAGTTTGATGCAATGGGTCAAGCAACTGTTTTTATTTTAGATGAATTTTGACCGACGATCGATCGTCTTCAGATTGACCCGGAGTACGATGCGGAGGTCGCCTGTCGACCTGACGGTTGCATGCAATAAAATGGTCAAAAAAGGTCAGCTGCAGAATGCAGCGATTCAGGTATTTCCGAAGTATGCAATGTTTCATACCTGTATGTCCTAGAAATTATTTCGAACTGTGTTACAGTGTGATTGAAAAAATGTGTGAATGTTGTTATAATGAAACAGGTTATAGACAATTTTATTTCACAAAACAAAAAAATGAAAAATTAATCAAATAAATTAAATTTTTGTTAAAATGATTCTACATAAGAAACTGATATTAAAGACGAATAGAAATGCATTAAAACACCATCTAATGTCTATTTAAAAGCAATAAATGCAAGATTTTGAATATTATTTAGGTCATCTACAAATTACTAAAACAAATCTCCCCATATTGGAACACTTTCCTCTATCACGTAAAGTGATTAACCTGTCCTGTAAACGTTCTCGGAAGATCATCAAGCAGGGCATGGATTGATAATCGATCATTTTCAAAGCAACGTTTGATTCGCAAGGATGTACGGCAAGGCTGCAAACGACGGGTACCAGAGGAAACGGTGACGACGGACATTTACTGGAAAGCGATGGCGATCCGGTTGACTGACGCGTTCGCGTCTAGTGTCTGACAGACGTGCAAAGGGTCTGGGTATTGACCGAACTGGTTCACCAGATGCTTGATCCCTATCGAACATGCACATTGTCTCGACGAGTCGAAGACCAAATCGCTCCTTCGCCAACCAATTGGCCGCGACCTCTTCCCATTTAATGACGGCCCGACGCGTTCAACTATCGGGAAATCCGCTCGCTTTTCGTCGACAAAGACTTTTTAGTTTCACCCTCGTCGAACTGTTGCTCGTCCCTTTGAGGAACGCTCCCCTTCCACGGGACAAATGGAAAACACTCGACAAGATTGCGCGAAATAGTTTCGAAACAGGAACTGTCGTTGTTTAGAAGCGAGACGCGAATGCAATTACGAGCTCGCGATGATTCGGACCATTTCGCTTTCGATCGCTTTTTGGCGAGTTCAAAAATTCGAACGGAAGTTACGTAGTTTATCAGTGTGTTGGCTCGTGCTCTTCTTGACGTGAAATAGATTTGGAATATGATTGATATCAGTTGTTCGATTTTTTGGTAGAGAATCGTTTAGGTTACTAGTGTAATAGTGATGTCTTTTGTAATTTTATAAATAAATTTGAACAATTAAAGAAAAGGTCGCATATAATCAGTAAATGTTCAGTTTATTCAAACAAAAACTCGTTAATTCGTCGTCAAAGTCTCTTCTGATAATAACAGTAACCGTAATAAGAATATCCGAATTATCCTCGGTGGCCCATATTTATACATATACAAGTATACATTAAATGGGGGGAACAAGGAATCCTCAGGAATGTTCTGGAAGAAATGTTCAGGGCTGGCCCTAGTTACGCTTACATCAATTCATTTTATTCTATCCTGTTTTTTTTTTACAATGGGTGAAAGGGTGTTGGGATCGTGCCCTGCCCTTTGGCCTGTCCGCTTACCAGCAGTCTTGGAGTGTGATGGTGTTACTGGGGTGAGGTAAGGTGGGGTGGTTTCGAAGAAAAATTTAAAAAATCCGATCTGAGGAATAGAGAATTATGATTGTTGCGAGAGCAATCGCTTTCGTGCTGCGTGTGCAGACACTGCACTAGGTGAGGTGGGAGAGAGACTGTGTTTAATAATAATTAATATTTCGAAAATATTTCAGACTAAGTTCTTAAGCGGGTCGTCCAATATAAGGAGATTGAGATATTGAGATTTGTTGGGTTTCCTTCGGTTCTTCCAGAAATCTGGGGTCAGTCAAGGAAAGTATTTGTCCTGTCGATGACAAAATCCACATGGTTGGACTAATTTGATTTACGACACGGCCCCTGCTAATCGTATTGGCCCTTCGTAGAGTTTTCTCAGACGTGTACCTCTGTTAGGAGATTTTTCGAATCAATATTGGAACTTCCTAACTTTAAATGTATCAGAACTTGTCGAAGTTGAGATTAGTTGTTGATTAAGAAGTCGAATCTCTACGCGTGCTATTTATTCGATGGTATTAACTTGTTTCTTTCGGAAACATCAACTTTTAATGGCATATATTTTTGCAGAAGTAACAATCTACAGATTTCTTGTTTTTGTCCGGCTTCTTCAGTTTCATTTCAGAAAGCTATCAGACGAGTAACTTCACGCGACGTTAACGAGCAGAGAGGCAAGTTAACTTTTCTTCACAATGGACATTCTCACGAACTTACGGGAACGGAAGCTATGGTGTTGTTATTTAGAGATAACGCAGCTGGGTATTAAAAGATATTACTTTTGTTGAGGCACAATTGGAAAATGTGAAAAATGTATGTAAAATACGTGTAATAAAAAAAATTTTTAATGAAACTCTTTTAATAACAATCCATGTATAATTTAATTTTCAAATTCGTATACTAATTGCAAATGCTGAATATTCAATAAAATTCTTATTGGTTAATTTTAATGAATCTCCAACCTCATTCTATAGTAATTCAAAATGTATTAATTGCAACAGCTGAAAATTCACCACGAAGAAAACACAGTAGAATTTTGAATAATTAATTTCAATAAACCTGGAAACAGAGACGTTTTTCCACGTTTCAAAAATAACTACCGCCCACGGGACAATCAGTTTTGCACACATCGTATCTATCACCGTGAAAGGAGTACATTAATACCAGGGATTCTTTTCCACGTTATTGCAGCCACGATCTTTTCAAATCTCATGCCCCGAGACCGAAACCAACATCGTCTTAAAGGCCGTGAAAATAAATTACATTTCTTTTCCGTCTCAACCGGGTGGAATATGGCGATACCACTAGCTACTTTTATCCTGTACTTTCAGTACCTTTGACCTTTTGACGTGGTTACAAATATGTTATTTATGAAACTGCAGCAACCCGAAAAAGCTCGGAAGAAACGAACCCACACCCACGTATACACGCTTTTACTACACAACCACCGTGTTTCATACAAGTTCTCGAGCTAAAAAGAAAAAAGAAAAGGGAAGAATCGTTCCCAGATGAATCTTTGCAAACTCATAGCAGATTTTTCCTTGCGCGATTACCTTCTCAATTACCCCCCTGTTAACTTTGATCGAACGTCAGAGAAAAATCCAAAGCGAAACTTGTACCGAAGGCTTCGGCCAGATAGAAACCGAATCGAAAGATTTCATTTCACGTCTCCGAACGTTGAAATTATTTTTCACGTTTTCTGAAACTTTCACAGAACGAAATCGTTCGTAGTATTCCAACAACGGGAACTTTTTAATTGCGTAACGACAGGACTTTCTCCGATCGAACTTCTATGGCAGCCGATCCAATTAAAAATTAATATTTAATTCCTCTCTGACTGCGGAAGAGAGCAAGAGATTATATTCGTCGCGGAAGGATTTCTTCTTTAATGCAACGGGAAGAAATTATCTTGGAGCAGTTCTGTAAACTGAAACCTTATCCATTCTACGGGTCTGACGTTAATTTTCATAAAATTGCATCAATTTTATGGAACTAATAGGGCTACTGCAGTATTAGTCGAAAGTATATCATCTTCAGGCTTTTCGATTCAAGGTCATAACATGTCTTAATGATAGATATAAGATGCAAGGTGTTATTTATCATTAGACGTCCTTTACAAAAATATCTTAAGACCAGATACTTTTAATTAGTACAGTATTGTATAACTTGAATTGTAGTGTTCGATGACCAACCTGATGGCTCAATGATAAGCGTATCGGAACCACTGTGTCCAAAACAACTTAGTCAGCCATTATATCAATAAGTCCAAAATCCTAGAGAAAGCCACAACGTCTCGTCCAGGACTGGTTAGTTACCAAGTACCAAGAGTCACAGACATCCCCCCAACTAGAACTATTGCAACACAGAATCATTCTTTCACTATATATCTACGGCGATAATTGTCGAGAATCGCGCGTTTCCGAACAGATAGTTGAACCTGGAGTGTACCTTAGAAACGACTGCTTTTCTATGCAGAATATTCCAAATAGTAGGTCTGAAGATTCAAAAAGTAGCTCATTTGTAAAAATGCTACTCATTATACTAACGACTTTCTTCTATTTCTTACATCAGGCAAAAAATAATCGATCTTGGAAAATTGTTGAAACGTCGATGAATCGAACATGAAGAAACATCTCATTTTAGCAACGGTGTGATAAATAACTCCGAGTGTTAATTCTCAAGAGAAAGATCGATAATACGAGATGCATCGAACCGTGGAGAGCTTAAATTCGCTCTCTGAACTTTAGTTACACGGCTTATCAGTAGCAACGCGTTCTATACGACGCGATAGAATACATGAAATACCGAACGATCAAGCGGCAATAGTTCAAAAACTTTCCTGCTTTGTTGATCGAATCTGTCGTGATAGTTTCTAATCCCCCGATGGGCGAAGAGGTGGCGAAAGAATAAAAATTTTCCTTTGAATTAATAGATATTTATTTCAAATGTTAAAAAGTTTGAATTAAAAAGAAATCATTTGTTCCTTGAGTGTTATTTAATTGAATAAATTTTTTAAAAACTTGTCAAAAATTTTAGAAATTATGGCAGGTTCTTATTGAAAAATGTGGGACTTTATTTCCTTTTTAAAAACTTTTTTTCATTATTCCTAGTTTATGTATAAAACTACTGACGTAAAGAACACTTTATACTATCGATGATTAATCAGAAGTTACAAACTTTGATTATTATAAAACTCTGAATGCATCCTTTGAAAGTCAGCATTTTTTAAATTAGTACGTAGAATATTTTAAACATTAATTAATTGGTTTTATCAAACAAAGATTTGTTCGATTTGTAATAAAATTTTCACATACACAAGAAAAGTGAATAAAACATCGAAATGTATACTTTGAGAAGTCACTATTTCTTGTGACGCGTTTTTTAAAAATAATCTTAATTCAGACTCTGTGGCAATTTTTGTGCTAATAAACAAAATATAAAAATTGCCGTTACTTGACTAATTAGCGCTTACAGTAATCTAGGACATTCAATCAATAAAAAAGATTTGTAATTTAAAAAGGAAGATGTAACGTTCTGAGAAACGTACTAATCGCAATTAAATAAAAATTTAAGGTTTCAAAAGCTCAATATTCTTATTCTGACCTAACAAAGCGGTAATTTCTTGCAGCATGACCAGACATAATCCGTTGATTAATTACAGAATTACATCTTCTTCATACAATGACAGGGGAATCATCTCTCAATAGCTTCGGCGATGCTTTCACTTTTCAGAATTTAATGGAAGCGCGTAAAGAAGCGTCGCGACATTAAGGAAGCTTAATTTCCTGCCTCTGCAACCGAAAACCGAACGCGTTCGTGACAAAATTTCCGCTGAAATAATTAAAGTTCCGCGAACGGTTTCGTAGGAAGCATTATACCCGGCGCAAACGTCGTGATCAAGATAAATGATAGATATTACCACGTGATACTTCGGCACCGTTCAAATAAACTGGGTCAACCCGTCGACTGATAATGCAAATGTACGAAAGATAAGGTAATGTAAGTGACAACTATCGTATCTTGATAACCTAATTAAATCTGAACTTCATATTTTTCCTTACAACCCTCTGCTGCATTCTGCTCTCACTTAACAACTTAATTTATATTTTACAGTTTAATAGGTTAGATGACAAACTGTTTTCTTCATTTTCGTACAAAGTATTGTACGTACGTGAACAAAAAGTTACACAGAATAAATACTTTGGTATCCTCTATTTTTTATATGATTCAAATTTATACGCAAGTTATTGAAAATATAATTTCATCTATTTAAAGCAGCATAAAATGCAATGGATAAAAAATTAATCATTATAAGTTTAAATAAAATTAGTTCATTTTGTCTAATTTCATTGAAATACATAGATTGAATCAATCAATGAAAATAGATTTTGGAACAATTGATCTTCTTTGTGAATAATTGACACATGAATACAATAAACTATCAACATTGTCGATGGAGATACAGTGACTCATAAAACTGATCAGATACTTTGCTTTACCATTTCCTTTCTCAAAGTATATATTATAATCAATCTCTCTGCCTTAAATACAGGACAATATTTATGAAGAGTATGTACAAATTAATAAGATCCTGTAACAATTCTGTTTTGACATACGCGTGCTCTGATTGATCGCTGTTTTCCTTAACACGTTAACTGCCACAGTGAAAACAGACGTGTGTGGTAAGACACACTCGAATCCCAATTACTAAGGATTCTATCGATTAATTTCCAAATGTAACTATTCAAATTGATGTAATTATTCTAATACTAGCAATATCTATAGCTTATTTTAGTTCTTCTTTCAATAATTATTCGAACATAGCAAATTTGAAGCGTCGGTCACCGGTGACAACTATGGCAGTCAACGTGTTAATAATTAAAAAACGAAGCCCCATCCAACATTTTGCAAAGGAAACTGTTGTTCAGAATCGTCTCAGCTACCCTCCATTTCCGGTTCTTACACAAGTTCTGGGACACCCTGCGTATGCATCGATTGGTTACAAAGAATTAACAGAAGAATGTATTTCTAAGCTTTTCAACAGTCAATATTCGTAATATAATACATTATTTGACATCGAGCTATATCGAAATCAGCATTCGATACTTTTCATTATATGTTACGAATCTCAATAAAACTAAGTTCCATGCTCGGCATATGAAAACGTTTCCATGACACATCCATAATATACAAGGTACATTAAAGACTTTAAAAGCTGCAAAGAATGATTTAATTATTTTCATCAGAACTTATTTTTGTAACCGGAATCGATCGTGCCGGTGATCCCTGAAATTGAATGTGCACTTGCCGAGAAGTGACAGTGAGCTGGTACCGAAACCGAGGCACGTGAAATCTTTTTATTTTTTTTTATTTTTTCACTTTCGGTCCAGGGATTTTTATGGTGACCACTCGATTTGTCGCGCGTCAACTATTTCAGCTGGTCGCCTCTTCATCGGGAATAGACGTTACTCGACCGCGGTGTGAACGTATCGATTTTATCGTCACTCCGCTGTGTCTAACCCACTCGCATTTTCGGGTTGCAATCATTTCGTGACCTACTTACATGCACACGTGTTACTATTCCCGATTTGTCAGCCCGCAGTGATGCGACAGAAAGCGACATTTTCTCGAATCACGAAAATTTCAACAATTTGACGGCCGATGTCACGTATCCGTGACATTGATAAATAAAGTTTTGTGTTAGAATGCTTTTATTTATTTTTGTTCCGCGTAACATGTACTGATTCGAATTTGACACAGGAACTCTCAAATCTAACTGCTGTATCTTTTATCAATTTGAATTTTTGGAATTTTCTACATTTTAATTTTGGTTAAAGAAGTCCAGAAAAAGGATCATTTCCACAAATTTATCATACATTCGATGCTTATTTATAAGAAAAAGGAATACACGTTATTTTCTACACAGTTCTTTCACTTTTCAGGCAGTTGGCAGATTCCGTTTCTATAAAAATATGGTAAGTTTGATTGAATAAATTTAACAATGCTTTTCCCGACTTCTACGTGAGATTTGAAATGAGACTCACCTAAGTGGTGTTGTAGCGACCGAAAAAGACGGAAATCTGAGAGGGCCATATCTGTGGAATACGCCGTATGAATGAGAATTTCCTAGCCCAAAGAAGAAATGACTTTCAGTGTAGTTTAACCCAAACGCAAAAAGAATACAGTGTCTAATGTATTCTCTTTGAAATGCCATGGTACGAAGTATTGCTTTTTGAGGTTATTTACTAATCAAGTTAGTCATATAGCGCATTTAGTAGTAATTTAAAATGTAATTACAGATGAATATATGTAAAGGCACCGAACTTATCTGTACAATAAACAATACATTATCCTGTAACTCAGAAATCTTTGTTGATCGAAAATCGTCCTAATTCCTCTCTACAGAATATCCCACGCAACTGGTACAGACTATACCTCCTAAACGGTTGGTAATAGAAGAAGATGTTAGAAGTAAAAGTAAAATATGCAATGAAATTTTATGCACTTTTGTGCATTGGGCGTCAGAAAAATGCAACTGCACTTTTGCTGCATCAATCAATGCAGTTTCTAGTACTTTACATACTTGTGTCCTAAACTTATTCGTATGGAAGCTATTGAAACTAAAACTTCTCTGAATTATTTCACTCTCCTTAATTATTTAAACCTCCGTGCTACCCCAAATCGGCTCCCAATTTCGAGGAATTAGGACTAACCGAGCGTCACAATCTAATGCCATTTAACTTCTAATATTAAAAGTTGCCCACGTTCCACTTCCGTGGGATACCCTGTGTAACTTGAAATATAAACTTCCTCCAATTTTGATTATTCATCATATAATTAGTATTTCTGTAACTTGAAATCAATCGATCCAATAGTATCACTGGCTTTGTACTCTTCAATTGCGTGCACTCTAATAATAACAATAATCTTCTTCACAAATTTCTTTGCAAATATGTATTTCTTTGCGTCCCCACAAATCGGGAGACGAACCGTCGTATAAATTGCACTTATTAAATTTCCTTTACTCGAAAACTCGATAAGGCGAAACCTTCGTAGCTCGAAGGATTTTCCTTTCCCAGGAGGTTCAACTTATCGAGGTTAGACTGTATGAAGTTGAACAATTTAATATATTGCAGGAGTAATCGTATACGTAGAAAAGAGAAATGATTGTTGTCAGGATTCCGGAAACTAACAATAAGTATATTTAAAAACGTATAAATATAGTTAACAGATATTGGTCGAAGCGCAGGTGCGTCAAAATGCAATCGCTCGACTGTAAATTGGGCATTTTATGGCTTGGCCTGATTCGGACTTATCAAAATTTCCGATTCTTACAATTCCTATTTTTGGTCGGCTGGATTTTTCCTCGAAAAGACTACAATATAAACGCATAAAGGCGTTTAGAGATTGCAGCGAAAGAAGAAAACGAAACAAACATTCTGGTTGCACTGTTTCCATCGCGGTGAATTTCTCATGAATAAAACCGCAAGAAACAGGAATGGTAAAAGTTACGCACAGGATCCCGAGACAAATCGTGTGTCCGTCCGTTGAAAATCCAACGTGACGACCCTCGCAGCTATCAAGACTCGTTCAAGTTCGTGCCACTTTATCTCTTCGCGGATATCCGTGTCATCCGTTGCTCTTTCTTTCGGGGTAAATAAGTACGCATCCGGTAGCAAGGTGCGCCACACGTTAAAACACGTGCATGCATAGAGGCGCGGCGTAGATCGGGCCGCGTGCACCAGCTGTCGTTGGGCCTTGTTGCCGTTCCCGTCACGTCACCGCTGTGTGTTGCCACGATAAATCTACTATGCCCGAATCTCTCGGGTTATTACTTCGCCAAGGGGACTAGTCGTCGCTTGTACATATGTGTCTCGTCTTTCGGCCTTTCCCATCTGCCCCCGTTTTTCCCGCGTCAAAACGCGAACACCTTATTGCCCGTCGTTCTCATTGCACGTGCCGCCTCGGCCGACATTATTCGGCCGGGAAGGAAGAAATTACAGACGAATGTACCGATGAATCACGGGAACGTGGCCGGGTTCTGATGTAAATGCAACGATGCGTTCATATTTATGGACGCAGACGTGAGCTGGACGGTAAACAGCGATATTTAGCTTTCGTTCCCTCGGATTATACGCCTGTGTTTTTATCAAGAATTTGTGCTGGCGTCGTAAACACACCCCGATGTATCGTGTAAAAAATTCAGATTTGGTCAAGAATCCGCTATGATATTTTAGAAGGGGCCGTTTGCAACAATTCAAGGGTCCAACGTGCCCAGTTTATTTGAAAACCCGCAAAAAAGGGACTTCTCGAAGATAGCTCGCCTTACCTTTCACCCTCGTCACCCCTTCTACCTGATTTCTGACTATTTCCATATCCTCACTCAATTTTTACGGTACACCAAAGTTTACTCCCAACGATCTTCAAATTGATTTTCGACTGAAAAATAACATTATCGACTGAGGACTATAACGATAATTTTGTTCTAAATTAAACTGTTACACATTATTTTTGTCTACATTAAAAAATTGAGGAATTCGTGTACCAATGAATTTTTTTACTTCTAATAAGATTATACAAATAAAAATTGCATGCCTTGATATCGACCTCTGTCGTGAATTACATATCAGAAATATAATAAATTAGGATCTGAAAGTTTTAAAAAAATCATTTTGGATTTTCATTTTTAAGAAAATGATTTTGAAGATTCAACAGCGACTCAAATTCAGGAATGACATATAAGGACGGCTTCGATTAAAATATATTAACAAAGAACTTAAAATTATTAAAAATCTAGAGAAATAATTTAAATTTTACAAAGTGAAATCCATAAGGGATTTTAAATTTTAATTTAAATTTGTACCTCCACTTTCTGTGATATTTAGTAAAATAATTGAATTGTAAATGTGAACGTTGCTATTAAAACTTCGACTAAATGTATAACATAAAAAATTAAAGGAAGGAATGTTGTAAACCATCTAGCAGCGGATATCACATCATAAACTTATCGTTAGAGGAACAGTAACATTAACTTTGACAGGAATTTGATCAGCGAAGCTCATCGTGTTCGTGAATATCGAGTTTGCCTTAGAGTAATGAAACAACCCTTGTACATGGCCCAGGAAGTGTACACGAAATTCAAATAATTAATCCTTTCCATACTTATGTCGAATATATCCGTCATTAAAAGGTGACATTTAAAAGGTTTATTTAATGTTGAGTAAAATCGTGAAGAAAAGAACTTGCATTTGCTATTTAATACAAAATTTAGGTACAACAGGAAATATTCATAATCTTAGTACATGTTGAAACAATAATGAATTACACATTAGTTAACGAGGTGCAATAATTAAATCGGTTATTTAATTTTGAAAAATGAAATTTTGTATTTAAATATAAATACAAAGAAATATCTGGAAATATTCGTCAGCTTTTTATAATCTGTTTTAATTTTACACTTACTCTACTTTCGTCACTGTTTAAAAATAATTAAACTCATGTTTCAAAATTAAATTAAATACTTAACCCTTTGCACTCAAGGCTTTTTTGGATATGATTCAGTTTAAATACGTTTTCCAATAAAGCTTCCAAAACCTAAAAGCCCTATTTTGAAAGAAAAGAATTACAAATGTTGACAATCTATTTAATTTTATTTCTTTCATTAATTTGTTACGTTTTAATATAAATAACTCTTAAATAAATTTTACATTTATAAATATTCTAATTAATCACTGCGCTAAGGGTTAATCAGATAAAATCACTATCTTGATAATATTTGAATCAAAAATGTAGAAGTTATATCGTATCTTATACGGTCTAAAGTTATATCATTTTATTAAAAAAGGAAGCGGTTCACGATGAAATTTCCAATAAAAATTTACTGGTACTAAATGATTGTTTATATCTCACCAACACAATGGATTGTTTCACCAAAGAATACTTTAGACCTAGTGTGATACAACGGCGTCATTGTCAATCTAACACTCAAGTTCAATACCGTGACGAAGAATACGACTTTTAATCTACTCCCGCGCTTTAAATCCGGCCGACAAGCCACCTGAAAGAAACTAAACTTTAGTGTTGCGCGTGTTTATAAGACAGCTAAGTTTCACGAGGGAATCCATGGTATAGTATCGAGAGGATTCCAGAGATAAAGAAGAAATCGCCGTTGATCCTTTTCTTTATTTAAAGGCGCTTACAGAGTTCGAGATACTAAGTCCGATGGTCGTTCGCTCCTCCATCATAAGGAATTCTCTTTTGCTTTCGATCGAATCAATGAAATCCCCGTTATAATACCCAGAAGAAAAAAAAGAAAAACAGACAAAGAATGAAAGAATTCTATGTAACTTGAAATGATACATTTATATAAACTAAAGTTATAAAAATGTTTGTATCATTTAGTTACTGTACGTTCAATTAATTAAGCCTTAATTAAAGTCAGTTGTCCTAGTATAAAATATAGTATTAGTATTAGTTGTCCCAGTATAAAATAGCAGTATCAAAGAACCTTGAAGTATATTATTGGTAAATATAACCTGTTACGTTTGTAATTTATTTCAAGTAGTATTTTATATGTATAATTATACATGATTTATAAAAGGCGTTAAAGAAAACCAGTAACTGTGATATTAGACGAATATAACATAAGTTATCATCTAAACCATTATTTCATTTTAAATTTGACTCCTATTAAACAGAACAGCATAAATTCCTTACAAAACCATAACATTTAAATTTACGAAAACGCTTTGCAAATAGGTGTAATGTGACCCTGATAGAAAAGTGTTCCATATTAATACAACTCACCCCAATTAACTAGAGAGTTTGCGACAATTAGACATATAGTTTTTGGACCCATTAACGATTGTGATTACCATAATCACATTTCACAATCAATTACAAAACAATCACAAAATAATTATTGTTGAACTCTGATAGAAAGGAGATAGCCTTGGCGAATCAGAAAAAGCATATTGGAACGATCATCCGTCTGCTGTCTGGCATTAGCTTCTTCGCCAACGAAAACTTATCTCCACGGTATGAATAATACAAGGCGGATGGGAGAAGCACGCATTTCCCTATTCCCATTAGGGATTCACCCTCTCTTTGCAACGCGGTATTCCGGAGTGACGGTGATCAGCGGGAATAAGTTTAACAGGCAGCGCTGAAATTGCCGGCCAGAGATAGAGGAAACCCTGACAAACTTTTGCGCAGCATAGGTAACAAAGTGAGCTCGTCAAACAATCGCGTCGCCCGAGCCACAATGAAACCGCGGTATTGCCAATCGGTCGAATTGGATTTCGGGTCTTGGCTTTCCAGTTTCCACTTGATTGGATCGATAAGGACCAGGTCAGCCGGCTAAGTATAGTCGGGGTACGGTTTAGATCAATTAGAAGAACCGAGAAACGGTTCGACCGAACGTTGCTAGGAGGTGATGATAATGGTGACCGACACCACGAATTTGATATCCTCAAATAATTAAAAGAAGAGAGAATTAAAGAAAGATATAGAACCGACATTATCGTGACATTATTTAATCATTGGAGTAATCATTTATCTCTTCTGGTATTTGGTTGGTCAATCCGCCCAAAATTGCAAACAAATTTCAGAATTAATTATATGCAAGTAAACAATAACCTTAAAATGTTTTTGACAAATAAACATCTGATCCCCCTAATATTATTCATCTTTATAACTGGCTTCTTTATATTCTTTTTACAAAAATTCTATTGATCTCGCTACAGTTTTTGCGATTGTTTCTTAAAAACTAAGTAAGTAAAACGACATCGATAGAAACTGACGATCAAAGAAAACTATTTCGAAATTATAATATCCGAAGTTGTCAGTCGATAAACAATTAATAATGTTCAGAAGCAAACCTCCATTTGAGTACAATTTTCGGTTTTATCTAATAAAAAATTTAATTACATTTTTAATATACAAAAGACATAATGAGATATGTTTTCCTGCATTTCTTCGACTCTTTGGTTACATAATAAACATAAAAATACAAATATTAAGAAATGTAGAAGTGTACAAATTTAATGACGAGTCGTACGTCAACGCGAAATCAGGTTTTTACGAGAATCCTTTCGTCCGTGATTAAAAGTGCTATCGTTGAACGCTTACTTAAACTTTCGAGTATTTTTGGAACGAGTTACGTTCAATCTTCAGTGATAATTAGAACTATATCGAAACTTTGTAAAATAATTTCATAGCATAACGTTAGTACGAAATAATATTTATGGTACATCAATTTAACGTTTAAGATTTGACGAAAATGCATAAATCTTTAGAGAAAATTCGAATTTCTGGAATACTCAATAGAATATATATTTTTAATATACATTTACCCCCCATATTTTCACTTTATTAGCGAATACACGTCAAAGTTAAAAATCTACCATTCAAAACTTCCAAATTAATTTAATATCGTAATTTGTGTTCGTTGCTTTATCTAGAAACTGTTAATTAAATTTCTTGTAAAATGTCTTAATCCAAATGTACAAAATTCACTCAGCTATTCAATATTAAAATAATAATATGAAAACAACGTTCGGTCATTCGTATAAAATAGAGATATAAGAGTTTTGCTTCGCTTTTATGCCATCAAATCCTGACATTTAATTTTTAACTAATGCTTGAAAACAATAGGTGTTTAAGAATTACAGTAAATTTTATCGCGTTTCCAAATCCTATTCACTATTGGATTAAGGACAGCACCCACCCCTTTGTTGTCTAGCTCCAGGAGAGACAGCGATAAGGATGCAGGGCCTTTGGGACACCGATTTTCAGAATTAAAAGTCACACTTTCCTTCCTCAAGGGTGTTATATTCCACTGCCAGTTGACCTTATAATCCATTAAAATTAAATTTTGATTCAATTCCAATTGGAAATTCAGTCAACCAAATTGCTAAACGTTCATTAAAGTTAATTTTTTGAAATCTGGAAGTTTAATATCTAAGTGTCACTCAGTTGTAGAAAATCCTTCGAATTTATAATTTTGTTTTCAATAAATATGATATTTTCAAATATAATAAAATTATTTGTAATTAGGTGGATAAAATCGTTTCCATTAACATGGGTGACAGATTCTTGTGAAAACCTACACGCCATTTATTCGTTATAAAAAGAGAGTAGTCAATGAATTATTGAAAATTAGAATGTGTTGCAAAGGACTCGTTATACAAGATTTCTTCAGAATGATACGAAAAGAAACGAAACTAGGAGGAGCTGCATTCGAAGTTGCTTCTAACGAAATCGTCACGATACGCGCCGTGAAATTGTTTGAATTGCAAATCACACGGTTTCTCTGTACGCCGCCAATTCCCTGCTCGATAAAGTTAAAACAGAGCACAGAAAACTTTGCTGAAACATAAAAATTGAACCTAGATGAAAGATTTCCTAGGTGAAAGATTTTCTTTTATGTATCATATTAAACAACTCGACGAAACTAAATGCATAATTTAAACCTGCAAAAAGGCACCTAACTTAATAGAACGCCGTATTTAATACTTTGATAGCTTCACCTTATAATTATTACAATTTTATGCTTCTTTTAATAACTTTTAAAATATACGTAAGTACACGAAGAAATTACATTTCGAAGTGTAATTTGTATAAAATGTAGCAAATGGCAATAAGAAGTCACTAACATTTCAAAGTGAAATATACTATAATATTCTAACATTTTATCAATTAATAACAGACACAGATTATGATTATAATTTTGATCATATACCATTTTATAATAGTATTTTAATTTAACTTCAATCCAGTAATAATGTAGAATTGAATTAAAATATAGTAAAGTTATTATCAGTGTATTTATTTATTTTGACTTCTACATTTTATTTAAATTAAGTAACAAATTTTAATTCTTCTAGCAGTCTAACATAATGTATCAGAGAAGTAAAGTTCAAACGCGTGATCTGATAAAGTGCAAACACGTGTGCAGAAAAATTTCCCCGTATAAACATCGCATTCGCGGATAAAGCTTGTAAATCACTTCAAGTTAATCAACATCAGTCTTCAAACCCTGCACATCAATCACACTGGCCGAAAAAAAAAAAAAGGAGGGGAAAAAACACCGCGAAAAGCTCGCCGGTGGTTCCATTCGGTTTCTAGCCCACCAACGGTAACCATTTTCCCGCGAACATCGAATTACGAATGCCGTTACCAAACAGACCCGTGGAAAAATCGAAAGTGACATCGCCGGTTCGAACGTGAATCCCCGCCCACTGTTCACGGATAAAAACCAACGAAATATTTTCACTGTTTGTTTACGCGCACAGCGGAAAAAAAACACAGGGAGAAATGTTGAACGGGACGCGCGGGACCAGTGGGAGAGAAAAGGGGTCGGCAGGGGGTGTCGTTTGTTCCGTACTGTTAGCCGCATATGCGACGAGAACATGGCAACGCGACACGTTCATTGACGCCAACAGAGAAGCAATGAATATCGTTTTGCTCCACGCGTTTACATCGTCGAATTAACTCCTGTACGACTGGCGTCGGGTCATTCTTCACCCATGCGTTAAATGGCGGGGAAAAGAGTTAGGTGCCTCGATTTATGGAAAAGAAAAGACGCATCCCTTTTACTTTTATTTCGTGGAGTTTTATCTTGCAAGAGATAATGTTATGTTAATCTTAGTGCAAACAAGCTGGCCCTTTGTTGAAACAAATAATATGAATTGTTGAAGGATATGTTTGAAAGTAAGGTTTTCTTTCTAATATAAGAATCAGAAAAGAGTGCTTAATGAAAGAAGTACATAAAGCTTTAATTTCACAAATCCATAGTGTCCGAATATTAAAACGAATAACTGTGCAGGTAAATGGTCGGACGTGTCCTCCTCAATTTTCCTGGGGTTTTCCCCAATCGTTTCATAGCGCATATTAACACTAGAACTGCCGATGTTCAATCTACACTTTCTTTTAAGTTCAAAATGAGTTAAAATATGTATGTAGAACGATTCTTTATTTTAGTACAAATTTGCCTACATTTGAACAAAAGCGTCTTGTTAAATTTTGTAATATAAAATAAAAAATTTGGAAGAAGTCATTTTGACTCCTTTGATAGTTCTAATGTTAAGACAATACCCTAAAAGTATCTTGATGCAGAGTTTTAACTTCAACATGAATTTGTTTGTCCATTACTAAATTATTCATTTCTTAATTCAATAAAGAAAAGGTCAATTTTCGCGAATTGTAGATATGTGAAATAAAGTTGTTAATTGCTTGTTATTGTAAATAATAAACAAGTTTAAACACGATTACGACTCCTGCTGGACTCCTCGGCGCAAAAGTACTTGTCTTAATTTTTAAAATCGATCATTTAACATAAAATAGTCCAAAACTTTTGAGGAATAGTACAAACGTTACGAGAATTCTGAAGCTTAAAACAATTGGAGTTTTAAAATAACCTCTGAAATGTTTTAGTACATTTTATTGAATGTTATTCGTATTTTACATAAAGTTGCCCTCAACGCGCGTCTAATAAAATCCTAAGAGCCGATTTTTCCACGTCACAAATTACACTCGAGAATCTTATCGTTGCTCTGGAGTAGTCAAGAAATTACGAGGATTCTAAAGCTTAGATTTGGGATTAGGAGCGCGCGATAACCTATGGAACCTCGTGAAGCAATGGCATTTAATTAGAACGGCCACCACGCTAAATAAGCCCCTGATACGCTATCTTTCGCGTGAAGCCATTTCGCCGGTGGATGGACTTTAATTAAAATCGTAATTTTTGTTCTGCTTAATTGTTGCCACGACTGCGATCCTGCTGTGGCCAACGAACGATTAACATCCATGCAAATTCCGTCGACTGTTTGCTAGGCTAAAGGGCAACGATTTGTACAGAGAATGCTTAGAATATGAATTGCATAGTCCAGTTAGGATGAGAATCGAAGTAACTGTCGGACTTCAAGTGACATATGTAACGAGGTTTGAACCCGAGGCTTCAGATCAAACCCAGTTTTATACAACAAGCGTATGATATACGACGAGTACTCCATTTTTAAAAATTCAAAAACATGGACTGTGAATATTTATGCAAGTATACATATTTTATACCATCATCTCCAGAACCAGTTTTGCCAAAGATGCATCACAAACACTTGTACAGGGAGCACAGTTAAATTAAACTATGTAAAATTCAAATGCAATAAACCATAAAAGATTGTTTACTAATTCCTCCTTGGAATAGGTTCATTTAAATTCTAAATCGTAGATTAAATTTTCAAAAGCCTTCGGATCTTCAATAAAGTGTACACTTTTCAAGAAAATATAGTGCTTCAAAAAGGAACATTGTACAAAAGAAAATTATATTTTTTCCATTGAAATGAGTATTATTTAAAAAAATATTCTAAAAGTCTTATTGGGAAACTCTATAGTACGGTTGGCAAGCCCAGTGGTGACTTTATCGAACCAAAATTAAATTGCAAGCGCGAAGTGATATTAAAAAAATAATCGCTGGGAGTGGGCGCACTCCATTTAAACGAGACAGTGTTTAGCATAACATTAATTTAGATGAAGCCCGCGGCATTTCTGCGTAAAGCAATTATACAGAGGCTAATTAAGATAGGCAGATAATCCAATAATTCACGAATAATCTCGCGAATATCATTAACGAGTAAACCGGGATGAAATGTATGACTTTTTGCAACCGATTGTCGCCAATATTTCTGTCTGCATAAATATAGCCAGCTGCAATTAAATAAATTATAGTAATATCCCTGTGTCCATAAAGTTGGCATGTAAAGTCTTTCGCGGATATCTAAAACCGCGCCAATATTCATCATTATTTTATTCATTAAACGTAATTAAGCCGTTTATTGTCCATTATTAATCTAATTACCTGTTTTAATTTGAAGAAAGTATATTATAAGTACATTAAAAATATATTTTTAAATATTATTTTGAAGGTTCCTAAGTTTCTAAAAATATAATATTTTGAAATTTATAAGATACTAAAAATACAATATTTCTTCTTTTGATTTCCATTTTTTAAAAATATGAAACACATAATAATTAGTGATTTAACTCTTTCAAACTTAATGATATCATTGTGAAACCACCTTTGTAAAAATTATTCTACATAATGTAATACTTACATCCTGATACGATTTTTTAAAAATTGTTTGATAAAATTTCATTTGAAAAATTAATTATATGGATTATTGGATAAAATTTAATTAAAAAAATTAATTATAAGGATTATGGAATAAAATTTATTCATTGTAAATAACAAAAGCGTAAATATATATAATCACAATCATAAAAATGCCAGAAATATCAAAATCTGCCTCGAAAGGGTTAATAGAAGTCGTGTTTGCGTTGATCTTTCATAGTTTGGACATCGTTTAAAAATGATATTAGTTATAAACTGCAAAATGTGTTTTTATTATTATTGACATGATAACAAAATGTAATATTCAGTGTGACCGACAATAAAATACAAAAATATAAATATCAATAATTGCAATGATACATTAAAACAAAAATACTTAGCTTTTTCAGAATATGACAAACTCAGGATGCAACTATTTCGGTTCTTTTCAGAGAACACTAGATAATTGTTAAATTTAATACAAAGTTAAAGAATTTTCGAATTGCAAAAATATTCGTAAATCGGATCCTACAATAGCTTAATTACAGCACGTGTCGTACGAAATTTTCCAAAATCACTGCACCTGCATTACAGAACCACATGGATAATCATTTCCAACCAGTAATAACTTAAATTACGCGATCGTTACAATGTTTCGTGGAAAGCAGAAGGGGGTATTTCCGTCGACGAATTGTCGGTTGTAATGAAACGTAATAACAATAAACTTTCAGAAAACGAAATTTCAGACTGCAGTAACTTCGTTGATAATGACAATCAATTACGAATCCCTGTACGACCGCTGTAAAATTTGCATGCCCGTACAGCAATTTAAAGCGCTAAAAGGAGTAATTTATGTAGCGTGTATCGCGATTCTTAATTACGCCGTGCCGTGCGATCAAAGATACGCCTGACTGCTATTGATAACGTTAAGCACCATACTCGCGTCGACGTTTGTGAGCAACATTTCGAAAGATAACGCAGAATGTTCAGAAACTCGTCGTTAAACCCTTGATGACGGCCCGTGGAAAGTTCCAATTGAATTTTTGTCTATTTTTTGGAAATTCTTAAACATTCCCTTGAGTATTCTCAGGGAATTTCGTTCAATATAGCCTTGTACATGCAAATTTTACGATCAGAATACTGCGGTATAAAAGAGTAACCAGAGAAGTACCTAAGTACCCATTTCTGTATTTCTTTTAACAATCTTTTTATATTCTTAAAGAAGTATCGCAAAATCTTGTTAAATTACTATTTCTGGAACACTCGCGTGTCGATTTATGTCGCATATGAAATTTTAAATATTAGTGTTACCATAATATTTTCATTTGCCGACGTATTCATACTTTTTAACCCCTTAAAACCTCGTAAATTTTTTGACAAAACTGGCCAGAAATATTTTTTAACCATTTTTAATTATAATTTTAAAGTTTGTATTAACCCTTGAATGCCTAGACACCATTTACAGAAGAATTTAATTTAAATGTTTTCATCATAAATAAATGTTCCAAGAATTGCAAATATTATTTACAATACTTCTATCTCGAAGCCATTTGAAAAGTTGAACTTTAGTATCCTAAATTATTTGTTATTGATTACTTGTACATTCAATGATCACCTAAATAAAAAAATTTGTTCACAAACATATTACAGATTTTTCAAGCATAACAAAAATAATAATTGTTTCAAAATTTGTCATAATAGTCACTTTGTTCATATTTTATACATAAGCTGCTGTCGTTTATTAACAAACAACTATGAAAATTGGAATATGTTTTCAAAATAATATTTTATAACCTTTTAACATTTAAATGACTAATTTTCAATACATATTAAGTAGACGTAAAATATTATTTTCCGAAATAAAGTTCTTAAAATATTCGGCTCTTCTCCGAATATACCATACATTTAACTAAAATCAATAAAAATTTTAATTAGTTACATCGTTCCTTTAGTGTAAAATTCTGTGTACACATTTAATGAAAAATAATTCTTACATTTAAATAACCATCCTCAAGTAGGGCTGGTATTAATTTATTTCTTTACATAGTTTTCACTGCAGTATTGTTGAATTTATATTCGTAGAAGGAAACTATCAGAAAATCCCAACTATAACAGCTTGAAGAAGTCATTCTTGAATAATTAACAATATTGTAGAAAGTTATGAAAGAATTCCTTCGTTTTAATCGACTTCGAGAAGGAGGAGGTTATTTAATTCGATCGGCATAATTTTTTTTTATGAAGAAGTTATATTCTATAACAATTAATTGCAAGCTATTGTTTAATATTTGAAATCAGAAACACCTTACATGTATCTGAACTAAACATTTCGTGACGCTTTAAATAAACAGTAAATATAGTACGACTAAATCGTTTATTACGAAAGTAGAACAACCCCGTTCTCTATTCTTATAATTTCAGTTCGTATTGTCCTGTGCGGCTTTTTAAAGTCGAAAGCCCATTTTTTCCTCGTCCGGTCAGGGCAAAGTAACAACGATCACGCGCGAAGAAGAAACAAGCCCGTACACGAAGGGGGACACACCTGTTCGCTCATTCTTCAAGTCGTATCAGCGCCGTAGTCGGGCCACTTGACGCCGACGGAAGTCATGTAGAACGGGGTAGCTAAAGCATGTAACACGCTTCCGATACGAGGTAAATAAGTGTCGCCGTACAGCCGGGCTACGGCCGGGTCTCGTGTGTCCGCGCGCGATTCGTAACCTCGAACAAAAGCGACTATCAAACAGGAACGAATCTATCCGCTAGCGGAAAACGTTCGTGCCGTTTTTTCTGCTTTTTGAATCAAAGATAAATTATCCGACTGTAAAATCCATACCCGGCAGCCGGAGTGCGCCGGGCTCGCCTTTTACAGGAACTGACGTTTTGCATGTTTTTCGTATTAAAATTTTCATTCTCCTCGATAGTGTAAATTATTTTGTATTACGATCTTTAAACGGGCAAAAATAAAGTACAGGTAATTTTTTGTCAACTGGAACAAGATTCCGAAGGGTGAAACCAACTTTTGAAGTTCCGATCTGGAAGTATAGTACAGTCTTCAGAATTGGCCATTCTCACCTTTACTTCTGTTGATTCTTACTCTACACTAGTTCATTATCGATTTTCGCGATACTACAAATCCTGTACTGCTATTGTTGCGTCGCGAGCTTGTCTCCAGGTAAATAAAATAATTTAAAAATGATTTATTACCAGCCTGTAACGGGCACCTATATTGTACAGTTGGTCACCAAACGCGAAAGATGACCGCAACCCAAAAAATTGCCATTTCGGCTGCGAGGAGCTTCAGATAACCGCGAGCGAGGGTGCAAAACCACCCCTACCACGTACTTTTCGATACCCAAACGTTTTCTTCGAGAAAACACGAATGGTAGTTTGTCAGTTCTCGTACAATATCGACTCCAGAAACATCTAAATAAAATATACCATTTTCACCACCGAAGCTAGTCTTCTCCACTCTGTTATACAGTCCACTGTCCATTGCGTAACAGTCCGGCAATCAAGCATCGAGCATTGCGCGACCCTTCAGGTATTATTAACCCTTTGCACTCCGTTATCTAAACGAAACAATTTTTGAAAATGTACTCACGTTTTTTTTTTAATGACAAATCAAGATTTTCAATATTCCACTGTGTAAATAACCTGGAGTAAATGGTAGCCCATAGTAAAAATGACTCAGAGTTGCTGATAGATCATATTAAAAACTGTTCGTAGTGCAAAGGGTTAAAAATTGTTTTATTTACCTAATTAAAATTATTTGTGTTCGGTACTTAAAACGTGAACAGAGATATTGTTAGGATAATAACGGTTGGAAATAATCATTGGAAATAACAATACTAATAACAATAACAACACTGGAAATAACAATACTAAGATTAATGAAATTTCCAACAGCTTCAGACGAAATAAAAATGAATTAAAATAGCGTTATGTACAACGCTATCGTGTGAAAAGTTCTGAAAAATTTAAACTCCCTCCTGATATTAACCTGACCGCTGTATACAACAGTGGGGTTTGTATTTTCCACCGAAATGTTGCCTGGATATTGACGCGTTCGCACGGTCCATTTCCGGCGGTAAGTTAACTAACGATACTTGCACGTTAACCGGAAGCGAAGGCAAACGAAATCAATGCCGGCACCGGTCGTATCGCGATGTACAAAGGTTTATTGAGGCTAATATTTTTTTGTACACGTGTCGACAGAACGACGCGACACGCGTTTCATGGACGAGAAAATATTTTGTCGTTTGTTATTTTAATGATTCGACGTTCGAGCCCGACCATTCCCCGACAGCCGGAAGGGAGATTTACGATCGAAACTTTAACGTCGGTAAAAATTTCGGTATGAGGAAAAGGGTTGTAGACAGCGATCGCAGTCCCCGTATTTAAAATAGTGTAAAGCTGTGTAAACGATGCACACTGGGTTTCCGGTTGTCGTTAGCAGAACCATTATACGTTTATTGTCTATTGCAGTCCCATTTTTGTAACATTTTGACATATACGTGTGGAATTTTTGTCCTTGTTCTTCCGGGAGCCTTTGGAAAGAATATCTCCTGGCTAGGGAAACCCAGAACGACTTAAAATAAACGACTCAGGAGTTATTGTGGTGATATTTTATTACAGAAAAACAAAAATATAATAAACAGAACAAGAAACGGAAAAATTATAACTGAAAAGTATAACTATTCGCGTAATAGCCGCGAATCGGCGTATAAATAAAAAGTGGGGCGCTGCGATCGTGGAATAGTAAGAATATTAAAAGTTAACAAAAAACGGATTCCGATAAAAATTTAATAGCAAATGAACCTTTTTTGGATTTACCTGGATTTACGGCGTGGCAGTGGTTGAGGAGCGGCAGCCAACAGAGCAGTAGCACCGCTCTCTGCATCTGAAACAAAAATCATAAGCATTTGTATAAACGATTCGATACAGAAATACGCGTCCGCTATATTTTTTCGCTTAACGACGGTAGGATGGAGAGAAAACGGAAGTACGCGCTCTATGTGTCCGGACACGATCGTCGTTTTCGATTGTTTATTGCTAAAGGCGCTCATCGCAATAGTGAAACTCGATATTCTTATCGATCTTCGGTAACAGTTTATTATTGACGGTTCTCTTTATTTGCTGGCAGGCAACTGTTAGTTAAAGATTAAATAGAAATCTAGATTTCATTTTATAGACTTCATAAATTTTTATTTGGCAAATTTTGTTTAATAGGAAATACTCTGATCGCGTAAGAACTTTAAATATGATATGTAAATTGTGTAATTTTTTATTCACTGTATATGAGATGTATTTCGACTGAATTATTAAAGTTCCTATTAAATCTGATATGACAAGATTTTGGTGTAATATTACATTAGATTGGCAACTAAATACGTAATATTCACAGTTTTTTCCTATAAAAATATTCAAATATTTAAACTTTTTCGTAAAATACTTTGTAAAATTCTTACAAAATTCTTTATACAATTATCCATTATATTTCATATTTATGATCATTTTTGTATTTCTGAGGACAGAGTTTGAAATAATATTGACACAAAATACACTATAATTTAATCGTAAAATTTCGTATTCTAACTCAAGGTCTTATACATAATTTTTAATTCAGCCAATAAATTATATTACATTTACGTTATTAAACTTTTTCCAAATCGAAATACAGTATAAAACCATTTCGCTGCGAAAGGCTATGCAAAATTTCACCGTCGAGATTTCAGAGTTCTAATTTACGATGTTATACATAATCTTTAATTCACTGGGTAGAAGGTATTTCGATTAAAATATGAAATATGCGTAGATTCCTGTGTAACAAGATTCTGCTGTGAAAGGCTGTGTAAAATTTCATGGTCTCCATTTCAGAGCTCTAATTTACGATGTTACGCACGTGTAATTTATCATATCCAAACGAAATTCTAATAACTTAAATGTTTCACTGAGTTCATTTTTTTTTTTTCTCAGATTTTATTGAGACAAGCCCTAATTGAATCCTTGAAGAATAAACTAATTCCAAAATATACTGAATTAAGTATTCTACAAAGTAACGCGTTGAATAAAATTTGAAATGCATAAAACCATCTGAAATCTAAATATAATTCCGTCATTTGACACTGTACATGGAATACGGTAAAATATACCGTCTTCCACTTCGAGCTAGCTTTCACAACGTGTTATCCTCGTTAAGAACCGCATCGATATTCATTAAACTTTCCCCGTAGAAACTTAAATCTAACCGTTTCCGTGGAACGGTTAAATCAGGAATTATTCACGATCCTTGACTAACGAATCCATCTTAAAAAGAAAAAAATGCCTCTGAGGACGAAGGAAACACAGGACCTTAATCCGTGCAAACAGCTAGATGTAAATATGAATTAGGCAAATGTCGAAGCTCCATTAAAATTGCACCGTCGATTTGTTTCGTACGTCGAACGATCCCGTCTGGTTAAATCCCCCGGAAAATGGCACATAAAAATGTGGAATTGCTTCTTTCAGTCTTTCTGACGCGCTTGTAAACAGTTTTCACTGAACTAAGTTATAAAGGATTTCAATTTTCATTGATTCGTTTTCATTTTATTATTATTTAACATTTAAGGATTAATTACTGCTGAAAACCTAATTAAAAACTGAATTTATTTAACTCTTTGGGGCACAGGATTTCAGAAAATAAAAACGAGCCACGTTGCGCAGAAATTTTATTGCGTTTTGAAATAAACAGAGAACTGATTTTTATAAATATTTACTTACTTTTACGGGTTTTCACATAAAACGGGGAAAAATTTTGGATTGTACATCCCTAAGCCGATAAGGAAACGCCGAGATTCGTCCACGCTATGTTATAAAAAGTACATTCGTTGCTATACCATACGAATGCCATCGTCCGAAATTGTCATACTCGATTGAATACGCTCCTTTATGCGGACCTTTTCCCCAATATGGCTCGCAGTAGTATAAGCCTGTTACGACAGACAGGCCAGACAAGTGAAACGTATAGAACTATCGAGGAGAAAGTCCATTGAACTTTTACAGGGACGGTATTTTTCCTCCGAAATCATATTTTATTCTCAAACACTTTCATACAACGAACGCATCGTAAATAAAATTTACACACTTTAAAGCTGATGTATAAAAAATGTTGTAAATATTAACTCGTTTTTTATTACCGCCAAGTTCAATATCGGGGTAGTTTTCTATGCGATAAACTGAAACATTTGCAATTTTTATAACAATTATCGGTCGAGAATGAAAATTTATCGAACCTGCTGAATATTTATTTGTTAAAATAGATACAATAGAGTTTGCCTTAACACGTTAACTGCCACAGTGAAAACAGACGTGTATGGTAAGACACACTTTAATTCCAATGATTAAGGCTTCTGTCGATTAATTTTCAAATGTAACCATTTAAATTACTGGTTCGCGGTTTATTTCATCTTTTTGTTTATTAATTATTTCATTATAGAAAATTATTTCATTGTTATAAAATATTCAACAGCACTGTTTAAAAACGTAAATACTTAATTTTACTATAAATGTATTTCCATGCCCTCAATTTAATTTAAATCACTATATATCTATCGATAAATTTGTTTGATATTATTTCTACCAAACTCAAAATTATTAAAAGCTGCAGACTGTTCTTGTGTTGCAACATTTTTTCTTGCAAAAGCGCCGACACGTATCTGAGAACGATTAAAATATTCGATAACGAAAACTGATAGATTTAATATAACCCGAGTCGTTCGTGACCATTCCACGTTCCATTCAAAGTTTATAATCCTCGTGGAAATTTTTCTAACGGAAAACCATCGAAGGTAGGACACAAATCACGACTTACCAGCAATCAAATCGGCAACGAAACGGTGTCGCGTGATCGAGTTTTTTGCAAAATTTTAATCGAAATTCTTAAGCCGGTTCCGCGGTAATTATTCTGCGAAGAAACAAAGGCCCACGCGAGTTCTGTCCGTTCAACAATGAACTTTTTCCCCGAAACGAGCGACGCGGATACGTCGAAACCGCGCAAATAAATCATTCACGCCATAACGAAATTGCGCGCGGCCACAATTGTCCGATTGAATAAAAGAACGCGTTCGCGAGAAATGCGGAAACGGAATACAATCGTGACAATAGTTCTGCTACGATCGCGTATCCATCATCCGAACGTTTGCGATTAAACGTCCTTGATTAGAATTTATTAACTAAACGCGATAAGTAAAGAAGACACTTTATGTACAAAGGTTTGGATACCACTTAAATCTGACTTTTTGAAAAGTATTTGTCATCCATATCTAGAAGGCGAAAATAGTTCTCAAGGCAGAAGATAAGAAACATGTTTCCTTTAATATTTCGAAAACTGTTTTACTTTTGTAACATTTAATCGCACAACCGTTAAACAACTACTGTTTCATGCTTTGTAAATTGTTATTCCACATTTGTAATATGAACTACAGATTAATACCTAGCAACAGTAGATTAAAATAAAAAATTGTTAGAACTCGCGATTCTGGTAGAAATCGCTAGGTGATCCCAAACTGTTGGACAGTACTGTATGAAATTTCCAATTCGTTAGTATAAAAAATCATTTTAACACGTTCGTCACCATTCTGAAGCCATTAAAAGTTTTGTGAAAGTTGTTTTTTCAATATTTCGTTGTATCTATTATCTATAATTCTAAGTCGTTAATTTGAACGTGTCTGATTACGTAAATGAAAAATTTCCTATGAAAAATTACAGCTGGTACAGAACATAATTTAAGAAAATAATTTAACAGGAAAATATAATATGCTTATAGAAGATCTGAATAAAGGTCCAAATGTTGTAACAAATGGATATTGGTTAATTACAGCGAAATTACCCACTGTTTAGTTAAAATAATTGGTACAGTACCGAATTTAAAGTCCATAGAATTAATTTACAATTACTTCAGTCAAGATTAAATATGCAGTATAGCAATTATGGTTATTCATATAACTTTGAAGGTTCTGTATTTTGTACAGTATTAATCCTTTGATTACGAAATGTATATAATTTTGGATTTCGAACACTTTTAACTCAATTTTCTCTTTCATTTTTTCTTTATCTATTTCTTTTTCTAATCAAAGGGTTAAACGGATGAATTAATTTTTTGTAAAATAATAAATAATACATTGTATCTGGTACAGTTATCCTAGTATTAAGCTGGTGTACATGGTGTACAAAAACAATTTTTATACATTTTTCGTACTTCACACATTTCCTAATGTTTCATTAATTTCATTATTTTATTATTGTAACATTCTTCCTTCACATTTAAATTTTGCAAACAAAACTTAAACAATTCTTTTTATGTGATAAGTTTATTTTCTGCAAATGCCCTGCAGTAATATAATTAAGCATAACAATTATTTTTGTATAATTAAATGTGGATATTATTGACAGTTAATGTGCACATATTACAAATTTTACTGGAGTGGGGGATGGTTTTTTAATATTTTATACTTTAAATACAGTTCTATTATCTTTACATTTATTAACATGTGCATGCCTCAATTGATCTTACTATACTAACGAACATGTCGAATTACATGGCCTAATTACACTCGATGGATGGCGTCGTAGTCCCTGTGTCAAGATCCATATCTCTATTTTGATATGGTATGCAATAATTTGTTATTGAACAATATTCACTACCCTCGAACAAACCTACGAAATACAAACTGTATAAAAGCGACAATTCAAGTGCATCAACCTAATATTTCAAAATTAATGTTAATTTCTCTACTCTAACCTTAAGAGCTCCGAGGACTGATCCTTAAAGCTTTGAAAACGTGAATTTCGTATTCTATTAGTCTTAAAAGCTTAGCCTTCAAAGTTGAGCTTCAAAGCTTCAAAGACTCAAGCGTTATGCATCACTAACTGGAAAATTAACTCAGTCTGACAAAAAATATATCATAAATTTGGTTATTTAATATTTAAATACTTAGTTTTGGTAGTTAATAACCTAGCAATAGATGCGATTTTAAGAATCGTTTAAACGAAAGTTAGTTTTTATTCATTTGGAATGGCAACAAAACCAATTCGATTTTACTTTTGATAATAACTGTACGGATTTGCGTAAGAAAGTCACAAAAAATTCAATATTATCACCTTAACGATAAAAAGAATTTTGATTTGTACACTAATTATAACAAATTATGAGAAATTAAAATATATGATATTTTAAGAAAATAATGAATTGTTCAAAACGTGTAAATACTATCCAAAATACATAAATAAATAATAATATCCAAACACTTTCAACTTCCTAGAAAAAGAAAATATTTCACAAAAATATACATAGTATACTTATATAAATGTTTGCAATCGAATCATCGCTGTTAACTTGAAATTCGATAACAGGATCTCTGTTATTTTTAAAATTATAGTTTCCAGCACGTGACGAACAACACGGTCATATATTATTCATTTCCGGGCAAACGTCAAATTTAGCCAGGAAACTCGAAGTCACTTCCTGCGCCCTTAATAAAGACTGACATATCCGAAACCCAGATACAAATGTCTCGGAGCGAATAGCAGTTTTTAAAATAAGATTATTTTAAAAAAGCATGCTATCACACACAACTGATTCGTTTTTGATCACCTTTTTGTTTGTTAAAGGATCTTATTAATTAACCAATGAATTAGGATCCATCTAATTTAATTATTTTCTATTTGAACATTTACTTTTCATTTTTGCTGAAAGGTTCCCCTAAAGACAGTTTTTATGCAGAATATTTTCAAATACATTTTCGGTAATTCCTAGAATTTCAGTGACGTCAAATTCCAGGAATTTTCGGAAACCCTTTATAACCAATTTTACTCTTTTCTGTACCTTAAATATATTTTTCGCTTTTTTTTTTACTTTTATGTTCGAAACTTCTGTGCAATGTTCCTTTACACTAATTCTCGCTTTTTAAGTGAAATTTTTTAAGGATTGGATAATGGAAGTTAGGTTTATAAATGAACAAACAATTGTTTTAGTTTCATTTGATGTTTATTGAAAATTCTTTCAATTATGTATGTTACATAAAGGTTACATTCTTAATTCTAACGCACTTAATTCTAACTACTAACTGTAAAAGCTGCATTTATTCAATAAACTACATGATTTATACATTCAGCTTTACAATAGTTATTATATTATTTATAACTAACGTTTACAATTGTAACTTTGCGAGATTGCTGCGGAGGGAGTGGGAGGTCCGATCGGCGGACGAGTATTGTTCTCTCGCTCGTACAGTGACGCGGAGGAAGTGAGAGGTAAGATGCTCGTTGCACTCTTCTCTCTCGCTTTTACACTGACGCGGAGGAAGTGAGAGGAACGATTGGTGGACTAGTGTTCACTCTCTCGCACATTGTGGGAGTGAGAGGTCCGATTGGCGGACTAGTGTTCACTCTCTCGCACATTGTGGGAGTGAGAGGTCCGAATGGCGGACTAGTGTTAACTCTCTCGCACATTGTGGAAGTGAGAGGTCCGAATGGCGGACTAGTGTTCACTCTCTCGCACATTGGTGTTGTGCGCAGGCGCGAGTTTGGCGTAGAGGGAGTGAGAGACTAGATGCTCGGTGCTCTCACTCGCACATTGAGAGAGTGAGAGGTGAGATTGGTGGACTAATGCTCTCTCCCTCGCACATTGAGGGAGTGAGAGGTCCGACACGCGGACTAGTGTTCTCTCCCTCGCACATTGGTGTTGTGCGCAGGCGCGAGTTAGGCGTAGAGGGAGTGAGATTATTCATTAATGGTCGGGTAGTTACGTTCATCCCTTTTGTGTGAGGTTATGACTAAGCCCCTGTAATTTTATGTACAAGCTGCCTTAGTTTAATGATACATGACTAGAGAAATACAATTTTGCAAACTCGAGATCATTGGTTTCTGAGTCTAGTTTCATGTTACCAATAAACAATGGGAAGGATTTATCTACTGAGAGTAAACATAATCCATCAAATTCAAACCTGATTGAAAATGATCAATTTTGTTATATCGTATGTAAGTATAAAGTATTATAATTTTATTCAAGTAGTTAATAATAACGTATTTTGCTGTGTTGCAGATTAGAAGATGTATTTGTTATACATTTCTACGCCACATAAGCTGCACATTAACATCATCAAATCAACAGGAAACTTTCTGGCAGTTTCTCAGATATCAGTGTTCGGTAATTTTTGGAATTGGACACTACTAAAATTTCAAGAAATGGCACGAAGAATACTTCCTGTCACATCATGTTCTCCTAATACAAATCTGCAAACTTGAGATCCTTGGTTTCTGAGTCTAATTTCATTTTACCAATAAACAATGGAAAGGATTTATCTACGGAGAGTAAACTGTTCTTCAATAGTTATACTGAATATATAAGTACATATGTAATTGTAGAATGTCTTTATTTCATAAGAATATTGTACTGCGCTTAAGCTATATGTTAAATAATTATAAAAATATGTTGTATGAAAAAATACTGATATGTAAGTTTTACAATTTGTAATTATAAGTGCGTTAAAGTTAAGAATCTAATATTTAAGTAAGTTTTACAGTTAGTAGTTATAAGTGCATTAGAATTAACAATGTAACATTTATGTAACATGTATAATTGAAAGAATTTTCAATAAACATAGAGTTAAACTAAAGCAATTGTTTATTCATTTATAAACCTAACTCCCTTATCCAGCCCTTACAAAATTTCACTTAAAAAGCAAGAAATAATGTAAAAAAACATTGCACAGAAGTTTCGAAATACAAAAGTAGAAAAAGAAACGAAAAATATCGGTTTGATTCAGAGAAGAACAAAATTCGGTACAAACGGTTTCCAGGAATTCCTGGAATTCGACGTCACTAAATTTCTGGGAAGTGGCACGAAGAATACCTCCTGGCACATCATATTCTCCTGATACAAAGTTCTTATGTCAAGATTCTGATTTTAGGAGTGCGAAATTTTTGGAAACCATTTTGGAAGGTATGTTAAATAAATACATTTATATCACACTTTATTTGTTTATTTTTATCTTTCTTTCTACATTATTTTAATACTTAATATATAATTTGTATAATTTATACTATTTACAAAATACGTACTATCTCTACAGACACTGACTAATAAAAGTAAAAATTATAAACTATTATAGCAAAACTCTGTATAGAGAAATACGGCGGTACTATTATTCTTCTGATACATTTTTAAAAATCCTGGAACTTGGTTTCGCAAAAGGGGATCCCGGATATTCCTGGAATTCGACGTCAATAAAATTCTGGGAAGTGGCACGAAGAATACCTCCTGGCACATCATATTATCCTGATACAAAGTTCTTATGTCAAGATTCTGATTTTAGGAGTGCGAAATTTTTGGAAACCATTTTGGAAGGTATGTTAAATAAATACATTTATATCACACTTTATTTGTTTATTTTTATCTTTCTTTCTACATTATTTTAATACTTAATATATAATTTGTATAATTTATACTATTTACAAAGTACGTACTATCTCTACAGACACTGACTAATAAAAGTAAAAATTATAAACTATTATAGCAAAATTCTGTATAGAGAAATACGGCGGTACTATTATTCTTCTGATACATTTTTAAAAATCCTGGAACTTGGTTTCGCAAAAGGGGATCCCGGAAATTCCTGGAATTCGACGTCACTAAATTTCTGGGAAGTGGCACGAAGAATACCTCCTGGCACATCATATTCTCCTGATACAATTTCTCAAAATCTGGATTTTGATTCCGCAAAAGGGGCTCCCGAAAATTCTGATACGAAATTCTTATTTCACGATGCTGTTTTTAGGTTTTTTACATACATTCACCTTTATCCAAATCAGAATACCAACATGTAGCACATCGTTGAATTCGTCTCGGTGCCTGCTGTTACATTCTGAAGAGAAAATTATAGCGTCCCATTTAAAAAAGTTAGATTGACCTTCAGATCTCCTCTACTACTACACCCAGAAGAAAATAATTATTACCACACGATGCACCCCATTTTGCCAAGCAACTTTTGTACGAACACATTTTTAATAACTACAACCCCTTCCGAAATATCTTAGAATATTGCTATAATAGTTTATTATAGAAGATTACCTCCTGGCACATCATATTCTCCTGATACAATTTCTCAAAATCTGGATTTTGATTCCGCAAAAGGGGCTCCCGAAAATTCTGATACAAAATTCTTATTTCACGATGCTGTTTTTAGGTTTTTTACATACATTCACCTTTATCCAAATCAGAATACCAACATGTAGCACATCGTTGAATTCGTCTCGGTGCCTGCTGTTACATTCTGAAGAGAAAATTATAGCGTCCCATTTAAAAAAGTTACATTGACCTTCAGATCTCCTCTACTACTACACCCAGAAGAAAATAATTATTACCACACGATGCACCCCATTTTGCCAAGCAACTTTTGTACGAACACATTTTTAATAACTACAACCCCTTCCGAAATATCTTAGAATATTGCTATAATAGTTTATTATAGAAGATTACCTCCTGGCACATCATATTCTCCTGATACAATTTCTCAAAATCTGGATTTTGATTCCGCAAAAGGGGCTCCCGAAAATTCTGATACAAAATTCTTATTTCACGATGCTGTTTTTAGGTTTTTTACATACATTCACCTTTATCCAAATCAGAATACCAACATGTAGCACATCGTTGAATTCGTCTCGGTGCCTGCTGTTACATTCTGAAGAGAAAATTATAGCGTCCCATTTAAAAAAGTTACATTGACCTTCAGATCTCCTCTACTACTCCACCCAGAAGAAAATAATTATTACCACACGATGCACCCCATTTTGCCAAGCAACTTTTGTACGAACACATTTTTAATAACTACAACCCCTTCCGAAATATCTTAGAATATTGCTATAATAGTTTATTATAGAAGATTACCTCCTGGCACATCATATTCTCCTGATACAATTTCTCAAAATCTGGATTTTGATTCCGCAAAAGGGGCTCCCGAAAATTCTGATACAAAATTCTTATTTCACGATGCTGTTTTTAGGTTTTTTACATACATTCACCTTTACCCAAATCAGAATACCAACATGTAGCACATCGTTGAATTCGTCTCGGTGCCTGCTGTTACATTCTGAAGAGAAAATTATAGCGTCCCATTTAAAAAAGTTACATTGACCTTCAGATCTCCTCTACTACTCCACCCAGAAGAAAATAATTATTACCACACGATGCACCCCATTTTGCCAAGCAACTTTTGTACGAACACATTTTTAATAACTACAACCCCTTCCGAAATATCTTAGAATATTGCTATAATAGTTTATTATAGAAGATTACCTCCTGGCACATCATATTCTCCTGATACAATTTCTCAAAATCTGGATTTTGATTCCGCAAAAGGGGCTCCCGAAAATTCTGATACAAAATTCTTATTTCACGATGCTGTTTTTAGGTTTTTTACATACATTCACCTTTATCCAAATCAGAATACCAACATGTAGCACATCGTTGAATTCGTCTCGGAGCCTGCTGTTACATTCTGAAGAGAAAATTATAGCGTCCCATTTAAAAAAGTTACATTGACCTTCAGATCTCCTCTGCTACTCCACCCAGAAGAAAATGATTATTACCACACGATGCACCCCATTTTGCCAAGCAACTTTTGTACGAACACATTTTTAATAACTACAACCCCTTCCGAAATATCTTAGAATATTGCTATAATAGTTTATTATAGAAGATTACCTCCTGGCACATCATATTCTCCTGATACAATTTCTCAAAATCTGGATTTTGATTCCGCAAAAGGGGCTCCCGAAAATTCTGATACAAAATTCTTATTTCACGATGCTGTTTTTAGGTTTTTTACATACATTCACCTTTATCCAAATCAGAATACCAACATGTAGCACATCGTTGAATTCGTCTCGGAGCCTGCTGTTACATTCTGAAGAGAAAATTATAGCGTCCCATTTAAAAAAGTTACATTGACCTTCAGATCTCCTCTGCTACTCCACCCAGAAGAAAATGATTATTACCACACGATGCACCCCATTTTGCCAAGCAACTTTTGTACGAACACATTTTTAATAACTACAACCCCTTCCGAAATATCTTAGAATATTGCTATAATAGTTTATTATAGAAGATTACCTCCTGGCACATCATATTCTCCTGATACAATTTCTCAAAATCTGGATTTTGATTCCGCAAAAGGGGCTCCCGAAAATTCTGATACAAAATTCTTATTTCACGATGCTGTTTTTAGGTTTTTTACATACATTCACCTTTATCCAAATCAGAATACCAACATGTAGCACATCGTTGAATTCGTCTCGGTGCCTGCTGTTACATTCTGAAGAGAAAATTATAGCGTCCCATTTAAAAAAGTTATATTGACCTTCAGATCTCCTCTACTACTCCACCCAGAAGAAAATAATTATTACCACACGATGCACCCCATTTTGCCAAGCAACTTTTGTACGAACACATTTTTAATAACTACAACCCCTTCCGAAATATCTTAGAATATTGCTATAATAGTTTATTATAGAAGATTACCTCCTGGCACATCATATTCTCCTGATACAATTTCTCAAAATCTGGATTTTGATTCCGCAAAAGGGGCTCCCGAAAATTCTGATACAAAATTCTTATTTCACGATGCTGTTTTTAGGTTTTTTACATACATTCACCTTTATCCAAATCAGAATACCAACATGTAGCACATCGTTGAATTCGTCTCGGTGCCTGCTGTTACATTCTGAAGAGAAAATTATAGCGTCCCATTTAAAAAAGTTACATTGACCTTCAGATCTCCTCTACTACTCCACCCAGAAGAAAATAATTATTACCACACGATGCACCCCATTTTGCCAAGCAACTTTTGTACGAACACATTTTTAATAACTACAACCCCTTCCGAAATATCTTAGAATATTGCTATAATAGTTTATTATAGAAGATTACCTCCTGGCACATCATATTCTCCTGATACAATTTCTCAAAATCTGGATTTTGATTCCGCAAAAGGGGCTCCCGAAAATTCTGATACAAAATTCTTATTTCACGATGCTGTTTTTAGGTTTTTTACATACATTCACCTTTATCCAAATCAGAATACCAACATGTAGCACATCGTTGAATTCGTCTCGGAGCCTGCTGTTACATTCTGAAGAGAAAATTATAGCGTCCCATTTAAAAAAGTTACATTGACCTTCAGATCTCCTCTGCTACTCCACCCAGAAGAAAATGATTATTACCACACGATGCACCCCATTTTGCCAAGCAACTTTTGTACGAACACATTTTTAATAACTACAACCCCTTCCGAAATATCTTAGAATATTGCTATAATAGTTTATTATAGAAGATTACCTCCTGGCACATCATATTCTCCTGATACAATTTCTCAAAATCTGGATTTTGATTCCGCAAAAGGGGCTCCCGAAAATTCTGATACAAAATTCTTATTTCACGATGCTGTTTTTAGGTTTTTTACATACATTCACCTTTATCCAAATCAGAATACCAACATGTAGCACATCGTTGAATTCGTCTCGGAGCCTGCTGTTACATTCTGAAGAGAAAATTATAGCGTCCCATTTAAAAAAGTTACATTGACCTTCAGATCTCCTCTGCTACTCCACCCAGAAGAAAATGATTATTACCACACGATGCACCCCATTTTGCCAAGCAACTTTTGTACGAACACATTTTTAATAACTACAACCCCTTCCGAAATATCTTAGAATATTGCTATAATAGTTTATTATAGAAGATTACCTCCTGGCACATCATATTCTCCTGATACAATTTCTCAAAATCTGGATTTTGATTCCGCAAAAGGGGCTCCCGAAAATTCTGATACAAAATTCTTATTTCACGATGCTGTTTTTAGGTTTTTTACATACATTCACCTTTATCCAAATCAGAATACCAACATGTAGCACATCGTTGAATTCGTCTCGGTGCCTGCTGTTACATTCTGAAGAGAAAATTATAGCGTCCCATTTAAAAAAGTTATATTGACCTTCAGATCTCCTCTACTACTCCACCCAGAAGAAAATAATTATTACCACACGATGCACCCCATTTTGCCAAGCAACTTTTGTACGAACACATTTTTAATAACTACAACCCCTTCCGAAATATCTTAGAATATTGCTATAATAGTTTATTATAGAAGATTACCTCCTGGCACATCATATTCTCCTGATACAATTTCTCAAAATCTGGATTTTGATTCCGCAAAAGGGGCTCCCGAAAATTCTGATACAAAATTCTTATTTCACGATGCTGTTTTTAGGTTTTTTACATACATTCACCTTTATCCAAATCAGAATACCAACATGTAGCACATCGTTGAATTCGTCTCGGAGCCTGCTGTTACATTCTGAAGAGAAAATTATAGCGTCCCATTTAAAAAAGTTACATTGACCTTCAGATCTCCTCTGCTACTCCACCCAGAAGAAAATGATTATTACCACACGATGCACCCCATTTTGCCAAGCAACTTTTGTACGAACACATTTTTAATAACTACAACCCCTTCCGAAATATCTTAGAATATTGCTATAATAGTTTATTATAGAAGATTACCTCCTGGCACATCATATTCTCCTGATACAATTTCTCAAAATCTGGATTTTGATTCCGCAAAAGGGGCTCCCGAAAATTCTGATACAAAATTCTTATTTCACGATGCTGTTTTTAGGTTTTTTACATACATTCACCTTTATCCAAATCAGAATACCAACATGTAGCACATCGTTGAATTCGTCTCGGAGCCTGCTGTTACATTCTGAAGAGAAAATTATAGCGTCCCATTTAAAAAAGTTACATTGACCTTCAGATCTCCTCTGCTACTCCACCCAGAAGAAAATGATTATTACCACACGATGCACCCCATTTTGCCAAGCAACTTTTGTACGAACACATTTTTAATAACTACAACCCCTTCCGAAATATCTTAGAATATTGCTATAATAGTTTATTATAGAAGATTACCTCCTGGCACATCATATTCTCCTGATACAATTTCTCAAAATCTGGATTTTGATTCCGCAAAAGGGGCTCCCGAAAATTCTGATACAAAATTCTTATTTCACGATGCTGTTTTTAGGTTTTTTACATACATTCACCTTTATCCAAATCAGAATACCAACATGTAGCACATCGTTGAATTCGTCTCGGTGCCTGCTGTTACATTCTGAAGAGAAAATTATAGCGTCCCATTTAAAAAAGTTACATTGACCTTCAGATCTCCTCTACTACTCCACCCAGAAGAAAATAATTATTACCACACGATGCACCCCATTTTGCCAAGCAACTTTTGTACGAACACATTTTTAATAACTACAACCCCTTCCGAAATATCTTAGAATATTGCTATAATAGTTTATTATAGAAGATTACCTCCTGGCACATCATATTCTCCTGATACAATTTCTCAAAATCTGGATTTTGATTCCGCAAAAGGGGCTCCCGAAAATTCTGATACAAAATTCTTATTTCACGATGCTGTTTTTAGGTTTTTTACATACATTCACCTTTATCCAAATCAGAATACCAACATGTAGCACATCGTTGAATTCGTCTCGGAGCCTGCTGTTACATTCTGAAGAGAAAATTATAGCGTCCCATTTAAAAAAGTTACATTGACCTTCAGATCTCCTCTGCTACTCCACCCAGAAGAAAATGATTATTACCACACGATGCACCCCATTTTGCCAAGCAACTTTTGTACGAACACATTTTTAATAACTACAACCCCTTCCGAAATATCTTAGAATATTGCTATAATAGTTTATTATAGAAGATTACCTCCTGGCACATCATATTCTCCTGATACAATTTCTCAAAATCTGGATTTTGATTCCGCAAAAGGGGCTCCCGAAAATTCTGATACAAAATTCTTATTTCACGATGCTGTTTTTAGGTTTTTTACATACATTCACCTTTATCCAAATCAGAATACCAACATGTAGCACATCGTTGAATTCGTCTCGGTGCCTGCTGTTACATTCTGAAGAGAAAATTATAGCGTCCCATTTAAAAAAGTTACATTGACCTTCAGATCTCCTCTACTACTCCACCCAGAAGAAAATAATTATTACCACACGATGCACCCCATTTTGCCAAGCAACTTTTGTACGAACACATTTTTAATAACTACAACCCCTTCCGAAATATCTTAGAATATTGCTATAATAGTTTATTATAGAAGATTACCTCCTGGCACATCATATTCTCCTGATACAATTTCTCAAAATCTGGATTTTGATTCCGCAAAAGGGGCTCCCGAAAATTCTGATACAAAATTCTTATTTCACGATGCTGTTTTTAGGTTTTTTACATACATTCACCTTTATCCAAATCAGAATACCAACATGTAGCACATCGTTGAATTCGTCTCGGTGCCTGCTGTTACATTCTGAAGAGAAAATTATAGCGTCCCATTTAAAAAAGTTACATTGACCTTCAGATCTCCTCTGCTACTCCACCCAGAAGAAAATAATTATTACCACACGATGTACCCCATTTTGCCAAGCAACTTTTGTACGAACACATTTTTAATAACTACAACCCCTTCCGAAATATCTTAGAATATTGCTATAATAGTTTATTATAGAAGATTACCTCCTGGCACATCATATTCTCCTGATACAATTTCTCAAAATCTGGATTTTGATTCCGCAAAAGGGGCTCCCGAAAATTCTGATACAAAATTCTTATTTCACGATGCTGTTTTTAGGTTTTTTACATACATTCACCTTTATCCAAATCAGAATACCAACATGTAGCACATCGTTGAATTCGTCTCGGTGCCTGCTGTTACATTCTGAAGAGAAAATTATAGCGTCCCATTTAAAAAAGTTACATTGACCTTCAGATCTCCTCTGCTACTCCACCCAGAAGAAAATAATTATTACCACACGATGTACCCCATTTTGCCAAGCAACTTTTGTACGAACACATTTTTAATAACTACAACCCCTTCCGAAATATCTTAGAATATTGCTATAATAGTTTATTATAGAAGATTACCTCCTGGCACATCATATTCTCCTGATACAATTTCTCAAAATCTGGATTTTGATTCCGCAAAAGGGGCTCCCGAAAATTCTGATACAAAATTCTTATTTCACGATGCTGTTTTTAGGTTTTTTACATACATTCACCTTTATCCAAATCAGAATACCAACATGTAGCACATCGTTGAATTCGTCTCGGTGCCTGCTGTTACATTCTGAAGAGAAAATTATAGCGTCCCATTTAAAAAAGTTACATTGACCTTCAGATCTCCTCTACTACTCCACCCAGAAGAAAATAATTATTACCACACGATGCACCCCATTTTGCCAAGCAACTTTTGTACGAACACATTTTTAATAACTACAACCCCTTCCGAAATATCTTAGAATATTGCTATAATAGTTTATTATAGAAGATTACCTCCTGGCACATCATATTCTCCTGATACAATTTCTCAAAATCTGGATTTTGATTCCGCAAAAGGGGCTCCCGAAAATTCTGATACAAAATTCTTATTTCACGATGCTGTTTTTAGGTTTTTTACATACATTCACCTTTATCCAAATCAGAATACCAACATGTAGCACATCGTTGAATTCGTCTCGGTGCCTGCTGTTACATTCTGAAGAGAAAATTATAGCGTCCCATTTAAAAAAGTTACATTGACCTTCAGATCTCCTCTGCTACTCCACCCAGAAGAAAATAATTATTACCACACGATGTACCCCATTTTGCCAAGCAACTTTTGTACGAACACATTTTTAATAACTACAACCCCTTCCGAAATATCTTAGAATATTGCTATAATAGTTTATTATAGAAGATTACCTCCTGGCACATCATATTCTCCTGATACAATTTCTCAAAATCTGGATTTTGATTCCGCAAAAGGGGCTCCCGAAAATTCTGATACAAAATTCTTATTTCACGATGCTGTTTTTAGGTTTTTTACATACATTCACCTTTATCCAAATCAGAATACCAACATGTAGCACATCGTTGAATTCGTCTCGGTGCCTGCTGTTACATTCTGAAGAGAAAATTATAGCGTCCCATTTAAAAAAGTTACATTGACCTTCAGATCTCCTCTGCTACTCCACCCAGAAGAAAATAATTATTACCACACGATGCACCCCATTTTGCCAAGCAACTTTTGTACGAACACATTTTTAATAACTACAACCCCTTCCGAAATATCTTAGAATATTGCTATAATAGTTTATTATAGAAGATTACCTCCTGGCACATCATATTCTCCTGATACAATTTCTCAAAATCTGGATTTTGATTCCGCAAAAGGGGCTCCCGAAAATTCTGATACAAAATTCTTATTTCACGATGCTGTTTTTAGGTTTTTTACATACATTCACCTTTATCCAAATCAGAATACCAACATGTAGCACATCGTTGAATTCGTCTCGGTGCCTGCTGTTACATTCTGAAGAGAAAATTATAGCATCCCATTTAAAAAAGTTACATTGACCTTCAGATCTCCTCTGCTACTCCACCCAGAAGAAAATAATTATTACCACACGATGCACCCCATTTTGCCAAGCAACTTTTGTACGAACACATTTTTAATAACTACAACCCCTTCCGAAATATCTTAGAATATTGCTATAATAGTTTATTATAGAAGATTACCTCCTGGCACATCATATTCTCCTGATACAATTTCTCAAAATCTGGATTTTGATTCCGCAAAAGGGGCTCCCGAAAATTCTGATACAAAATTCTTATTTCACGATGCTGTTTTTAGGTTTTTTACATACATTCACCTTTATCCAAATCAGAATACCAACATGTAGCACATCGTTGAATTCGTCTCGGTGCCTGCTGTTACATTCTGAAGAGAAAATTATAGCATCCCATTTAAAAAAGTTACATTGACCTTCAGATCTCCTCTACTACTCCACCCAGAAGAAAATAATTATTACCACACGATGCACCCCATTTTGCCAAGCAACTTTTGTACGAACACATTTTTAATAACTACAACCCCTTCCGAAATATCTTAGAATATTGCTATAATAGTTTATTATAGAAGATTACCTCCTGGCACATCATATTCTCCTGATACAATTTCTCAAAATCTGGATTTTGATTCCGCAAAAGGGGCTCCCGAAAATTCTGATACAAAATTCTTATTTCACGATGCTGTTTTTAGGTTTTTTACATACATTCACCTTTATCCAAATCAGAATACCAACATGTAGCACATCGTTGAATTCGTCTCGGTGCCTGCTGTTACATTCTGAAGAGAAAATTATAGCATCCCATTTAAAAAAGTTACATTGACCTTCAGATCTCCTCTGCTACTCCACCCAGAAGAAAATAATTATTACCACACGATGCACCCCATTTTGCCAAGCAACTTTTGTACGAACACATTTTTAATAACTACAACCCCTTCCGAAATATCTTAGAATATTGCTATAATAGTTTATTATAGAAGATTACCTCCTGGCACATCATATTCTCCTGATACAATTTCTCAAAATCTGGATTTTGATTCCGCAAAAGGGGCTCCCGAAAATTCTGATACAAAATTCTTATTTCACGATGCTGTTTTTAGGTTTTTTACATACATTCACCTTTATCCAAATCAGAATACCAACATGTAGCACATCGTTGAATTCGTCTCGGTGCCTGCTGTTACATTCTGAAGAGAAAATTATAGCATCCCATTTAAAAAAGTTACATTGACCTTCAGATCTCCTCTACTACTCCACCCAGAAGAAAATAATTATTACCACACGATGCACCCCATTTTGCCAAGCAACTTTTGTACGAACACATTTTTAATAACTACAACCCCTTCCGAAATATCTTAGAATATTGCTATAATAGTTTATTATAGAAGATTACCTCCTGGCACATCATATTCTCCTGATACAATTTCTCAAAATCTGGATTTTGATTCCGCAAAAGGGGCTCCCGAAAATTCTGATACAAAATTCTTATTTCACGATGCTGTTTTTAGGTTTTTTACATACATTCACCTTTATCCAAATCAGAATACCAACATGTAGCACATCGTTGAATTCGTCTCGGTGCCTGCTGTTACATTCTGAAGAGAAAATTATAGCATCCCATTTAAAAAAGTTACATTGACCTTCAGATCTCCTCTACTACTCCACCCAGAAGAAAATAATTATTACCACACGATGCACCCCATTTTGCCAAGCAACTTTTGTACGAACACATTTTTAATAACTACAACCCCTTCCGAAATATCTTAGAATATTGCTATAATGGTTTATTATAGAAGATTACCTCCTGGCACATCATATTCTCCTGATACAATTTCTCAAAATCTGGATTTTGATTCCGCAAAAGGGGCTCCCGAAAATTCTGATACAAAATTCTTATTTCACGATGCTGTTTTTAGGTTTTTTACATACATTCAATTTACATACATTCTTCATAAAATAATGTAGAAAGAAAGATAAAAATAAACAAATAAAGTGTGATATAAATGTATTTATTTAACATACCTTCCAAAATGGTTTCCAAAAATTTCGCACTCCTAAAATCAGAATCTTGACATAAGAACTTTGTATCAGGAGAATATGATGTGCCAGGAGGTATTCTTCGTGCCACTTCCCAGAAATTTAGTGACGTCGAATTCCAGGAATTTCCGGGATCCCCTTTTGCGAAACCAAGTTCCAGGATTTTTAAAAATGTATCAGAAGAATAATAGTACCGCCGTATTTCTCTATACAGAATTTTGCTATAATAGTTTATAATTTTTACTTTTATTAGTCAGTGTCTGTAGAGATAGTACGTACTTTGTAAATAGTATAAATTATACAAATTATATATTAAGTATTAAAATAATGTAGAAAGAAAGATAAAAATAAACAAATAAAGTGTGATATAAATGTATTTATTTAACATACCTTCCAAAATGGTTTCCAAAAATTTCGCACTCCTAAAATCAGAATCTTGACATAAGAACTTTGTATCAGGATAATATGATGTGCCAGGAGGTATTCTTCGTGCCACTTCCCAGAATTTTATTGACGTCGAATTCCAGGAATATCCGGGATCCCCTTTTGCGAAACCAAGTTCCAGGATTTTTAAAAATGTATCAGAAGAATAATAGTACCGCCGTATTTCTCTATACAGAGTTTTGCTATAATAGTTTATAATTTTTACTTTTATTAGTCAGTGTCTGTAGAGATAGTACGTATTTTGTAAATAGTATAAATTATACAAATTATATATTAAGTATTAAAATAATGTAGAAAGAAAGATAAAAATAAACAAATAAAGTGTGATATAAATGTATTTATTTAACATACCTTCCAAAATGGTTTCCAAAAATTTCGCACTCCTAAAATCAGAATCTTGACATAAGAACTTTGTATCAGGAGAATATGATGTGCCAGGAGGTATTCTTCGTGCCACTTCCCAGAATTTTAGTGACGTCGAATTCCAGGAATTCCTGGAAACCGTTTGTACCGAATTTTGTTCTTCTCTGTATCAAACCGATATTTTTCGTTTCTTTTTCTACTTTTGTATTTCGAAACTTCTGTGCAATGTTTTTCTACATTATTTCTTGCTTTTTAAGTGAAATTTTGTAAGGGCTGGATAAGGGAGTTAGGTTTATAAATGAATAAACAATTGCTTTAGTTTAACTCTATGTTTATTGAAAATTCTTTCAATTATACATGTTACATAAATGTTACATTGTTAATTCTAATGCACTTATAACTACTAACTGTAAAACTTACTTAAATATTAGATTCTTAACTTTAACGCACTTATAATTACAAATTGTAAAACTTACATATCAGTATTTTTACATACAACATATTTTTATAATTATTTAACATATAGCTTAAGCGCAGTACAATATTCTTATGAAATAAAGACATTCTACAATTACATATGTACTTATATATTCAGTATAACTATTGAAGAACAGTTTACTCTCCGTAGATAAATCCTTTCCATTGTTTATTGGTAAAATGAAATTAGACTCAGAAACCAAGGATCTCAAGTTTGCAGATTTGTATTAGGAGAACATGATGTGACAGGAAGTATTCTTCGTGCCATTTCTTGAAATTTTAGTAGTGTCCAATTCCAAAAATTACCGAACACTGATATCTGAGAAACTGCCAGAAAGTTTCCTGTTGATTTGATGATGTTAATGTGCAGCTTATGTGGCGTAGAAATGTATAACAAATACATCTTCTAATTTGCAACACAGCAAAATACGTAATTATTAACTACTTGAATAAAATTATAATACTTTATACGTACATACGATATAACAAAATTGATCGTTTTCAATCAGGTTTGAATTTGATGGATTATGTTTACTCTCAGTAGATAAATCCTTCCCATTGTTTATTGGTAACATGAAACTAGACTCAGAAACCAATGATCTCGAGTTTGCAAAATTGTATTTCTCTAGTCATGTATCATTAAACTAAGGCAGCTTGTACATAAAATTACAGGGGCTTAGTCATCAGCCCCGGTAAATGTGATTAATCTAGTGATTATGTATAATTGCCGGTTATTATATATAATCACCACTGAGTTTAGTAAATGTGATGAATTTACAATTAAAAATTCAGTAAATGGCTATTTTAAGTCACGTGGATGTAGCCTGAACCAAATTTGAATAAGGGACTGACATGTCTTGTCAAACGAAAGACCTAAGTAGAGAAAATAATTGTATTATTAGAACTCATGCAAAACAGTTACATATCAAAAACAAACTAAACGCATATTCTGGAGAAAAATACATTTTTCCAAATAACCTTTATTGCTACTACTGCAAATTATTAATATTTTAAGTTTACTAGTATTCAAGAATTCATCACATTTACCAAACCTTGTGGTGATTATATATAATAACCGACAATTATACATAATCACTAGATTAATCACATTTACCGTAACAGTATTAAGGATCGGTTGTTTTCAAATTTGATATTCAGTTTGATATTTCGAAGTATTCTTTTCTGATATAATTTTGGGTTAAACCGAGCAAATTTCCATTTGAGCTTTATTTATTTCATTTATTTCCCGATTTTGCGAAACGCACAATGTTTCATATTATTTCATATATATATATATATTTATTCACTCTTCGATAAAATGTCAAACGAAGAAGAAATAAATAAATGTTACGGTAACGATGATTTTATTAATACCGATCCTATATCCAACACAGCATCGCCCAGTTAAAAGGTTTAATTTGGAACGTCCAAAAAAGAAGAGGGAACTTTTGCACGACGCTGTACGTGCGTCGCGGTGATATTTGCCCTCGACACTGGCTCGAAATTGTATTAGCGTCGGCTCGGGTCCGTGCAAGAAGTAGGCCGTTCCAGTTGCACTCTCGCGAAGAGAACGCGAGGCAAAGGTCAAAAGTGCATGAATTGTTGCGAAGTGGCTCGGTCCTCCACTCGCTAAAGCAGTACAATGCGATCGGTGACCCCGTTTCGCCTCACAGCCTGGAAACCACCGGCGACTGCTGACATTGCTGAAAAGACCCACGATCAACTATATTCCCAGACCTTTATTTCGTTTTATTTTTACTCCCCCTCTCCCCCTCTCTCTTTCTTTCCTCTCCTTGGAAGAAGGTTTGACGAAGAGTCCAACAGACCTGTCAGGGGGCCTACTGATGAGTCGACAGCCTCTTCCGTTCTTTGGGGCTTATTTTCAGGCCTGGTCGTGTTCCTCGTTCGTTAGCAAACTCGAACCGAAATTAACGACACCGATAAATATAAAAATAACGGGACCTTTTGTGTCCGCGGACAACTTCGACTCAATTTGAAAGATAAATTTCGAGGGTAAAGAAAGGACGGAGCCCCGGAAGTGAAAACGCCGTGCATGTTCAAGTTTTAAGAATCGAAATGATCGTCTTTGACGGGTCGGGTATGTTTCTGAGTTCGCATATGGGTCATTCAATTAAAGATTCAATTTAAGAGCTTTACATATGATAATTTATTGTGATTAAGAAATGCTGAAATTATTTGATACGCTTTTAATAAAATGCCAAATAATTGCTGTGTTCAAATTAATTCGGACGTTATTTATCAACAGACTGCAGAAGTTTATGCATTTATAATGTATTAAATAATAGAAGAGCAGGTAAATTAAAGGGTATTCGTAGTAAAACGAAATAAACTGTTCAGAATCTATAAAATATGCAAGATTTAGGAATTAAGGTAATATTTTGAATCGAGAAGATACTGAAAATTATTTTAAACAGCCTATAATTGTATAAAGATCTGGGTTTGTTTGTATTTTCAACACAATTGGAATTGTATTCTACATTTTTCATTGCTTTATTTGTAGATATTGAACTTTGCTGAGTACAATTTAGTTTAAAAAAAAACTAAATTTTATTTGATGACTTTTGTATGGTTCTTTTGTATATTTTTATACAAAGAAAAGCAAATCATTTCTTATTGTATTAGATCCACTCAACCAAACACCAAAAGTAGGCATAGAACTACTTAAAATCCAAATTTTTTTTTAAGATAATAATAAACATATTGTGGTTTTCAACTTGCAGTTATTGTTTGTTGATAACTTTTAACATCTATTAATTTTGATACAGCTATATTATCATGTTCAAGAGAATATATAATAAATGGTCAATATCTTTTTTTTTAAATAAATATGTTAAGAAGTTATTAAGTTAAAATTATATTCTGAAATGCCTGTTTTTAATGTGCTTCAAATTTACTTTACTTTATATAGAGGGAAACGTCGCAGCCAATTTGAATACCATAAAAGAGGGTTGTAACTCAAAAAAGGTTATAAAGCACTGGATTAGAGGAAGAATAATATACTTCCTAAAATCTAAATTCATAGCATAAGCCTCTAAAATTTGTAATTAAAATGTACATAAACTTATAAGGTTATTTATAACAAAAGTTCAAAGTAAAAGACAAACAATGTAGTTAAATTTAACGTAAATCATGAAAATAAGGGTAATTTGACTCCTTAGCAAAAATGTTAAAGAATAAAAATAAATGAATAACATACATTTCGTTTGATTTATTTATTTAATTTAGTATATTTAAATTATTACATAAATATTAATACCATTGTATATACCATTTATATTTCAAAGATGCCTTTAGGCACGAATTTCAAAAGGATTCAAGGATAACTTATGGTAAAACGACAATTATTGAAATAAGGGTTTTGAGAGAAGAAAAATGATTGTCGAATATTTCGCTTGTTGCATTAGCGAGGAACACGGGCATGCCCTTCCGTTGAGCACCATTTTACGAGCCTTCCTTGCCAACCCCCTCCCCCGTGGTCGAGATAGATTTGTACGCACGTTTTCTCGTTTTTCGCGAAATTTTGCATCGCGCCGTTGGCGTCACGTATTCCATTACGGATAAAAACCGGTCGTCGCGGCAGCGACGTCGCAAGGAGTACGTCTTTCGTAAACTGCGATCAACAATGGCGTTTGCAGTTTTAAAAGGGGATCGTTAGAATGTCACGAGAATACGACGCGTTCCGTGTGTCACATAAATTCTCCGCCACTCGAAACACTCGTGCACAATGAATTTAGAGAGAGATTTAAAGTGAAAACATTTTTACGTTTCGTTGTTTCCCTTTCGCGGAACAGAAAATTCCATGATTTACTGCTAACCCTGTTAACCCCTTCGAAACCAACGGGGCGTATACAGTCTACTTAATTATTACTTAATTCTTCATTCTGCTTAATACTTTTCAACTATTTTACAAATAAATCGTTCCAGGTTTTTGTTCTTTGATTTACGGTTTTAAAATAAACATTTATGTATGGTAGTTTGATTATTAAAATTTTTATTTAGATCGATTATCTACAAAAGGATTACCGAGAAATTGGTCCACAGATAAAAATAATATTTTAATATTCCGTTTTTTTGTACGTTTGACCATACAGCGCAATAATTTTTTAATAGAACTTGAAAAAAAGCACACTGTATTTTTAAACATTTATTAACTGTGATATTTTATTAAAAAACTTGAAAAGTAAAAATATATTTTTAACGTATTTATAATACTTTTTGTACGACAGTTAAAAATAATAGATTGTACGATTTTAATATTGAACAACCTTGCAAATTGAAATAAAAATGTTCGAAAATTGTTTAGAGCGTGAATTTAATAATTATACATTTTGCAAATTGAGGAAATTACATTGATTACAAATTTGCTAATTAGTATTTGCGAAAACAATTCTTAAATAAAATAATAACCTCGGTGTATTTCAAGACTTTATTGAAACTTTCAAGAAATTAATTTAAAGTTGTTTTTTCTGATACAAAATTATTATTCATTTCTCCATTTAGTAATTACAAAATTAATTCTTTTTTTCATTTTAGCCAAATATCTACAATTTAAAATATTATCTATGTGTACTGCTTATTATTTGACAAAGCTTTATTGCATATTTAATAATTGTTTTTAAATTATTGTTAAAAACGTTTACTTTTCACCTTTAGTTTTGCATTGTTTGTTTCGAAATAGGAGGATAACAGTATTTTGATGCTTTTGCTAGTAGCGTATAAATAGGCAGAATCTTGTACGTAATAAAATATAACAACGTCGACAAAGGTACTATAAATATGTATGATGATGACATAAATAAATGGCTAACAACTTATGCACGGGTTACACGGAACACACGACGTATAAATATTCAACTTTAAATTTATTTTCACCATGCACATGACGTAAACGAGCTTGTGTTATTATAAATATAATCGTATTTCAATAGCAGATGAAACAAACGAATTGTTTATTGACGAGTTCAATATATCGGGAATTTTGTACATTATCGTAACGAACTTTTTGATCGCACAAAGAAAAAGCTGAAATAATATGGGACACACGTTGCCCTGTTGATAAAATTATTCGTTTCGCAAAATCGGGGAATAAATGACATAAACAAAATTCAAATGGAAATTAAGACCGTTTGACCCAAAATTATATCAAAAATCATTGCTTTTGTTATTGATATTAAGCGTATGCAGTAATTTCCATTGAAATTACATTAATACTTCGAAACATCAAACTGAAGGATCAAATTTGAAAACGACCGGTCCTTAATACTGTTATAGTAAACGTAATTAATGCGGTGATTATGTATAATTGCCGGTTATTATATATAATTAATACTAGTTTGGTAAATGTGACGAATATTTGAATATTTATCAAATTAACCGGCGAGTTTAGTCTAATATGTCTAAATAAGTGAACTTGAAATATTTAATAATTTGTAGTAGTAGCAATAAACTTTATTTGAAAAATGTTTTATTTTATCTAAAATAAGGGTATAGTTTGCTTTTGATATGTAACTGTTTTGTACGAGTTCTAATAATAAAATTATTTTCTCTACTTAGGTCTCTCATTTGACGAGACATGTCAGTTCCATACTCAAATGTCGTTCAGACTACATCCATGAGACTTAAAATAGCTATTTATTGAATTTTTAATCGTAAATTCATCGCATTTACCAAATCTAGTGGTGATTATATATAATAACCTGCAATTATACATAACCACCAGATTAATTACATTTACCGTAACAATACCTCTGCCAAATTGCAACATGAGAATTGTGACAAAAAAGAGTGGCTTGCAAACAATGAAACTTTGACGTACCCTTAATAAAAGCAAATAGGCGTAATTAGGTTGAAATGAAAACGAAAAAGAAGAAAAACAGTGTTATTTTCTACGATTCGAGGGATATTGTTGTTCAAGTTTATTTTAAACACGAAACATCCTCGTTGAGGAAATATCGTTCAGAAAATCATATTTTCAGGACGGTCATGAATACCAAAGCCGGCTCTGAATGAAAGGCACGAAAGTTATCAAAAGAAAAATGGTTCGCGGCTTTATGGGGCTAACCAGACCCATCTCGAAGCGTTTGCTTTCGAAAGGCGTACATTATTTGCCGCGAAACTTGACAACAAAATGTTAAACAGCCGCGTGATGCTCATAAATATTCATAACAGAAATAACACCATTGTTTAAGGCTGCAACTTTGATGCACGAATAGAGAAATACCCTGGTATTAGTGAACGATATCAATGAAGTTATTTATAAGCATCAAAGAACATAAATAATTCCATAATAATTACATTCACGATATTTCTCTTTTCATTTCAACTTTTATTACAAATTCAAAAATTCTCTTCTCATCTTTTAACAAATAAATTATAACTTAATGGAATAAATATTGCATGTTTAATCTTCTAAAATAATCTCAATACGTGTCTTTTATTACTCAAATCTTAATTCAGATCGATTGTATACAAAAGAATCACCAAGAAATTGATTCAAAGACAAAAATAATGCAAATATTATCTATACTTCTTTAATCTGTATATTATTATCTTATTTTTTAACATAAACGTTTTGAGAAATTTGTGGAAGTAAAGAAATAAGAATAAAAATGACAAAATATTGCTGCTTATACATTCCATTATCTGATAATGAATGACACTCGAGCGCCCATACTTTATTACTCGTATTATTATTAAAAGAAACACATTCATTTCTAAGAAAAAAGGAATATAGAGATAAAAACTCTAAAAGGTTACAAAATGTCTTTCTCTTTGGCAAATGAAATATAAATATAAAACAAGGTATATACCACAGGCTGAAAAAGAATAACAGATAATGATGACCGAAAAAGGTATTCAATCATTTTGTTCTTTCAACAAAATTTGTCCCGACAATATTTCATTATTCTCTACTTCAATTAGCAACGTTTTGGTATTGACATCCTGCATCTCACGTTGCTTTTTCCGATAGATTTGATATATGAGATTAGCACGAATTGCACGCCAGATCAGCGATTGATACATTTTTCATTTCAACCTGAATGCAGTCGTCTATTTTCGAACAAAATTGTAAAAAATTGACTTTCCGCGAAATAAATGAAGCATTATTAATTTATCAGTCATTTATTATCAGGGTTCTACCAATAAGTCAAATGTTAACATATTAAATATGTTAATGAACGTATCATGTGGTAATTTTCGCCAAAGTCGAAGCTTGAGATTAATAAAAGATGATTAAAACTAAGGATCTATCGATTCTTTCCATCTGCAATGCTTTTTCACGGACGTCTCAGCCGGCTGATACGATTATCCAAAATTCCAAAGGCTCGCTTCACAAACTTAAAAGCGCCGAAAAAAGGATTGCGCGACAGCCAACGTTTCCAACCGCGAATTTCGACAGGAAACGCTTCGAAAGCGACGCGAAAACAATACTTCCACGGAGCAGAGAGCGCGAAGGAAGCTTTCAGCTTGGGTTTCAAGCGCGCGCGTAACCGCTATAGCGAGCAGGAAGAAATATTTTCGGCGGTACATTGTCCGCGCGTCAGGTCACGACAAGTACTCGCGCGAGTGACATCCCCACTGTGTACACAGAACCTCGTCCTATAGGCTCGCCCAAAACCTTTTTGTCGCGTCTCCTCGCGTCCTCTCTTTGTACGAAAGCAGAGCAGAAAATGACAGGGTGTGTCAGCCTGTAGGAAATATTATATCGCGTTTTCTTCGAAAGTGGCCGCGAGCCAGTAACCAGATCGCTTCGGCCCGCCTCTCAAAGGAAAGAAGCAGGCGCCTGATATTAATCCTCCTACCGTGCCACGTTCAAACAGCTGAGACCGGTGGAAAAACTTTATGTCGTACGTATTTAGCTGTTACTGTTCTTCGTTACGACGTGGTTTTATTGTTCTTTTCGACTAACCTTCTTTCGGGGAAAAAACGTTCGATACACGGAGAAATTGCGACGATGAGCGATGGAGCAACACAAGGGGTGCAGTAGAATCAGGGGGGACAGCTGGGAGAATTAACTCTAGAACTACCAAACGGGTCAAAATGGACTTGGTTCGGATTTTTTATTTTAAATTACAAAATTGATTAAAGTAAAGAATTATTTTATGTGCAAGTTTACATTTCCCCCATCATTTATTTTGTTTTCTACTTTAATTTTAATTTAGTAGTAAAGGTACATTAAACGCCGGTGTGTTCTTTGATGATTAGATCTTGCAACCAATCTTTTTAAAAAAAAAAAGTTTTATACATGAAAAGAAAAAGAATGCAGTAGAACATATCCTTCATTGGTCAGACGTGGATGGTGTTCGAGTAAAATTGTTTTACGACAGTTTATCGAACGATAATTTATGTATCTAAAAGAAGGGTATTGATAAAATCTTATTTTGGTTAATCTTCAATTCTTATTTTTTCAATTTTATTACCTAGTCACAGTGGTAATCAATGACCTAGAACCGAATAGTTATTAAAAACAAAGAGAAAGCAAAGCGTGAAGTTTCCAAAGGCATAGTGTAAAAAAATGGTGTGGAAATTGCCTTCGTAACAGATGCACCCTTTTACGCTTGGTGTATCTTCTTCAATGAGAGAAAAAAATAAATGGTGCGATAAAGGGTTAAAAGCCAGTAAAATGCAGGAAATTCGAATAAAAATCACGGTTGATCCCGTTGTATTCCATCGACCCTAATAATCAGCATAATTCCATGAATTTGGTCGACCGTTCCCGACAACAAGATTATGACCTTTCTGATGAATAGCCGAGGAAAATGTAATCCGAGCCCCGGCTGACCAACGTTTTTAATTAATAAAGCATGCCCGGAATACCCGAGCTATTTTTCCCTCCCCGTCTTTATGCGGAAGTTCCGTGTATCGTTGCGACACCCAGATACCATTTTCTGTGTCATCTTCCATGAGTTCACTATGCATCTTGGATCGACTCAATCGCTTTCTTCTCATTAATTACGCTTGCTTTAATTATTGTGTTAATGCCCCGTCAAAAGAGCGCAACCTAAGAACAATCGAAGGTATGCATCGTTCCTTACCAACATTGTTAACCTTTTAGCTGCAAAGTTAAAGCTTTGAGTAAAAATGTAATGAATTTTAATAACCGAAGAAAATAGTTCTAATATCATTGCTATTTTGAATTGAGTATATAAATTTGAAAATAATTATTTATATTCGTAATTCAAATACAACGTGTTATAATAATTAAAGCAAAGACAAATTTTCAGTAAAATTATTATTTTAAGGTGATATTTTAAATTTGAAAATAATTGTTATTTATATTTCTAATTTAAATACAACAGGTTTTAGTTATAATTAAACGAGGTAGAACAAAAACAAATTTTCAGTGGGATCACTATTTTAAATTTTGAACATTTAAATTTGAAAATTAATTATTTATGTTCGTGATAATTAAAATTTCTATACATGCAAGAATATTTTCTGAAATTCTGGATTAATGCACCGAACATAATAGAAAAATATCAGAAAATATCCATTTTACTATTTCGTATTTATTCCAGTTGAAAAACTATTTTATATTGCATTAATTTGCATACTCGAGCCTTAATAGTGAGCGGACATTTATGGATATACATTTTATAATTTTGCAAAAATGTGCTTTATTTATCTAAATGTTTTTATTATATAACTTCATAAAGGGATTTATATTATTTTGTACGTCCAACACTATATTGATTTATTACCTCTGCATATTCGCACAACGGAATCTCCCTCTGTGGACTCGTGTAACTTTGAAGTAACATATCAAATTTTTATCATAAATTCAAAACATTTCTTCTCATCTTTTTCACCACGTACCATTGTTATTGATAATACTATAACGAATAAATTATACTGTGACCTAGACATCGCTATTTTTGTCATAAATACAGAAAATCTGGACCATAGAGGGTTTATTAATAAAAGGGTTAATATGCTCAGAAACTTTGGAGAAGAAAAATCAGACATTGAGCAATAATAGTACCTAATAGTACGTATAATTTTGTCTAGTAAAATTTGTTCACACAGTCAGTAATAAGAAAAATATTTAATTATATGTCTCATCCTGTACATACGAGTATACTTTAAATCAGGTACCTAATAATACCTAAATAAAATGGCAAATAATCATGAATTTAACTATTAATGATATAGTCAATCAGTAATAAAAAATTAATCATGGACCCATAGTGCAAGATAAAATTAAACAATTTCAAGTATTAGGGATCATCTCACAAAATGTCTCCCCTCTGGAATGGATCAAGGACGTAATAACAAATGTGTTAAAGGAAGGGGAGGGTGGGGCCCGTTTTCGTGGGTAATTTATCTCTTTATGAATACCGTGATTTCGGACTCGGAGTAAATCCTGGTGGAAGCACGCGGTTCGAGGCCGAAAGCGTGAAACTTTGTCCTTTCCGCGCGAACAGGCCGCAGGCTGACTCTCGCGAAACGAGCACGTTCGGGGACGACAGGAGCGGAATTCCAGCGGTATCCGAACAAGAAATTCAGAAGGTGAAGCGTCACGGAACAGCAGACACGGTTACGTGCTCGCGAATATTAACCCCAACCATACAGACGTGGCCGGAAATAACCGACGGGCGAAAGGACGGAACTAACGAGCTCCTTTTTTTTTCCTTTCTGCCTTTGGGATACGATCGGCGAAGTATCATTGTCCGATCGTAAACGTTTCGACGGAGGAGACAATCTCCCACGTAGGAGCTTCCTTTCGTCTTTAACCCTTATGAGACGCAATAACTTTCCCTAGGGAAAATGGCGTCGTGCGAGGTGGCCCACCATTCGTTATAATACTAAAAAGCAGAACCAACTTTAGGGCAGGGAAAGGGGGACATTTGTCACATTTTATGAAAGGAAAACGAACGAGCATTTCGGATATATTTTTAAAACTACATGATTCTTCTGCTAAATTTATAAAGAAGAACAATTAGGATCCTTGAAACGTTTGCCTTGTCCATGTATAAATTATACGTATTAAATATAAATAAATTTTATATTTTGAGTTGCAAGCTTTTACATTCCAAAGCCGTTTCCGTAACGCTAAATTAATTCTCAAATTTAATAATAAATGGACTTGTAATTGCTTGCGACTCGGACGAACCCTGCGTATTCTCTAAAATATAACTTATTAAACTATATGGTTTTTGAAGTAGTCTAACCTACGTATTTATAATATAAAATGCATTGTTATTACGATATATCATGGTTGTAACAGTGGATTTGTCTACTACGTTATACGCAATTGTACCAGAAATAAATAAGTTAGATTATGCGTTTTGAATAATATCAATTTTAGTCCGGGGCCTCGTAAAGTTTAGGAACATCATTGCTAAAAAGTTACCACAAATTGAGCCTAACATACGTATTTTCGTATTCAAAATTGAATTTTCCCAAGTAATTAGCAAATTCAATTGTCGTCGCGTAAAAAAGTGTATATTAAGCATAATACGCGGCAACTCTATAGTATCAGAGCGAGTAATGGGGACACCCCCTACGGCGCCATTTTCCCTAGGGAAATCTATCGTGCTCGACACTGTACATGGAAGATCGAGCATCGGTCAGTTAAAGGGGGCTGAGGGAGTATACAAAATTTTATTTGTTATATCGTTTTCGAAAATTGTAATATTAAATTAAAATTATTGGGAATAAGTTTAACCTAAATTAGCCCTTTTCACTCGATTGTACCTTGTGACGGGACATGATAAATATAATTAATTTCCTTTTCTTTTTCTAAGTTTTCTTCTGAATATAATTTAATTGGAATAATTATTCTCAATTATCAATCTGAACAAAATCGTCGAGTGCAAGATATAACATTCTTAAAGTCAATAAAACTGTACATTTTGTTGATAATCCCAACAATTGTATTATTGTACCAAAATTATTATTGTCTCTTTTCAGGAATCTTTAATAAAAATTCTATAGAATATTACAGATCATACTTGTAACTTTAGTTAATTCCGTAGACAGTAAAGTATCTTAGGAGAGCCATTTAGGCTGAAATATCATATAGATGTTGTTTCTAATTCTCCACACCTGTGTTGGCACACTGGTCTAACAGTACATAGTTGTTAAGATTAAGGTAATTGGTTATTTAACCCCCTAAACGAGTTTTCCCAAAATCGATACCTAGCTAGATCGCTTGAAAACCTTTGAGACACCTCCTAAGCCGACATAAGTAATTACATGACGGCAAAATTATAATATGATACTTAATACTTGGTTATAATTTCAAATTTCAAATTCTAAATTCTAAGATTCTAATTAATTAAAAATTCTTTCACAGAATTATACGAATAACATGTTAAACAACTTCGTTAATGATATTCTAATGAAAAGCTTAATTTCTCAAATTAGGCTTTCAATATGACACCTCAGAAATGTATATTATTTATAAAGAAAGTTATGTACGTTAACTATACAGAACATAGTATAGATATTTAAGAGATAAATCTACCCAAAATCATTTTGTGTTTCATTATTTTGGGGTTACCTGCAGCGCACAAACTCTACTTAAAACAATCAGCTCAAAGTTTGTTTGTTTAATCGCATCCAAGTATTCAAATTACCATCGATTGAATTAATTAATATTCTAAGTAGTTAATATGCGCACCTTTAGTGCAACTTGAAAAATGATCGAACGGACAGGTTGTTTCAACAATCATCGAAAGATAGGTGGATAATCTGAAATGTAGATACGCGAATTGCAGAAATCTCCTTTCCTTGTGATTCAACACTTTTGCCAATCGTTAAACTTCTGTACCTGCATTTTTATTCTCGTTGAGGGTGGAGAACTTGCACTGCCCTCGTGTTTGAAAAACAAACAATTAGAATGTTAAGCAACCGCGAAAACTTACTTACTACGAGGAGGAAACTTTCTGCAGATTCAACTTTGCAATTCCGTGCATATCGTTTTCATATTTTACGTTCTTCGGAGAGTACAATTTTTCGCAGAATGCATCTTACACGGCAATTTGGTTCGTGAATTGTTTAAGAGAAAAAAAGGGAACGAACGATGCTGAAATAGACAATCAACGAATAATCAGATTAAAATAAAATTTGAAACAGTTTTAACCGTACAGGTTAACACCACCGTTTGTACAGATTGCACGAAACAAAAAGGAAATAAAGGGACTTGAAAAGCTTTCGTTTTAATACCTCGATGATAGACAAATTCGATGGAAATATCTGAATCAACAAAGGATCGTTGTTTTATTATAATTTCGAGGGATCCCTCTGTGTGAATTGTTGAAAGTGTGCCGTACTCGTTCCAACGGAATTGCAGGCACTCGTGAAAACCGCGATCGAACGAAATTCCGATATTTTGTTAGAGTACGCATCGTCTTCGATCAAAGTCATCCCCTTTAATTAATTGGTTTTCTTTCGAGGCCTAGATTTAGCTGGATACAGTCTCGAATGAAATTTCCAATATTTCTCTGTTCCGAAAATTGAAATTTATTTATTTCATTCATCGCTCGGCCCTTTAATATAAAAATAACATAATTAGTGATTCGATACCCAGATGATAGATCTTTCAAAGAGATTTTTAATGGAAATTCTTTGATAATACAAGTTAATATAAAAAAACGTTCATGATTTTTAAAACATGTAATATTCGACGAATGATCACAAACAATTTTATTAAAGTTGATTAAAAGTTTGTATTTTCATTCTGTTCTTTTTTTTATTACCATATTAATTGAAGGTATACAATCTCATTAATAGGTATTTCTATTTTCAGTGAATATTAGATTGTCATTTTTATTAGGTCTTAGTAACCATATAGGAGTGTCAATAAACATACTACTATTTTTATCACGTAGTATTATTTAAGTCGTCCATAATTTCAAGTACCTAAGACATATACTTCCAATCAGATAACTTAAAAAATTCCTAATAATATGGGCGACTGATTTCTATAAAAATTCAAATGAAGTTAATGAAATATAAAAAATAAGAAAAAGTAAGCAACGAATAATGGTACAATAGGAGAGCAACAAATGGTAAAATAGGCAAAAATTTAATGCAGTTTAGTCGACACAAAAAATAAATAATTTATTACTGAAATGAAATAATTGTATTGTTCTTTTCTGCTTTTACAAACTTTTAAAGCTGAACAACGATTTAATTTTTGTCTGTATTCTCATAAATTAGTCCAATATTTGTTATTTGATTGGAAAAGACCTAATACAACATACCACAACTGTAGATGTTTATTCAGCCACATAGAACAAAAGAACGTATCAGCATATTTTGAATTATTATATTTTCCAACAAACATCATTCTATCGAATCCACTATGCTTCTTTGCAATACCGTTACGCGTGTATACAACTGTGTACATGATTTGCATTAACGTAGAATATCGACTGGTTCCATCAAGTACGAATCGATTACATGTAAAATGCTGGACAAACGTGTACCAGCGAGAGCTGTTAAATATTTGCTTTCTGTTATGCCTCATTCAAAGCGCGCTGAAATTGTGTAAACGAATCAACGAACGAACAACAGCACGTTTCTGAAACAATCGAAGGACATCGATTGTCAAAATCCAAGTCTAGTGCCGGCGAGTAAAATTTGAAAAGAACTTTATTTGCATCCGTGGAAACCGATTTCGAAGCTGATTCAAAACACCGAGTAACACGCGCCAGGTATTTATCTCATTTGTTACATTCCAGTTGAAAACAAAGATACGTGTTCGTTTTTAATCAAACTTGCACGTTCCAATTAAAAATGTTTAGAAAGCAGGTTATCAGGAGGTATGAAAATATTTCAGAAAATTGCAATAATATTAATCATCCAGTTTAAGAAACCATTAACACAGTAAGCCTGTTCGACGTGTACAGTGCCGAGCATCGCAAGCTTCCCTAGGGAAAATTGTGTGGTAGAAGCAAATCCCACTATTCGGCTCATACTCGAAAGTTCATAAGTATCTATGTCTAAGTATTTAAGATTACAAACTACTAAATTGCTATGATATTATAGTAATTATATAATATGCTGCAAAATAGATAATAATCGCCCTCTGTCCGGTAAAGATACTAGTAATTCTTACAGAACCCTTCAATATAAAAAGACAGGGCAAGTCAATTAGAATCCAAAATAGTCAATTAGACATCTAAAATAACTCTGGACCTTTTGGTTGTATTAAAAAATATTTTACGACCTGAAAATGCTTTTTAAATAAATTTACGATTACCTTATTATCTCGGAAAATGTGAGGCATACAAAATGTGATGAGTCTGTTAAAATATAACAAAATCCATTTAAGCGTATTTCAACAGAACCTTCCTTATCTGACTACCACAATGGCCGATCATCCTATTATCTCTTAGCTGTCAAAACAAAATTTGACATAATGAAAAAATGTTAAAAGTAGTATGAGTATAACAGAATCAACAAAAATATACTTTGTTGAAAAGGTCACTTGTCAGAAGGATTAACGACAAAAAAATAGGCGATACGAAGCTGTATTAATGTTTTAAATTGGCCCTCACAGTCACCGAACGCGAACCCCATTGAGAATATATGGGCAATTCTTAAGATGAGGCTTCAGGGAAAACAAGTGTACACCCTAAAACAATTATGCCACAGAATAACAATACTTTGAAGATCATTACCAACCGAATATGCTGAAAACCTCGTTAAAAGTATGCTAAAACGCTGTACGAATATACTACAAAATAAAGGAGATTTTACACAATGTTAGGTATTTGCGACGATGTATTATAAGTGAACTTTAATGACTTTTTTGAATTTTTACAACACATTTACTTGTTTCTTAGGTACAGCTCCAACGCTCTTATGGAACAGACTGTACCACAGTGGATAAGATAATTACTCGATTATTTAAATTATATTTGGAAGGAAACTTAGAAAAAGAAAAACGAATTAGTTATATTTCCCTTAAAAGTCATTTGTACTCTTTTCATTGACCCTCAAAGGGGACAATCAAGTGAAAAGGGTTAGTTAGAGTGGTTTTCATCCAAAGTAGCTAAACAAAACATAAAAACGAGCTGCTATTTGTTTCTAGTTAATTCATGTACATAGATGGAGCACACTATTGATTGTAACGTGCACATTTATCCTGCTACGGTTTCGAGAAGCAATCTCACAGGATATCGTCCTTATTCGCAGAGATCCTGTCGACCGGCGCAAACTTTCCACCACGCATATGCACCTTCGACAATGCTTGTCGTCGTTCTTGCTCCTGTTCATGATTTACACACCAATCCTCCTCCTCGCCCCCCCTCGCCCCGCTGTTCCCGGAGCGCAGAGTTCACGATCCTGTGACCCGTGTCGAGAACAGGGTAAACGGAACGCGTTTTCCGTGGACATAATTTTCTGTTTTTGCCCTCGTCTTCGCGTTTCGTAAACGGCGTAATCTATCAAGCTTCTTGTTACGTCGGTCGACTTTAACTAATACACCGCGTTTCCCGCGTGTTTGCTATACTTTTCGATATCGATTGCTCGGCTTTTTGTCAGCCGGTCCCCCACAGGAAGTTAGCTCAGCTTCCGTCCAGACGTTACTATGATTCCTGCGTACTAAACTGAACAAAGAGTGATAAAGGAGGCGTAGGATGTTTCGTAAAAAAATCTTTCATTTTACCAAAGAATGCACCATAAATAAATTACAGACTAATTCCTTTCCGTGTTCCCACGTTCCAACGTGGAAAGTTAGGAAATTTCAAATTAACAAATTATTTCCAAAACTCCTGTTACAACAGCAATTATTTCAAACAAAAATTCCATAATTACCCTTTTAATTTTTGTTATATATTGAAAAAAATTGAATCTTAATAAAAGTGTAAAGAAATAAGACAAATAAAACAAAACACGAAATATTGGGTTGGCAAGAAAGTAATTTCGGTTTGTTTCGTTATTTGTCTGTCAATATTATAATATTTTTCTTTTGAGATTTGGTTGACACTTTTAGATTACCGCAGACACAAGTTTGGTGTAAACTTGTTGCAGTATTACTGGGCTACAAATTATTTTTACGTTCGCGTTTCAGTAACAGCCTGTAATAATAGTAATATGTAGCCTGTAATTAATTTAAAAATATAAGAATGAAATAAAACGCAAGCTACGATCTATCAGTCCTCTGTGGGGATTCGAAGCAGGAGGACATAAAGAATTTCTCTGCCACATTTTCTATACACACATGTGTAATTTTAAATATCATTCGGTTCTCTAAACAAGATGATTGTTTTATCCATTTAATTAATATCTGAAGTGTTATTTTATTTTCAATGAATCGGATATACCATTTTCACAAAATAGTTTAAATTATTTAATAAAATTACTTGTGACTGTCGAATCAAGATCGTTTGTATTAACTTTGAGTAATCAAAGTGTTAAAACAAGCACTTCTGAATGGCAATTATTTCTACAGAAGATAACAATTGGAAAAATTCAGTGTCGTTTTCAAGGATAACACGGAAGTTTGAGAAACTGGCTGACCAATCGAGAAGATTTCGAAGCAAATCGAAAGGGAAATAGGAAAAGGGTGTAGACGTTCCATCTCTCGGTCGACTTGATCAAAGAAGAATACGTCAGTACGAAGATCAGCCAGACTCGCCTGCGGAAGTAATATTATACATCTCCCAAGGAAAAGTTGGAAAGTATCGGATCTGAAAGGAAAGGAACCCCTGAAGAAAGAGGCGGAAAACGGTCGGATGCGGACTGTTCGCCGAGTCATACACAGAAACGGATTGATCCTGAAAACATTCGTAGAGAGTTCGCCTCCGCTTTTGCTTTTGCTTTTGCTTTTGCTGTTGCCACGGCGGATACTAGGTCAGACGTCGTGCTTCCGCAACGATTTTCCTTCGAGAAACAGTCGTGATTCTCGAAAAAAAAAAGTCGCTGATAAGATGGATGACGAAAAACCACCTTAGATTTAGTTGAAAGGAAACCATTAATTTCCTCAACTTTTCAAACGAATAATAAATGCTCGATACACTCGGTGGTACCTGCGGTATAAAGTCCGTTGAATTGTTCAATTCTGCTCGTAAAAGTCCGATCAATTTTTCGTCTTTATCGATAAGTAATCTTATGCTTCCGGTTATGTGTTGAACTTTGGAGATTTATTTTCCGGTATTATGATAAATGAACAGCAACACTATATCTGGGATTATATTATTAACCCTTTATACTCGATTTTTAAACATAAAATTTAAGGGTTATTTATATTAAAACGTAGCAAATTAATAAAAGAAATAAAAGTAAATAGACGATAAACATTTGTAATTCTTTTCTCTCAAAATAGGGCTTTTGAATTTCGAAAGCTTTATTGGAAAATGTATTTAGACTTAAGTAACACTACAAATAGATTAATCCTTTTTTGTTTCAATAAAAGTTGGTATCATCGTGATACTGCTAAGCCCGAAAGGATCAATAAAAGATGCATTCGAGGACAATTAATTTTTTGACATCGGATAAGACACAAATCACGAACGTTTAAAAGACAACACCGTGTGCCCGCGATACACTCGGTTAAATCCGCAACGTATTCGATGATATGCGGTTTATCGACGGTTCGCGGACTTTTATCCCTTCCGAATGATGAATGGGCGCGCCAGTAATTGTCCGAAATAGCCGCGGCACGCAGCTTGGCTGCTTTTTTTGGCCCTCGATTGCTAGCGCTTCGACGCCGAGGACATTTCTGGTCCTCTGTTCCGTCGTCCTCTCGGATGAGAGGGCAAAAATCCGAACCACCATCGAGTCGCCTCTTTTGTTCGTTCCAGACGGATTGCATACACGTAGCGCGGTACTCAATTTACCACAGAAAACTGATCGGATTCAAGTTTGCTTTTTTGTTCCGCGGCAAACCCGCGGAAACGTACAAAACACAAAAGGCTCGTTTCTTCGAACACTTCGCGGGACCACGAGCCGACCATCCATTTGACAAAGTATTTACCGTCTGATGTAACCGTTAACACGTCAAGAGTCAAGAGTCCTAACGCGATTTGGGGATTTTCCATCTTTTTGCCCCTGCCGTGTGTAAATTTACTCGGGTGGCTAGCAATTTGTACAAGGGACAACGTCCGAAATGCAAGTTGCTGGCACGTTTGTAACACGCGAGCCAGTAAAGCCGTTTTTCAGAGCGTTTATTTTTTAATCCTTCAGTTTGTATATCTTTGAGTTTCTCCGTGCTCCGGATAATTGCACGCGTTATAAACGTGAATTTTCAAAGGGCCTCGTGAACAGACCCAGTGGTCGTCGACCAGCTCGCTTGCGGAAATTCCGTTACCTCTTCCACCTTCACTGACACTACCTAGTCTACAGGTGGATGTCGGTGGATCTCTGATTGGTATTAAAACATTTGCCAATCAGGTTAAAACACTGGTTCTCTGAATTTCTACGGCCGTGGAAATTCGCGGCAAAGCCAATTAAAGAGAGGCTTCAAACATTCAAAGGGGTACGTCCTTTCGAGAGATGCGAGCACTGATATCCACCCTACACCTCATCGATCACTCACTCACCTTTCATTATCCATAGTTATTCTGAAGAATTTTTTCCTCGTTTATTTAAAATACATTTATTCCCCTACATCTTCTGAATCTGTAATTAACCCTTTGCGGTCGTATTAAATTTATACATAGGTGTCGTGCTGGTCGGAATTAATTTTCATTGAACGAACAGATTATGAAGGAAAAACAAAATTTATTCTTTTTTAAACTTTAGATATATGTTTACACAGTAATATGTTGTAATGTAATGTTTTAAGAAACGTTAAGTTTCTCCTAATTTTCGAGAACATGTGACGCAAAAATAATTAGTTTGGCGTCTTCCGTCTTTGATTTTTCTGTTTAAACATTCAGAAGCTTGTCGATCCCTTTGCGCTCAAGAGGCGTTTTGCGTTTCCAAAATTCCCAAATTTCAAAATATCGTACCTAGGCATAATGTCTAATAACTTGACGAGTAGAACTTCCTTCTACAAAGCCATTTTCCATAGGGAAGTAATACTCGATACTTCCATAGTTTGTATCCGTATCAGATTATATCAAATTTCTAAAGAGGACCCAGCTACGTTTATCTTTTAAAGAAATTGTTCATTCTGTTTGAATGATAAATATATTTTTTAACCTCAGTCTTTAAAAACGATGCGAGAAAGTCGCAAATTGTGCCGCTTTAATACAAGGCACAGCTTGCGCTGTTCTTTCCCGTTTATGCCAGAAGTGAAATCCCCTTTACATCCAATTAAATTCATAATAACATGAACAAGTGATACCCGCTGTCAAGGTGTTAATGGATCTGCGCACGGTCGGTTGCTATCGTTTCATTCCCGTCCACGAGAGCAAAGGGTATAAAGTTAACGTATTCAAATGTAGCAAGGGTGTAAGGTTTATCAGATACTCTTGTTGCTTTGTGTTATTGTACAATTTGAATAACACGCACGGAGAAGTTCGCGATACAGTTCTCTCATTGAAACGTTATTCCACATGCAAACGAACTACCACTTCCGGATTCCTGCCGGTAAACAGTAATTATGCACGCTTATTTACCGTGTACCTAACATGCTGGCGAAGGAACTATCTTACGATTCTGCTTACGATTCTGTGAATGTACGCATGGGTAAAAAGAAATTATGAAATCTTTTAACACCTTGACTTGAAATTTTACCTATTCTTGTCCTTTGGGTTTTGTGGCCTCAAGTGTCAAATTTTGACTAATTTGTAATTGGTGAAGGCGAGAAACGCCTCCTCCGTAGAAAAATATAAATACTAATGCTCGTGAGATTCGAGAAGATATTTTTTTCGATGCAAATATTCGAAGTTTGAGAATAGACCAAGTATCGTTAAAAGTCTTGTGCATATTTATCGACAACTGTGTAATCGCTAATGTAGATATACATTTTAATTATTTTTTAAACAAACTATCTCCGTAATTAATCTCCACTGACAGTATTTATCCCTCTTTCCGTTTCCACATTTATTGTCTCTTTACGCGGCACCCTGCACATGAAATCACATCAGTCTCGATAAACCTGAAACTCGATCATTATCTCCTACGACTGGCCACTGATATGCCACAAGTGTCATCGAAAGCACGTCAGCTTGAAAATTCGCTCGTTTGATGAACAGTGAACAAGCTAATATAACGCAAACAGAAACGTATATCGATCATGCATGTCGTCGACGTCAGCGAAACATTATTTCGCACAATTCAGCTAATCGTTCTTCGGTTTAGTTAGTTGTTAGACGGTTCGGCACAAGCTAAAGGATCAAATTAAATCCCGGCTCGTGTCCCCCGCAGGAAACACGAACACGAACGACGAAACACGCGACACGACCAAATAACTCGAACAAATTAAGCTCTCCGTCGAACGACAAGCGTGGCCAACTGATTTAATACCTCATTGTTCCAAGTTCCAATGGAAATACCATTAGCCGCGCACAAAGGTGGTACGGTCGCGAACGATAAGAAATTAGCAGGATTACAAACGACTCGTTACCACCTTTGTACCGCGACCTAACGGACGAACGTGATGAAATTATCCCCCCGTTCGTCGTACAATGGGTGCGTCGGATTCAATATGGGTAACCATAACGTGACGGCAACATAACAAGCGTGCCTTCTACCACGTGGAATAGCAGCCATTTTCGTATGTGCATATACCGCCATTAATTCTGCTTAGACCGCTAATTATTTCGCATTAATAGCTTAACGAGGTCGGTCGCGATCGATCATACGTCAAGATCGTTGACTGGCGTACGAACGGCCGTTCGGTACAGCATTATCCGGTAAATTCGTGGGCGTAGTTATTCATACACGGTACACACGGATCAGAAGATTCTCCACAGTTGGTGCCCTGTCGTCAACGTGCCTTCCCGGCCGGTCGCAATAATTACAATCCCGGTACCTCTGATAATTAAGCAGCGTCTGCGACGCGTTTGGTTTTGTCCAACAGGAACGCGTCTCGTGTTATCAATCCGGCGAGCAGGGAATTCCTTGGGGGGAAAGGTGGCTGCAGCTTCGTCCCGACGTGGCAGGAATTCGAACGCCCCAATTCGTTACCACTATCGACTTACGGAATAAAAAGGGACTGGATCTAATTTAACGCGTTTAGCTCCTAATAAAATTTACAAATTGAAACGGATGTTTTAGAACGATTGGAAAAATTCAATTCGTTCGCTTGTTATTTCCAATATTTTTCTCTTTTTTGAAAAACTCAAAGGGCGCGAGGAAACGTTTGTATCTACGTTTATTAATTTTTAAATAAAAAAAAGTTATAGAAGCTTTTTAATAAAACACAAATTCAAAAGTGTTTCGAAAGGTGTAATATTGACTGTGTAAAGCATCGAGTCGTAAAAATTAACCCTTTAAAAACACTTTTGTATTAAAATTAATGTTAAAGATGCTTAGAATTTTTTAATTTACTAGACAATATTTATTTAATGAATTGATAATTGATACTTCAAAAAGTAAATGAAAATATAGATCATTATAAAAAAGCTCTTGGTAATGATCTATTTCTTCCTTAAGAAGTCTTATCGTATTTACATCCGAAATGATACTTTTTCGTTATTTATTTGGAACTTAAAAATCTTGTAATCCTATGTTGGGATTCGAGCGGCAATCGAAGTGAACCGAAACGAATAAAAGTGTTAATAATTTTGTACCGAGTTCCCTCAAAACACTTTATCATTCTCGGGTAAGCCGAGCCTCGGACGGCAAACGAGTCTCGAAAGTTGCTCGGCGAACGAAATGTCGTTTAAAAGAGCAGGATCCACGCTGCGTAGCGGGTGATAGAAATTGAAATATGAATTGCGAAGGTTCTCCGTAAAATGACATGGCGAAATTGAGTCGCACTTGAACCCCAGCTACCAGCCATACATATTGCATTCGTCGGTGGATATTGCGTTACGGGCAAACGAACGCCGTACACCGTAGTTTGACGCTCGTTGTGCACGGATGCGCTGTCATTTCCGCTACACTCTTGCCGCTCTGTAAATCCCGTAAATCATTAATTACCGCCCGTATTAGTTCGTCCGTGGCAGAAAAAACAAACGAGGGTTCCGAGCGACGAAAACGATTCGCCGTCGGTTTACGTACACCTGAGAATAATACAAATTACAGGGCTTATTCGATTCTGCCCGCCATTTTTTTCTGACCAATGCATGAGAATCGGCCGCGGCCTCGTTCGATATCCTCCCGCTCGTATTTCAAACCCAATCACGTAACGTGATTTCCGCGAATCATCTTTTCTTTGCACAAGAATCCTTTCGTAAGAGGATCGATCCTCTTCGAGACGTGCCGCGCGTTCGTTTCTTAATAAAAAATGCATTTGTAATTCGTAATCTTGCGCTGTCGTGTGTGCGTATGAATTCTTCATACTCTGAGGAGCACGGTTTCGATTAACACGGTGTAAAAATTGTGGCAGACTTTCTACGTAATACGGTGTTCTTATAACACTCGATGAGACGTTACATACATCTAGAATTGTGAAAAATGATTTCTTCATATGACATTTTATCATTTTTTTCGTGTATCATAGTACACATATGAAAACTTAAAATTCAAAGAATGTTTCTATGTAAGAGAGTTTGTGATAATTTACTCAAATTTTATGACATCTCAATTAAAAAGAAAAATATGAGAAATAATCATGCCAAGTTTAATTCAAACAGATTCAATAGTTTTTAATTAGCGCCGATTTAAAAAACATAGTTTGGAGAATACTACGTTTGAAATCGAGTTATATATTTTATTTAGCAGAAAATTTTCCTGGCTCACATAACTGATCGTCCTTTGATGCAGTAATTAGAGGGAGTTCTTTATTGGCAGTTTTATTGACTTTTAGACCATTCTAGGTGTATATAATCCTTTAATAAATCCTTCAATAAGTTTTGTTAAGCACGGACTAATTAACTGTGTTACAGAAAGGTAATTTGAAAAAAAAAATTATTTGTTGAATCTTAATAAATTACGCTGAAGTTAATTACCAATCCGAATAATCATTGCACTTTTATTAAAACATCTCTGTTCCATAAAGACTTATTTTTGCGAACGACTGAGCCTTCTCGACTGATTTTCTCGACGAATATTTTGTATGTGTAACACACAAATACATTTAACTAAATATTAAATCAGAATTAAATTAATGATATAATGCAATAATTTGGAATAAAGTAAAAGGCGATAAAAAAAGTTTAACCCTTCATCGACAACTTCTCTTCGCATTTCTATTTTTATTGTTAAAGCTTTCAAACATTCACCGTAATAAATGATCGAATAATGTAATTGATACTTCGACAAATATTTGGAAGTCTAAAATATTGAAATAATTAAATGCAATCTAGCGTCATTATAAAGTTTCAATCATTATACGACAACCGCAGTCAAACTTTTCACTTTAATCCTTGAATCACAGACCACTTAACCTTTCTAAGGCTACCTTTTTAAAGCTCCAAATTTTTAAATATTTCTATAAATAGGTATTATTTTTTCAATAAATAAAATTTTAATGTTTATTTTAATGGAAGTAATTTCACATGCATCGGATGAAATGCAATTGCGCACAACTAATTATAAAGTGAAATACGATCAGAAAGACATGCATGTGTATACGTTGACCCCACAGATCCGTCGCTGAACCGAAATGTTTTATTTCGTGTTTTACACGACCATCGCCAAGCAAGATCACGGGAAGAAATACGAAGGGTAAAGAAGAGTTTCGCCGATCTGATGGTCGGAAACTACAAAAGCGGCCTTTGGAAACTTTAATGAAGGACTGAACCACTCCATCGGCTCAAGAAACGAAGACAGAGAGAACTGGCAACCGCAAAATCGTGTCAGCAGGTAAAACTTCCGTTTCTTTTCGCCCCGAGGTGAGGACTTTGCGAAGTTTCCCCTCGATGCTGAGAGGATAGGCGAAAGAATGCGCGAATTCATCGCAAAATTGGTAATGAGTGCTAGTTAATGATCATAATGAAGGTCTGCACTTTCTCCTTGCAATACGCATAATAATTTATAATTTAATACCATAATAATTCTTTTCCTGTTTAGAGAAGTTTAATAATTTCCTTACAGGAAAATTAATACGACAATATTAATATTATTGAATTGAAAACTAACAAGGAAACGTATCGAACCGACACACACCGATTTCAATGAAACTTATCTGGAAAATATTTCTCATGAAAATATACGATACGTATTTTTAAATATGGATTTTTTGTGTATAAAAAGATTTTAATAAAATTGAATAAAATGAAAAATTATAGTTTTTGCCTTATTTTTCTTACTAAATGTTAATCTGTTTTTTGTAACTTTGTATGTATAAACTATGGACCAAAACAGAGAATATGCTGAGCTTTATTATCCGACTAAAAACCTCTTAATATCCGCACACGTTTCTCAAGTACACTGTTAAATCCCCGAACAAGTGTAGTCAACGAGCAAGCAAACAAGACGATTCGGGCTTCCTCTGTCCGTTTTTAAGGATTTCATTCGAAGGAAAACCGCTCCGCTATCATTCAAACGGGTCTCGAGGAACTTGAAATCCGACAGTAACCGTGAACATTCGGATACAAATGAAACGGGACAAAAAAGGAAGATAACGCAAGGGAAATAACGAAAAGGAAAACAAGAAACGAAAGAGAAAGAAAAGCGAAGAGGAATCTGTCTGAAAGGCAACGAAGGGAGGAAAGAGCGAAAGGTGAAGCACTTCCGTAACAATGCTGATCTCTTCCATGAAATAAAACATACTCGACACCGAGGCAGCAAGGCGTGCAGGAAGAAGGCAACGAAGAAGTGAAAAACGAGAAAGAAAAACGAAAGCGAACGCGTTGTTTGGCAAAGAGCTAATGAGCCTCCGTTTGGCGGAAAGCAAATGCAGTCTAAAAGAAAGAATGAAAGAAAGGGAAAAAGAAAGGAGATCGATTTTTTTCACTGGTTTCACCTTTCCATTCACTCGACGAGACGATCGGCAAGCTGGTGTGATTACTCGGTTGTACCAAATTCTTATTCATTTTTCCTCTTTTGAACATATGAGAACTGAGGGTAAAGTGAAGTATCGTGTCTTACATGCTATTAAAAATGCTTATATTATTGTAAGAAATTTGTAGCAAAAAGAGATTATCGTCTTTACAATCGTTTATTTATTAATTATTCACATCTTAGCAGTCGAAAATTTTGTGAAACTTTTTATTCTTAAAACGTCGAATTCCATTTTATAACCAAACAAAGATTACCGATGCAATTATGGTAGAATTCTGATAATTCGATACGTACAGTTCAATAACTGCGTCAACCCACAACGTGGTAGAATTAACAAACTTTCATGCTCTTCGTAATGACTTTTTAATTAATTGTAAGACTACGACGAGGACAATTATCCTAAGGCTATTCAAAAAATATTTCTTATATTTTATCGTATTATAGACGTAATCCAATAATCCGGCACCTCTGAAGTCCCGAGCGTACCGAATTATCGGAATTCTATTGTAATCCGAAGAACTCGTTTTGCGTACGCTGTAAAACTACTTGTGTTTGAATTATTATACGATTAAATAGACATAAAGATTTAGGAATAAAATAGAATAAAAGGTAATATCTAATATTGGATTGACCAATTTTTGTCTACTTTTTGTTAAAAAACGATTAGAGACAATAAAAATGAGAGGACGACGTAAGACCATCGGACGCTATTGGTTAGCAGGTTAGGGATTCCGGCAGTAGAGGAGGAGAGAGTGCAGAGCAGCACCCTTTGAACACCCCTTAGCTTAAATATAGTTGGAAACTAAATTGATTTTTGATACTTTTAAAATGTATTCTTGCTTATCCTACACCATGTACTCCTGTCTAATCCTAATAAGTCTCCTTTGTAAGCAGATATCCTTACGTGTATTCATCATGGCAACAAGCTCAATTATCTACTCGTGAGCTTTCGGGTGACAACCACCGTACCATCTTCGAGAGAAAAAACTAGAAGATCACGACACAATATCATCAGACCCAGAACCTTAGAATCTTAATTCCGTACATTCGTATTCAATTAGAGAATATAATTTCCATTTATCTCGTCTGCATTTCAGCCTTGTACACGAGGAACAGACTATCGGTACGGAAGTTAGTATTAAATACGGTTATCAAGCATCGAGCGTGCACATTGACCCAACCTTCGTTATCCTTTGGTGGCTGCATCAGTTGCATCGGCTGCCCTTTAACCGAAAGCAGCGCACTCCTGTGCTTATCCGCGTGTGCGCCCTGACGCTTTCTAATTCTACAGAGTGCAGCGAGAACTTCGCGATTATTGGATCACTCGCCGTCTATTAAACGTAGATATTCGCCGGACGCTTTGCCGAACGAGCATCCAACTACCTCCGACGGGGTGCTTAATTAGTATTAATTAATGAATTTCGTGGTGAAAATTGAAACAATGGAAGTGTTTGCAGTTCGACTTTTGCGATACCGATTGGGATGGTAATTGTTTTTAAGTCTGATCCCTGATTGACGATGTATACTAATTATAACTGGCCATTATTAAGGTTTGTATTAACAATAATATATTCGTAGAATGTAATTTCACAGCGTCTCTCTTTCTTCAAAAGAAACTTTTTCGCATTGTTATTTCGCTATTTTATTCTCCTGTAATATTTACTTGTTATATTTGTTATTTTACATTCAAATTATGAATTTTCAAGTTAAAACAAATAAGATGCTAACAGTAAATTTGTTACGTTTCAATACAATAGATACGTGAAATGTATATAATGTTTGTATAAATGTAATTAAGAGATAATTATTAACCTCTTGGGAACTATGCGTCGCTATAGCGTCGATGTCATCTTATATTATATTATATCGCTCAAAATAGAAAACGAAGAGTAATTTGCTACAATTCAGAAACTGACATAAACAAAAACAGCCCCGCGCAAAACTTAGCCATGCCTAAGAGGTTAATAACCCCTACTTTAAAACAAAATAATAAAAGAAGAAAATTAGCTTTTATAACAAAGAGATAAATTCCTTATCGATTTTTATGATCTAGTGAAACATTTATTCGAATGCACTGTACAGGTTACTCTGACAGGTGAAAAACGATAAAAAAAAACGGTTTTCCATTTTTTGGATTTTGGCGTAATTGATTAAAAAATTCCCCAACAAATCCAGAATAACAGTATGAATAATAAATATTTACTCACAAAATATGATTACTGATCCACGATTCCTTCAATAAAAAAGATTTTTTCCTGAATTCTTTGGTATTTTCGATCTTTTGCAGCTCGGATTTTCGATAGAAAAATATTAACTGAAATACCTCTGATTTTTTTCCAAATGTTTCATGCATTACAGTGAGAAAAATTGATCAAAAACGTGGCGCTTAACTTTTACCCTTTATTACCACCTCGACGAGATGTCAAGTTCAATCTTGACACGAATATTTTTTTTTTATAAGCTATCAAATGACCTGTCGCAATTAGAATTTGGTTTAAGGGTATTTTTGACTATCTTATCCGGGTAGTCTTCCTTGCTTTGATTTTAATCTCGAGTTAGCTTTAGTACAAAAAATATAACAGCAATTTTATTATATCAAAGTCATAACCTGTTTCCATCATATTATTTTGTTGAAACCATTCAAATTGTGCCACGACCACTTTTTAAGGCCTTAAAAAACGAAAGAAATATTTAGATGACTTCTTTCGGTTGGAACATCATGCACAACTCGATTAAAAAAAGAAATGGACTTGGATTAGCCTAGCTCTCGGAATTATGCGTCGAATTAGTCGATGGCGTGCTCGAATCACTCGCCGCGCAAAATAATTTCATCGCAACAGGGTTACGCGTGAAATTTCTGGGTTGTTTATTTAGATCTGACGGGAGTAGTCGCGGCTCCGCGAACGATATTTATTAAAGGATGTCGCTTCCTCGCCGCGCGATCCATTAAAATGTTACGCGTACGTTCCTGTTAACGAGAGAACGAAACTTCGTTAGATGCGGGGAAATTCGGCCAACAGACACGGGGGCCAACTTCAATACTGTAACATTAATACGAGTTCCGACAACAATTTCTTGCGACGCGCGGCGCAACAATGAATACGAGGACAAATCAATTTAAGGAATTTCTACCACTGAGCAAACGTGACTGCCTAAGTTAAATAATTACACAAAAGGAAATTAATATTCTTCTGATGTGGATGGTAATGGAAATCAAGCATTTTTTAACCCCGTTCGAAAATGTATATTAGATTGCGAGTTAGAAAATATTTTATAACTGTGACTGTACTCGAAATAATTTATCTAAGCAGTGGGAATTTTTGTAATTTTGTTTCTATGAAATGGTAAAAAGGTCCCTTTATGACACGTATTTCAACAATTTTAAGCCGACTTAATATTATATTAAAACTAGAACTACCAAAGGGGTCAAAAAGGCTTCGTTCCACATTTATTATTTTGTATTTCAAAATTTATCGAGTTAAGGAATGATTCCGTATTATAATTCATATTTCATTCCTTATTTATTTCGTTTTCTATTTTATTTCCAATTTAAAAGAAAGTGTAGTTCTAGTATTACAGAAATATTTTATTTCATTTTAAATTCTTGTTTTTTTATAATACAAAACTAGTGTAATCCGCATTGTAATAATTCCTGCGATGTTTAATATTCAATTAAGACAAAATTTGGAAATTAGATTTCGAAGCATTGTTAGCTATGATAATATTTCATATTATAATAATTTCAACTAAATTAATGTATATAGAGATTATTATACTGCATAAACTTCCCTAAGGAACAATGTTGGGGAAGGAAACTCGTCCGTTTGTTACTCGAAAGTTACTAGGCGATATTCCTAAGTGTAGTAATTAATCTTGTTCACTAAAATAACTAATTTAGTATTTAATGATTATATAGCAATTTAGTAATTAACTGTGGGCTAGATTGATTATTACATCTACACATAATGTCTTGTATATTATTAATTTAACAACTTAATAATTTAGCGATTAATAACTTCTAACTTAGTAAGTTTATTCGTCAGTAACTGATAACTTAGTAACTTTGTAATTTGGTACTTTCTATTACCGAATTAAACAACTCGCTTTGAAATAATTACTGAAGTGAATACACTATCCGTTTAATTTAATCCGGACCTAGTCTAACTTTAATACCTAGCAATTCTCAAGTATTAATTTCTGTTAGTAATATCAACACTAAAATTACCAACGTTCAATCTATACTTTTTTTAAATTAAAAATAAATAAGGGATAAAACGTGAGTTAGAATACAGAATGATTACTTTACATTTTAATAAGCACCTCTTGATAAATTTTTTAATATAAAATAAGAAACCTAGAACAAGTTGACAAAATGTTGACCCGCTTGGTAATTCTAGTGTTAATTATAATAAAAAAAATAGGTGGTAAGAACACCTTCCCGCCAATATACTTCTCTTAATTGTAAATTTAAAAACAATTTGAAAGTTAAATTCAAACGAGTTATTAAGCATAAAAATATTTCATACAGTGAAGATCACACTACACTAAATTATCAAATAAACTACTTTTATAAAAAATACGATTAGTAAATGAAATAATAACGTGTAAAATGTCGCCTTAAATATCGCTTCTACCAGCGAACGTAATTTCAACGAGGGAAAAGAAAAACGTCATTTCGCTCGATTCAACGTGGTTTTCGTCGATCGATGACAGTCCTTGGCAAAACATTGGCCTAGATTTCTATTAAGTATCGCGGCTAGGCCAAGTCGAGCAGCTGACGAGGACTGATGATAGGTCTGAAAATTTCAGGATAGCGTTAACGACTGCCAGTACTCCTTGGGCATGCTCCATCCGTTCATCCTGAAAATTTTAAGAGCTTGATAACGAGGTGACTTGACCTCGCCCCGGCCCTCGTTCTCCCGGCAATCTTCTTTTCGCGGCCAAGACCCCGGTTCAACGAGAATCATACGAATGTATTCAAAAATCTTCCGATCCTTTTAAGCAACTACCGATTATTCTGCTTGCCCGAGAAGTTGCAAACTGGATGAAGAATTCTCCCTCGCTTTTGGCTAATTGTATGTTGTACAAGGTGTTCCGACAACGAAACAATCATACGGGATAAGATACAAAAAAGAAATAATTTTTGTCGTTTCTATTAACCCTAATCCTAATCCATCCTTTTTTAGACGCACGATTAGCACCAAATATTTATGGACATTTCTGTGACGTCAGTGGTGCGATACGTTGCTAGAAAACGAAATTGTAAAATTTTGTCAAATTACCTCGTTTCCTTTTGAAACTCAAAAGAAATGTGACAACTGAAAAATTCCATGGTTGTTTGTACGCGTTTAAAAAATTTCATTTGCAGAATTCTGTTACTGTGCAGTTTCCAAGCTCGAATTTTCCCTTCGTTACGGCGTGTGTCCGCGCGGTATTTGTTTATAATGAGCAACACAGATAACATTTTGCACCGCCGGCAAAACTGGGCCATTTTTTATCAGCTTCGGGATAATGATTCATACGCGTACCCCGTCATTAATTACGGAACTACCGGGTCACACAATCATATGTGTTTTAATGCGCGTACACCCGGTTTGTTTATGTACCACCGCTAATAATTCAAATTGCGATACGAAATTTAGTTTTGTCACGGCGAATCCAACGCTTCGATAAGACTTGATTTATCCAACGTTGATCTACACTTCGCGCGATTAAAATCCCTTTCTTGAAGGTAATTGTTTTCGCATTACCATGAATATAATTTCTGAGACATCAAAATACGATAACAATGTTTTTGGTTTATATTTTTCAAAATGGAACACGATATGTTCTTATCATTTAATCCTTCAGCAACAAATTACATTTAATTTTAAACAAACAGATTTGACAAACAGATTTGAACAACAAACTTTAATCGAAGCATCTTATTTTGATCCAGATTTTAATTAAAGCTGAAACGTCGTCGTGTTTTATTGAGATCCAAAATTAATTTACTTCGTTTGTCTTATCTCCTTTAATCCTTACACAGCTAAAGGTGTTCTTATTTGTCTATTAATATAAACGAAAGATATATACATATATGGCCAGGAAATTGTAAAATTTCAATTTTAATTAACTTCATTAAAATTGAATTGTGCCAAAGCGTTAAACAATGAAATCTCATCTCTTGTGAAACTTCAAAATATTAAAATTTAATATACTCATAATTTACAAACAATTATTGAGAGAAATATAATTCAAAAATAGGATCATGTACTTTAATTGCGCACTGTATATCTCATCTGACGTAAACAACGGATTTTCAAGAGGAATTCACTCAAAGAAAAAGCAGATTACGCTCTCGTTGTATTTAATCCCAAGAATCCCAAGGTGCTGAGGGGCGGATGGGGAGGGTCATTTTGTGTTCGCATAAAGGAAAGTGTTAGAAATGTTATATTTTTTACTTAAACCCAGTTTTATTTACATAATAAAGTAGTACAAAGCATCTTAAAGCTTGCTAGAGAAGAAGAAATGTGACTAAAATACTCTGCTTATTATACATTTAACACTAAGTGCTTTGTACAAACGGAATAAACGCCTTAATAACTTCAAATGGAAGTATATTACCTTTAAGACAGTATTTTCTACGAGAATAAGGAATGAGATAAATGTTTACTCAAAAGGAATAAATACTATGAAAAATTTTAACAAAATTTTACGCATATATACGAAACTTTGAATATTCAATGGATTAAAACGCGGTATATATTCTTTCTGGCATCTGAGATTGAGAAATAACATCTAAAAATCGTTTCTTTGCCGTTCAGGAAGCAACTCGTTTTACAGGAATATTTTAACATTATGTAAAATTGTTGTCAGTTAACAATTGTAAGTAAAATTCACAGTCAGATGCCTCTGTTATAAGCCACCTAAGATTAATGTTCATCTAAATTTATGGACGGTGATTATCCGAATTTATGAACCATGGTCAGAGAAGGGTGTAACATCCCCAGAAAACAGCCAAAACGTCCTATCTATAATTTCATCTATTTTTCAAAATGTTTTAAGATATACGAAGTTCGAAGTACTTCACACCATTTGAACAAAATTGAAATAAATACGTGAAAGTAATTTTATTTATTTATTTTAAAGATAATAAATAATGGATCTTCATTTTCCCCGAATATTTCAAAATTTCAGATGGGATTAAAGCGGAGAAGGTAGAATGGGCTAACCTTACGGCGAACATGTTGAGAAATTACATTGGTACACATGACAAATTAGAGAGATTTATTACTTTCCCCCTTTCAATTACAGTGACATTTAGATGTACTTCTGACGATGTTCAAAGTTTTCGTTAGGCACAAAAAGTATATACAAGATGAGTCGATATCTATAAAAAATAATTTCTTGCTTATTAATTGCATCAAAAGACATTTTAAACGAATTATGTTGCAATTTTAAGATCATTTCTTTTTATATTTTATAGTTCCTAGGATATCAAGGGGATCTTGAATTACTTCAAGATTGATTGAAGATTATAGGTCATTAAATTCTCCTTTTCATAAAAAACAACATATTAAAAAACAAACATACATACACTCGGTTGTCTCCTCTGAGGAAACATGAAAAGCATGCAGATAATTTTTAAGACAAATACAACTAATTTATTATTTTTTCTAAATTTTCTTCCACATATAATTTAAATAGAATAATTATTCCTAATACTACATTATTTCATCTAAGATGGTATAAATAATCTGAAAAGTTTCATCAAAGGGTTAATGTTGAATGCTTTATTAAATAGACTGTCACTCGAAATTACAATATTTTCTCGATACAACGAACAAGAGAACAAACATCATCACCTTGACGATAAAAAAATACTTTTGATTTCCCGCATTAGTTAAGAAAAAAAATTGAGTTGGCTAAATTGGATGAAACACCGTGTATAAGGCATAACAGCATAGGCCTTTCAGGTTCAATACGTGCTCTGCAGGGTTGAGTATTATTGAGCTTCGACAAAGCTATTTACCCGTTCGATTCACTCGGAATCTGTTTAATATAGCCAATTCCGTTCCAGAATTGTGCTAAGCTGTCCTAAAGCGGGCCGAGCGTACCATACTTGCAGACACGATTTCCCGACTTAACACAATGAATCTTTGCTTAGGAAACTGTGCCTCCTGCTTCCGGTTTGTCGATAAACCCAATCAATTTCAAACATCAATACCTGCGCCTAAATTCAATTTGTTTAATCCTCCGTTGCATGATTTTTCAAATTTTCAACAAGAGCACGTTCTTGAACTTCTACAAATAATAACAATAAAAAAGTACGATTTAATTTAATTTAGTTAAGAAAAATTATACAACGTTGTAGATTTTCAAAGAATTAATTTGATTAATAATGAAATCGTTGGATATCGCTCGATGCTAGTAGATAACTTTATGTTTCACGCTGAGTTTAGATAAGTTTAGATAACTCCAAACCCTGTCTCATCCTCTACATACAATTGCACATACGACCCTTGGATTCTCACCAACCCTGAATCACACGCCTGACTCCTTAATCCTGGAATTCCTGTCAGTCCTCCTCATCCCCGTCACTTTCTAAGACAAACCAGACCTTTAACAGGACTAACCAGACATTTTCGTACAGCGTTTTAGTTACACAAATCGCGACGAATCTGGAATTTAAGTGCTTCTTAAAAGATATCTAATCCTCCGTACAAAGATACGAACGCGTGATCATAAAGATACGAAAAAAAACCTTCTGGGACTCGCCTAAAAATTAAGAGATGTACGCTAAGCCGCAATAGTTTATTACTATTTATTACTCCATCTCAGTTTTCTCCATTTCCACCCCAACATCTCCGCCACCTTCCCGACTTATCCTACAGCCACTGATATGCAATTTCACGAGATCCCGCCTGCATCCGAGTTTTCCCAAAATTTCCTACGATTCCAAAAAGACAAAACCGATAACCGAGCGTTTCTTAGTCTTTTTAATAAACGAGTTGTTCCCCGAAGTTTGACTCACCCATTCTTCGTAATTCCCGTCAGATCCAAGTCCCCTAATTCCAGGTGACCGATTCGACACCACAGTAATAAAGGAATCTAACAAAATACATATGAATCATTTCCTGTTTAAATAAAAGGAGTTTAAATACGTCTTACTACGTATTTTCATCGTGGCGCTAAGTTTTACTAAATAATCATCACCGAGACGCGTGTACCTTAATCGGACAAGAAATGAATCATTAATAATCGGAAGCCAATTACCCGGTGCTCGATCAACGACAGCCAATATCGAAAATTCTATTAAGACGTGAAATGTTGGCGAAAAGTTTGATCAAGTTATCGAAAATCTTAAAAGTAACATACAATTCATCAATTTAAAGTTCCTACAATGAATAGTTTCCAAGATATTTCATCAAGTATTACTCTTCATTCTACAACTTTGAAAGCTGTTTTCATCCTTTCGGCGTCGACGTTAATCGATAAAAATAGTACACGTGAAATTTAATCGCAATTAAGGTAAGAATATTATCAGTTTGGTGATTAAATTCCCATATTTTACGTGTACGGTTATTTATTAAAATTTAAGTAGAACTCTGATAATTTTATATAATTTTATTGGTAATTTCTTTGTTATTGAATAAGAACGGAATCTTCCTGCTCAAACTCGAGTTTTTTTAATCTCGTAAAGGAAACATAATTCCGACACTAATAACGCTAACATTTTTCCTTTTAATTTGCAATAACCGTACAAAGACACGTTGTTATCGAAAATTGCTTCATCATTCATTATACTTTATAATAAAGGAGCACTTGTGCAAACGGAAATTTTTCCCCTGTTCTGCATAGCAAACTTAATTTTCCCCCTCTAACGATACCGAAGCTTTTCTTTTCAATTTGCAATAATCATAAAGGAAATGTTTCGCCACCGTGGAGGAGCCTCGCGACTCGCAACCGTTACACCATCAAATTCCCTTCGAGAGTCTTCCAAATACCGTTCGTAAAATCGTGTCTATATCACGGCCACGGAAAAGATTTCGATACTTTCAATTCAACGAAATTCTTTGATCCGACCGCCGCCGCTTTCAGAGAAACGATTTATAAATTACAAAGGTAAGGAGAAACACTCCGTCAGAATGTTCGGCACCGCGTTGTAATTCAAGAGCGTGAAACGTTAAAAGACCGTTCGAAATGGTGAACGAACGTCAGCTCGAGGGAGTTCGCATAAATTCAACCGTGAAAAGATCCGCCATCGCGGCTGAAAATAATATCCCCCGTGTCACTTCTTTATCGAAAGAAAAGAGGCAGTGGTCCGGCTCTCCCGCTTCTATTTGTCCGGGTAACGCGCGATTCGATCTGCCGTCGTTCTTTCACGTCCGAACAAGATTATCAGGTATATTTTATCGGGTCACCGGACATGGACAAACCGTAAGAATAAATAGTTGTATATACCTACGTAAGGTTATTCTTGATATTTATACGTCCTTCTGCGTTCCGCTGAAATCAACGCATACAAGGTGTTAATTGCTCGTGGTTGCCGTGATAAGTGCCGAAGGGCACTTAGGTGAAATTTCCCTCGGTACAGAATGTATCAAACTACGTTCTGTTACGTTTAGTTCCGTTGCTCAGTTGACAGCGTCGCTCACAACCGAATCTTTTTCACATAGTTTTGTTTTTTTATTTTGTATCACTATTTATTGTTTTGGATTAATCAGTTAATTATAATTAAATGGAAATAATTCAAGAGAACACTTAGAAATAACACAAGGTAAATATGAAACGAAAATATTACATAATAAATGTAACATTTATAGTAATTAATTTTCCATAATTAAGCATTAATTCTAAATTCTAAATCTCTCTGGGGACTCGCCGTATTAATAAATGTTTCTTTAATGTGGCTTACTTCGTATGACCATTTTCACTGCAGCAGTCGACGTGTTAATAATTCATATTATCTTGTACCGTGCTATGTAGATATGACTACTAAATCTACTTCGCGCATTAAATAATCGTTTATCTTCAAAATAAATTCTGCTGATTCGTTATTTAGTCACTGATTAAAACGTAATACGAAGAATTTATATCTAACATATTGTCGATAGCGTTCTGTGTGAACCGTACGCGAATATTTGGACCTTCCTGTATCTTTTACAACATTTAAAGGGATTACATTTTCGGTGGCGTGTCGCGAAAGCTCGATAGAGAAAATGACAAAAATTTTCCGTAAATAACGCGGTGAATGTGGCGTTATCAGATTCATCTGACACAAGCACAATGCTCGAGCGTTTCCCATCGGACCCAACACTCAACCATGTTTCAATATTCCACGAGTATATCTCACTATTTAGAGAAACGTTCGCGGCGATTCAGATTTAAAAATGCAATCACCATTTTTGTACCTGTCATTCCATTCAAGTTATCGCCGTCGTGCTATTTCTCTGCTCGACTTCGAAGAATTTTTGTATTACTGTACTTTTTACGAAAAAGTATTTATTCTTTAGTAAATTGATTTGATTGATTTAAAAATTTCTTTACCAATTGATCATTTTTTAAATATAATTTCTCCACGGAAAAGGGATCAATTTGTTAATTAATATTCAAGTTGACACATGGGAAAACAGCGAAAAAAAATATTTACAATCTCTTTTTAATTGAAAAATTCATAACTTTGAATTGAAATGGAACAATCGTCGCAATGGAAAAAAAGCGATTTAGTTATGTATGGGATCGAATACGAATAGATTTGTATAACAACAAAATTTTATTCAAGAAATAAAACGTTTGGAATTTCTCCTATGACCCAATATTTTCATCGATTCTCCATTATTTTGATTTGTATATAAAATACATACAGCAAAAACTATTGTCTGTTATTAACACAATATATCGCTTTAAAAATATGTTCAACAAATTTTTAACGCGTTAATCCTTAGATTGTTTTCAATTGACTAAAAAAACAGAGAAAGATAACTGAAGGTGCCAAATTTCTTTAATTCTTTGAGTAATCTGAGATGGAGTCACAGATGTAAAATTAGCACAGAAAGTAATATTTAATTAATTGCAAAAAATAATTTTTTTCCAAGGAAAAATAATCCAGTATTTTAAGGGTTAACACTTTAATTGCCACAGTGGTTATAGCTACTAAAAATTCCATTTGATAGTAACTTTATTTTTGATTTTTATATTCTATTTCCATAATATTTTATTTCTGTTATCTATGATTTCTAATATGCAATGGGAACATTTTCAACCAAATAAACCAAATGATTCTTAATAATGTCGGCAATGGTTTCACGGTCAGTCCAGGTGTAACAGTCAAGGTGTTAATAGTTTCAATAATTATGGAAGGTAATAGTCACAAATTTAATTTATGTTGTAAAATATATAATACCTTTATGTTTGCTGTATACGTTGTAGAAATGTATACACTTGCAAAAAAATGTTTAGAGCGATGCTTAAAATAAATATTTTGAGAAATGTTTCAGTAGAATTTCCTTGGAAAGAAATTTTCACAAATGAATGAATAAAACTGAATACGTTGTAAGAGGAATCTTCTTGTTGCGCGTTGGAAATTAAATTTTAAATCATTCTGTTCTATGCTCGGAAAAAATGAATTGGTCATTCAAGACCACTCGTAAACTCTGAACGATGTCGCCAGTGACCCCTTTTTTTCCCCCTTTTGTAATCCCGCTATTTCAACACTTTCCCGATGCATTCGAGACGCAGACCGTGTGCATGCCGGTTTACGTTTCTCTTTCGCTTCTCTTTTTTTTTTCTTTTTGTTTTAAATAGGTCACGCCAGACATTGAATGAAAAGACAAAAGAGAAGAGAAACAAAACGGTTCTAGTAAATTACGTAACGGTGTTTCGTTCTGAATGGGCTGGAAGTGCCCATTCGGTTTTCATAAAGAAAGGAAATAAATCGTGATAAACAAATCGAAAACTTCTAGCCAACTTACTCGTACCTTTTCTAAACTTATTCAAAAAATTGTCGATCAATTATTACTTTCATTAATTAAAAATAACAGGTAAACTGTAACAGATCGTTGCATGCAAGATTGATTGCCATGGCGCCTTAAATTTTCTATTACTTTTGATTTACCCAAAAAGTGCAATGTATTAGTAATAAACATTTTTATAAGCACATTATAAGCTAACGTGACTGATTTTATTTTTCAGTCGGTGGATATGGGCTATAATTCATGGACCAGTTATTTTAGTTAATAAACTCCGTGTTCTCTCTTTTATATGACACTACAGTTTATTCCCCATTTTATTGCCCGTTTAATTAGCTATTTGTTTTAAACGATTATTACGCCATTAGCGAAAATTTCGCCTTGAGTGCACCGTATAATAAATGTCAAAATTTCTTTTTCATACACGATTTTTCAAACAAATTAATGGTTCAAAAAATGACCTTTTATTGTCCTAGTACAAAAGTAGACAAATTATAACTCGTTAACTCTTTGGGGCACAGGATTTCAGAAAATGAAATAGATTTCGAGGTGGATCTAAAAACGTCCCGTCATGCATTACCGTGCATCAAAAAGGTGGGACATTTTTAATCCCACTGCGTCCCAAAGAGTTAACACGCTATAATTTTTAATTTAAATGTTGTTGAACAACTGTTTAGGAAAAATATACACCAAACTAAGCGTTAGGGTGACACCTATCTTATTTTTCAATCAATTTTTCGTTCAGCCAAACAGGTACGAGCTAATCACGTAACTCGACCACCACACACATTTCATTAAAATACATACATAAACAAACTTGTTCATACAACGATAGCACGTGTGGCCATCGTGGCCGCCAGACACATTGTGTTTCCCCTATTATTCACTAAATCTAATGCGTTTGCAAATACCACCGGAACGCCGTACGCCCGTTCCGTTTATCAGCGATACGTACGTGATAATTCGATTATTATTATCGAACGATAAAAGTACACACAACGATGGTATCGTACTCATTAACGAGTGCACCGATCGAAGGCCCCCCATCGAAAATTGATGGCACCGCGTCGACCGCGACCGCGATGGATTAATCGCGCACCGGTGTCGTTTTCCTATTGACCAGACACTCGTCGATAAGTCATTTGATACGTTCGTTTTTCGTCGATCGAATTAGCCGTGGAAATCCCCATTTCTTACCGGATCGTTGGAAACGGTTCCGTAATGTCTTCGTTGAGTCGAACGACGAAAGGCGAGGGAAGACTTGGGAAAGAGCCGTTTTAGTCGGATAATTTTTCTGCGGGGAAACTTTGGAATTTGTAAAACTTCTTCAATACCTTTTCTTTCTCCTATTTAACTGATTAAATTTTCAACTCTCCAGAGATTAATACCTGAGGATCTTATCTGTGAGATGTTTCAGTTCCTATTTTCTTAACAAACGTTTAAAATCGTATCGGTTATTAAACTATTAAAGTCTTAAATGAATATTAAATATTCACTTGCCGCTATTATTATGGGACAGAGGCAGTAAATATCATATCACTGCAAATAAAAGGATACGGTATCGGGAATAATTACTCTACAGGGTGTCCCAGAACTCCTGTAGGAGTCGGAAATCGGGGGTAGCTGAGACGATTCTGAACAACAACTTCCTTTGCAAAAATATCGGATGGGGCTTCGTTTTTGAATTATTAAGCAAAAACACTGACCAATCAGAGCGCGTCAGTACCGTCAGTGTAGCGTCGATCACTTTGTGTTATTTTCAATTTGATACTTTAAAGTAATAAACATAAAAGTAAAAGTTATAAACATACTAAATCAGATTAGCTAAGTAACGGGTTAATCAATAAACAAAATATAAAAATATGAAGAAGTCACTCATGCATGAGTAATTTCGCGATCAGTTACAGTAATCAGTCGACCATGAAGTCAATGAACCATGAAATCTTAATAATTATGAAATACATTAAAATAAAAGAAAATTTGGTAAAAGTAATAATTATTTAATATAAGACCATAAAATTATAATAATTATAACAAAATCTATAACCCACCCATCCATAAGTATTATAAAAATAACAATATTCAATAATTATAACAATTAACAAATGAATAATTATAAAATACATTAAAATTAATTAAAATCGTTTAAAATAAAATAAGATTTGGTAGACATACCAATTATTCATTGTAAAACTATAAAATTATAATAATTATAACAAAATATGCATAATTATAATAGAATAATAATGTTAAATAAATAAAATAATTAAATAAATGAATAACTGCGAAATTAAGAAATATGAAGAAAAAACTCATGCATGAGTGATTTCACAAAACGGTAACGATAGTCAGTCAACCATGAAATCAATGAACCATGAAGTCTTAGTGTTATATAAACACGACGAATGTCAAATTCTGTCAGTCCTGTTCGAGATGTCAAAGAGTTCAAAATCAGAAGGGTGGTCTACCATGGGTCAATCTTGGGTCTATCATGGATCAATCTGGAGGTAACCATGGGACAATCTTGGATCGAACTTGGGTCAATCTGAAGCAGTCTTCGGTCAATTTTGGATCAAACCTGGGTCAATTCTGGAGCAGTAACTTGCTGAGTGCAGTAGCAGTGCAGTAGAAGAGATCTACGATCGGTGAGTCGCATGCTTTATGGTTCCTCCGGTTCCCATCATGTCGTAGGACGAAAGGTCCGAAACGACACGGGAACTGGTTGTAATTTTTCTTATTTTGAGCGAGCATAGTGACCACGAATGTTATTCTACAATTGTATAATAATATTCGTGAAATCTATTTGTCTATTTGCATATGTGTTAGCTCAGGATAGGGGTTTTCTTGTATGTCGCGTATTTAATATTCGTGTATCGAGTTTAGAATGATTTTTAAAGTATAGAAAATTGTATAGAAGTCGGATGACCCTCCGATTTCACTGACAATTTTCTTTTTAAACTTCTTACGTACAAGAGAACAATTCTTGTGTACTTAGATGTACACGAATGAATTAGGGCAGGTGGACAAGGTATTATTTGTGAGGCTTGATTAGCCGAAGAGAGAAGAGGCTGTATGCCGAAGAGCCCCGGCAAAATTTGCCAAAGAAGAGGGGAACTATCAATGATTGTCCATCTAAAGATGGACAGTCATTCTATTGTCACTATGCTCGCTAATTTTTGCTTTCTTTCGTGTTTTATGTTTTACAGCTACCTTTTATTTTATTTGAAACGGTACGAATAGTACCGTGAAATATTAAGCTCGACATTTTGCGAGTTTAATATCGTTCGTTACTGAATCGCGATTTTCTTTTTCTCTTTAAGTTTATTAACTCATTTACCACTTAATTTTATTATTGGCTTTTCTGATCTTACCATTTTAATATTCTTCGTTTTTCACGATTTCATTATTTAATCCTTATTCACTTGTTCTCTGATTGTTGCACTAATTATGTTTGTTATTTCCAGGATATTATTTTAACAAATACTTCTTATACTTTCATTTCGTTGCTGATATTTTTATTTCAATAAATTATTTGTCACTTTAAATATTTTCCTTTCCCTTCCTCAAATCCTACATCCATTAACTTTAAGTTAGCTTGAAATTTTAAGTTCCCTCTTATATTACTATTAGTAATAAGAATATGATATTAAATTACAAAGTGCGTATACCGTGCGTGGGAGGATGGGAGGGCACGTGGACACAAGTTCTTCAACAGGTAGCCTGTGTTACCTGATGAAGAACTTGTGTCACTTGTAAGCACTTTCCACTCTAAACTGTACTTGTCTACTCGAAGGCTTGCCACCTTTGCACTCCGTCTTAGTTTATAGTTTACATTTCATATATTTTTACCTACAATTCGCTTTCGTTCGGTATCCTCGATGTCAGGCGCGACGTAGTCGCCCGCGTTGCAAGCCAGCTGCACGCGGGTCGTCGACCATTCGGTAATTCTCGGTGATCGTAAGTCATTTTCCATCATTTGGTATCTCACTTGAGTTGACCAGTGAGGGTTGGTCGTGCGGTAGCTTGGGTGGTTTTGAGTTCTGAGGGTTACTGGCTAGTTACGGAAGCGGCCACGGGGTCTCTGTGATGGGCTCGTCTCGGTTAGTCCCCCTTTCAACGGGGGCAGTTTCGAGTTCCAAAACAGGTTTCGCGATGGTTCAATTCTGTGCTAGTCGGTACCCTCAGACTCGATTCCATTCCTAGTTTACGTAAGCCGCGATCTGACTCTTGCTGGTCCTCTTGGGTGGGGTACTGGGTGGTGGAAGGTGCTGGTCACTGGGGTTGTTGGGTGGCCGCGAGTACGTCGCGTGCACACGGGGATACTTTTGGATTAAAGCGAATTCTTTGCTTTGCTCGCGGTTCTTTTCTCATTACTTTCTGGACTAGAGTCACTTTCTTCTGAGTATTCTTTTCCAAATTTCTTTATTTCACTTTCATTTTTCGAAGTTCCCTTCTTTTTGATATTCCATTTCAATTTTCACTTTTCCAACATTCTTTGATGGCATTCCTTCGAAGTAAGACAAGTACAGACTTAGAGTAGGGAGTGTAGGTTAGGGACCTTGTGATTAGTTTTAAGGTAGTTAAGTTAAGTTAGTCATTAAGTTAAGTTAAGCATGGACATCGTGGGATCATCGTGGGACATCGAGGGATCATCGTGGGACATCGAGGGATTTGTCGTTTAAGTTAGTTTTAAGACTAGTTTTAGTCGATTGTAGGATGTTTGTAAGTGTGAGTGGGTACTAAGCGAATGGGTTCTTTTGTTTCAGGTCGGGTCACAATCGTAGCCACCTCCTCGTGGTGTGACCTGGTAATCGATATCATTTTCTAAAGACCGAAATTTTATAAAAATCGAGTCGTTAGAAAATGATATCGAGCCAAGTGCTACGAACTGCTGTAAAATAAAGTATTACTTAAATTCTTAAGTCTTCTCTTTGCATTACCTATCCATCCTCAATCCTTTATCCCAATGTATTTCGTAAAATCGCTTTCGCCAATAATAAATGTGTTCGAAAATTCTTCTGAGATTGTCGCACTAATTATGTTTACTATTTCCAGGACATTATTTGAACAAATTTTTACATTTGTTTTGTTGCTAATATTCTTATTTCAATAAATTATCTGACACCTTAAATACATAAGTTTCCCTTCCTCAAGTCCTACATCCCTTAACTTTAAGTTAGTTTTAAGTTCCATCTTATTACGTTCACTGACTGAAATATAATTACCATTACCATTAGTAATAAGAATATGATATTATATTACAAAGTGCAAAGATTTGAAGAATCTTGTGTTGAAAGTGCCAGTGATCATGTGTGAAAAAACATGTAAAGTGTAGTGACCTGACCTGCCCCATCGCATCAGCTGTTCTGCGCTGCATATTGTCGTTGAAGCAGGTCAACTTACAAGTACATGGTTGAGTCCAGTTTACATTTTTTCTTCACTTTTTAACATTCCATGTAGGTAATTTTCAAATTTATTCCTCCTTTACAATACGAAAAAATATTCTGCAATTTCTACTTATTCCTTTTGCAAAGGAAGTTGTTGTTCAGAATCATCTCAGCCACCCCCCATTTCCGGCTCCTACAGGAGTTCTGGGACACCCTGTATTTCAATGATATCTGAAATGGAACTCGGAAAAAGAAGTAAATGAATTGTATTTCCTTAAAAAATTAGCTCAAAGGGGACAATCGAGGGATTGTTATTTCCGGCAACCACTGAGAATCGAATTTATTTTGACTAAAGTTCATCAAATTCTTGCGGCTTTTTTTGACTGAATTCAATCGAAATAAGAATGGTTGGAAAGTTTAATTGTTGGTTCGCTTGCAGTGGAAGAAGAAACAGAGCCTGGCCGTTCTCAGAACTCTGAACGAGTACTTAAATTGCTTTAGTTCGTGCTGGAGTGTTACATTAATTGATTAGAAGTCAAGATTGTTGGCTTTTTTGGAGAACAGAAGTCAGAGTTCAAACACACTTGCAATCAACATGGTGCATTTCTTTAAATAAATAATAGTAAAACTACTTAAAAACATCATAATAAAACTAAGTTAATTTCTTAATTTATTTAAAATTGTTCTGATGTTTTCATTTTCCGATTATTTAATTGATTCATTAGATTATTATCAAAGTTACAATTTGTGACATAAGACAGTAGTCGGTAAACTCATTAGTCAAAAGAAGCAAAAATCAGCAGCAGGACGATTAAAATATTTTTGAGAGCCTTTCTTTTCAAGAACTTGTCAAGAACCATATTTTTCTGAATCGGTTCAACTAAACATTAAATACAACCAGAGGTAATAATAATCTTATTTACTGACAGTTAATATAATATTAATAATAATTAATTTTTTGTCGACTGGCCAAGTACACTCGAGTCGCTAAAGAGCCACAATTTGCCGACCACTGACATAAGAGAGTGTCAAATATCAATTTAAAGTTTGAAGGTAGCTGAAAATGATTACACACACACAGTAATAAACAATAATACATCAACTTTAATATAATTTAAAGATATAAAGTTTCCGTAAGACGGCACTAACAGTACATCGATTTGAAGCTTAAAGTTGAATAAAAATGATTTTATAAATAACTCGTCAAGATTTTCAAACGAAATAATTGAATCAGTATAAAGAATATAGTAACTTCTGCGAAACATATCTAACTTCGTCGTTTCTTTTAACAGAAACCATTTTACTGAATTCAATTATAAATAATATCATTGAATATTTCAAAGTTCTTCCACTGAGAGAAGAATTGAATGTCGTAGAAGTAATTTACTAGATTTATATGGAATAAAATTTCATTTCTTTTTTATCCATCAGGAAATGGTACAAATATTTAGTAGGAAGAAATGCCTGTTACAAGAATCTATTTTATTCATCCACATTGGAATCACGTTCGTGTAGACACTCGAGTGGAGCGGCAAAAATGAATCACAAACGCAAAATGCAAATGTCGTGGCGAATGCAGTTGGTTCTAGTGAAAAATCCGGCGGTCCCATTCCCTCATCTAATTTACAGATCCAGCTTCTTCGTCCGTGTCGCTTCTGGGATCGTGGTAGACATTGAAAAAGTAATTTGGAAAGTATTGTTTTCTTATTTCCGGTTACAATTTATTTTACGATATCCCCGGTTACGTTTACGTCTGTCAGAAACGAATGACGTAGTAGAATAATAATTGACCTTCTAAATCTTTTATTTATATAACTTTCAAATAAGCTTTTTATATTTTATTTCTTGTGAATAATACCCAAAGATTTGTTAATTAAAAAGTTTTATTTAAAACTAATTTTTATTTAAAATAATTTGAAAACCACCTTAACACTTTAAGGCACCAAACGGTTAATATCTGATGAGAGTGGACAAGAAATCGAAAAACTTGGTAAATTCTTTTCTCGAGGATCGACCCGGAGGTTGAGCTAATAGGCTCGAATGAAACCGAACGAAATTGTCAGCAATGATTAGAACGTCTCGAAAAGGACTATTTCCTGCTGTAATTTATGTGGGATGAGTTTTCTTGTACATCGAGATTGAACTTTTCTTAGGCTTAATTAAATAAGCACGCGGGATTGCGCGACTCGATTCGAATCTATAAAATCCTAAATGTCCCATTCCCAATCGATATCGCGCTGGTATTCGCGCGCACGATTTCGTCTCGTTTCTCGTTTATTTCGCCGGATAGGTAGTACACTTTATACCACGATGGAATAACAAAACAAAAGTGGCGAGAAAAATGCGATATCGAATCGGTTTGAGTTATTAGGTTGCGCCATAGCTAATAGCCGTTTTCGAAACACCGACGGTCTGCTACGACTCGATGACATAAAAATATCGCGAAATAATACCAGTTCGAAGTTTAATGTTTGATAAAAAAAGCAGCATAAATATTTTATCAATATTCTCAACATAAAACGAACGATTTACAATCGTAGTAAACAACAAATAGCTATTATATTCTTTTATATCAAACAGAAACGTTGCTTGCAGGGGAAAAATTTGAAATAGTATATTTTTAGTTCTTTTCATGAAGATTACAAATTCTTTTTCATTAACATTTTTTTCTGATAATAATGAAGCTCGTATAAATTATTTTTGAATTATAGAAAATGGAACAATTATAATGCGAGTGATTAAATAAATTATTTTATCTATAAAAGGGTGAAAAGATTAATACGTAATAAAGTTAAGGTCCTAGCAGTATTAAAACTTATATTATTATATTAAAACTACTATTCTAGATATAGAAATTGCCACAAAATGTAATTTTATTTTGTAATATAATTGTTGTCTAGTTCTACAACTCTTGAAAGAGACGATTATCATTATAACCAACCCCCGTCGCATTTGGATCCACCATTAAAATTATATGGTGAACTTCTAAACGTAGAGTATCCCACACGATTTTATGGCACAGAAGTGTTATAACATACCATTAATGTTTTATTATGTAGAAATTTAAAGTTGAACTGTTTTGAAATTCATACTCTTCGGTAATGGCTACTCGTTTATAAATTTTACAATTTATAATTAAACGCCCAACTAAATCAATTTGTAATAAAAATATTAATAAAACGTTTATGAAATTTATATTTTACACCTAAACGTTTGCACTTTAAATATGTGTACCATAATTATTTATTATCATATTTTTCTGACACAAGATATCAACCACAATCCTAACAACTAACAATGAAAATTCGGCAATCTGTAAATTAACAAAATTTTAAAACTCTACACGAGTATAATTCTACTAACGCAATAATTGTTATTTGTTAGAATGGAACAACCTCTACAAAGAAATCTTGATTTTTTATGTTATTACAAATATTTAACTAACCCTGCAAAATATAGAAAAAGTTAAACTAAAAATTGCAGTGTGCGGATGATGGGGGTAAATTTTGAAAAGAAAATTCTTCTCTTTCGTAAGCTATTCGAATTTTTCTTGCATAATAATGTTCAATAACAAAATGAATCATTATAATAATATTACGTATTACAAATGATATAGGAATCGAACATTGTTCGGATTAACATATTCATAACAAAAGGATTAAACTGCTTTGCACAATGGAATAGGCATTAATGGTTGATATAACTGCTAAATCATTATTTTCGCGAATGAAAATCAATTGTGAATATCCCTGATTGTACTCTAAATTCATGCGTATAACCTATTGTATTTAATGTATTCCGCATTATAATTACACAATTAGTATCGTTTAGTTTGATGCTAAAACGATTCCACTGGGTCTAGCTGAATAAGGTGCCTTCCAAAATTCGATTTGTGACGGGTCATTCGATACCTTGTAAAAAAAAACAAATAATTCGCGCCAAGTTTGAACTTTATAAAGGGCAAAGGTTAAAAGCCACCGGATAGATTACTCTGACACGCGAGAAACGACTGAAAAAACGGTTTTTCATACACAAGAATTTTTTACGCATCGGTTATCAAATTTGTTAGACAACACCAAAAAAACAAATCGCAAAGGATTTCTCTACCTCACAAAGGAAAGTGTAAAATTTCCAATTTCTTTATCGCAATGATTTTACAGTCGCGTCTGCTGTTCGTCTGATCAGGTAGTTGGTACGCAGTTTACGATTTCAAGGGATTCGCACATAAACAGAGACAACCGGATATTACCGGGGCATTGTTATTTGAAAATTCATACGGTCAGGAGCGGTGCCGATTAACGATTTCGGTACGTTGTTGCGCCACGGCTCGATAAATTGTACCGTCAATGTTTATGGCCGTATCCACTTATAACAGTAATTCCGTACATGCGTTCGATTCATGCGATCTGCCGTTGTTCGATAGTCTCGCACAACGTTCGAATGTACGCTAGGCTGGTCACGCGAACGAAAATGTACGAATTGATAGTTTTCGAACAGTACCGACGCGTAAACACCGTTGACATTGATTCTTGTTCCTTTTTGCAACGCGTTCCGTGCCGGACAATGTCTCTTATATGTAATATCAAGAAAAAAGTTAACATTAGAACTACCAACGTTCAATATATACTCTCTTTTAAACTGAAATAAATAAGGGAAATGTAAAATGGTTCTTTATCTTAATAAAAATCGATTAACATTTTGACGAAATTGTATTGAGAAATTTTCTAATCCCCCTTCGTTGGAGCTAAACAGACGCGACCAAACAATATATGACTTCAGCATAGTTCTGACAAGTAATATTTAAAATAATTTCAAATAACTTGTTCCACATTTCTTATTTTGTATTGTAAAGTTTATCAAGACGCATTTGCCATAGTGTAAGCTGATTTTTATCAAGTTAAATATCATTCTGTATTATAGTTCATACTTCATCCCTTATTTATTTCGTTTTCTATTTTATTTCCAATTTAAAAAGAAAGTATCGATTAGGCATCGATGGTTCTAATCCTAATACGTATAATTGTAACACCTATTAATACGTATAAATCGCAAAGATTTCAAGTAGTATTTCTGTCAATATTTCTGACAAGTGACACAGTCCCGATTTCTACTTTTCGATCAAAGTTAGAATGTTCAGTATGCTTCGTTCATTTCGTTTGTCCTAATTGCTTTTCGATTAACCTTCTTATTTTTCCTGTAACGTTCCGAAATAGTAGGACGATTGATCTAAGGAGAGCAATATATTTGTCCGAGCCTGGTAAATGGTATCAATCCACAAACCTACTTGGAACTTCCTAATTCCATCGAAAGGAAGGGAGAATCCGGTTTCATTCAATAATTCACGCCGTTTAGTGTCATTTATGTACTGTTACTCGAAGCTCATCGGGTGTCCGGATACTTAGGAACGATAGTACACGTACGACGAGCCGTGTGTGTAGCCGGTGACGTTCAAGAAGTCGGGTCACAGTTGCACCCGAGGCAACTCGGCCAGGAAAAACGGTTCGGGGAGTCTCGATTGTTCGAGGCCACTCCCGTTATTCTTTTGTCCACAGGTATCTAGCTTTTCTACGAAGGAAAAACCGCTTGGCCCTCGTTTTTCGATCGGTCCCGATCGAAAATCGAGAACATCTCGCGATTAAACTCGCCCAAAGTGAGCAAACGAGATTCGGATACCAAATCCTTTCGCTGAGTTCATCTTTGGCCGCCGAATCGTACGTTTTTTTATAATTAAACCGTTCAAGTTAATTCTTAATTGAAGATCAATAAATTTCAAATACTAAAAATAAAAATAAAGAATTATTTTTATAATTCTTTTATGGTTTTATCTTATTATAGAATTGGAAAAAACAATTGAAAATTTCCCATAACAGAATTACTACCTACATAAATAATTGTTTTGGAGAATCGTATAGTATTTATAAGATTTTGTATTATTTTAAAGAAACTGGAAGTATAATACATTATTTAACAAATTTTGCTCCAATATGAAATTCTTGGAGATTCGAATGAGCTGAATACGAATCTGAAATCCATTTATCTTCAGAGCCCATAGATTTTGAAAAATCAATTTTAAAGAAAATTGGAAATGTTCAATTTTGGGGGTGTTCTCTGCTGTTATCGTGGCATTTATATCCTCTCATTTTCTATAGAAATCGATTTAAACGCACAAGTAGATTAAGTACGTAGATACAATAAATTATTCATAGGGAAATCTTTGATTCAAGTTATTCACAATACCTATTTGCACGCGTAGGTTAAAAGGAATATCGATTAAGTAAAAATACAAAGGGTCGAAATAACTGAAAGCAGCTCATCTTCCGATTGTAAAGGATAAAGTTATTTATGTGAAGAATTTAATTAATTCCCTTTGTGAAATTTTAATTAAGGAATTTCATAAATGCAATTCATTCATCAATGGTAATACACAGTGTGCATACAAGGATGGAAGTTTGCGCGCGAAGGACCGTCAATCTTTTCAACCTCAATAAAACGTGCTCTTAGTCAATCTTTGTTCCCCGATTGCCGAGTCAATTTTAGCAACCTACTTTGAATTTACACGAGCCGAGTTGTGCAAACAATCAACATTTAAGTGTCTCTCAGCCGTCTTCGCAGCTACGGTGTGAGCTCGGTCAATATGTACAAAGATGAGAAATAAAAAAGACATTCACAACTTTTCATCAGTAATAATTATTGTTCGAATAATCTGACTCGAGAGGAAACAATGTTCCCATAAAAAGATGATAAAATACTCACCGAATTAAAAATGATTTGATCTACAAAATTAATATTTTTCAAGGAACGCTCCCTATACGGAAATCGTGTTATAACAGGGTTACCACTCCGTTAATGTCGTAATTTTTATGCAATTTACAGGAAAATTTCGAAATATAGAAATAAAATTTTATAGAATAATTATCACAAAAATGAAAATAATAAATTCATAAAGATTTACAATATTTTGATTGCGAAACAAACCTCTGGATTTTCAGTCATTACAAAATTTACGACTGAAATGAAAAAGTGTGATATTATCAACTAATAGGTAATAAAAATATTTGTGATGTGAATTATAAAAAGATTTTACCAGTTTCTTGTGTTGTTCGCCGAAGGGTTATTGCGAGAATAAGGAAACGATTATTATGCAAAAACATTGGCAAGGAAAGATGTGTTATTTCGTCCACGCCACGGAATAATAAACAGAAGATAATGCCAATATCTATCCGTGGATTCTCCCAATAAAACGAATCATGCCTCGGCTTTAACGCTTTTCCGTGGCTTTATATTGTCTCGTTCAAATACAAATTAGAAGATCGGAATACGTGATAACTCGTACTTCGCTGTTCGTGAACGATCGTTTCCACATTTCCGCGTATTTTGCTCAGACCGTTTCCGCTATCTGATCACGTAGCAAAAGGAATTCCTTCTACTTCGAGGATCTTCCTCTTAAATACATGAATTATCCGTTCCTCTCGGTGTTTGCACGTGAATCAGCGGCTACTTTAAATACGACCGTTTGATTCGTGATATTTTTACGTTTAATATCAGAACACAAAAATAATAAAAATCTCCCAATATTTTTGAAAACTAGTTTCGTTTCTAAATAATTCCAACAAATATCGCAGTTTTATGAAACTAACAATTTAAATTTAATGTTTTGTTTTCTTTGTTTATTATTTCTATTTTATACTCTTACACAAAATTGTTAAGGATGCCTGGATATTTTATAAAAATAGTTTTATTTTTGTATGATACCGATAAATAATAGAACTTTTTTTCATTCTTGGCTACTGGATCTATAAGATGGCAATTCAGATTTAATTCTATACAGTATCCCACAAAATTATCAGTTTTTGAGTTATACTTAGTAAATAACATAATAAATAGAAATGAAGTAAAGTATTATACATTGGAGTATAAAATACAAAGTACATATGTCACATTTAGACCAAATGCTCTGAAACAACAGGAAATAGAAAAAAAAATATAAAATTAACACTAGAACTACCAAAGATGTCCTAATGACTTGTTTCGGTTCTTTTATTTTACATTACAAGATTTACCAAGACACCTTAACCAACATGTAAGCTGATTTTTATTAAAATAAAGCATTGTTCTGTTTATAATTTAAGTTCCATCCCTTATTTATTTTGTTTATTATTTTACTTATTATTTGAAAGATAGTGTACATTAAATGTCGGTAGTTCTAGGTTAATGAACTGGTGTTTATCTGTTTTTAAATAGAACTATAGAATTACAGAAAACTATTAAAACTCTTAAATCAAAAGTTGATTGATTCAGCAGACATTATAACTTCGTATTTTGTCTGTATCAAACAACAAGGTTTCGATCAGACATCATAAAAGTACATGTTTTAACCATACATTAACATTTGTGGATACAAATTTCATAACATTAGGTTTATTACTGCACCAAACTTAATTAATTAATATTAATGAATTGATATTAATTGTAAGCATCTTTGTACACGCGCACGTTCTACCATTCCAGGCTGAACGGAAAGCCACTTAACACGGAGAATGCATCTGTGTCGAATAACAGAAATGCCAGATTATCGCGTGCATACGAGATATCCTAAATTTAAATAACAAAACCGTGTCGCCGTGTTCCGTGACCAAAAACAAGAACCGAAATGTTCCTGACTTAGAAACGACCTCTTGAATTTTAAAACGGAGAACAACGTTTCAATTACTTTGCAAGAATCTGCTTTCAATTCTTCTATTTTTCATTTTTCAAGAACGTTTCAAGAATTTGCACAGTGCTGCTTCTCGAAATTATCACGATGATAAATAGAATACTCTTAGATAAAATAATGTCAAATTAAGCACATCTCAAAAGCTTTAGTTTAGAAAGAACAAATCTGTCCATTTTTATTATTATATTAGTTAAGAAAAAGTATACATTTTTTAAATGTCATTTTCTTCTGTTCAAAATTATACAAAATTATTTGAGACCTACTTAAAATACGAAAGCTAGAATTGGGTCCAAGAAGTAAAAATTGCTATTGAATAAACCTAGTTTACAACAACTTTCTCTAATTACCTATTTTTTTAATTTAGGATACAGTATAGGTGGTTGGCTAATTAGTAAATCTTTTATTATTATTTTATCGTTTATTTAAAGTAAAGGTATACCTCCGAAATTTAATTCATATTAAATTTTAAGATAATAGTGTTCGTTTTTGTTATTTCTAAACCGTGAATAAAATGTTAAGGTGCCTAAACATATTAAATTAACAATCTGAATTTTGTCACATAAGATTTTCGAATTACTTATCACTAGAACTACCAATTGTATTGAAATATCTTGCTTCAGGTTTCTTATTTTTAATTGCAAAATTGAGTGAAATGGTTTTGTCGAAATGTAAGTTGGCAAATTATTAGAGAAATATAGGTTTTTCATGTTTTTACATCGAGTAACTTTTAATCGATAATCCTCCACTAATAATATACAAAAGGATACTCATAAAAGTAAACAAATACATTTGTAATTATTTCCGGCCCATATTTCATGTATGTTAATTTAATTTTCACCATTCGTTCTCTTTTCAATTTTATCTTCAATTTAACGCAAACAATTATTCAAAAATATACAATTAAATTTATAATTAAAAATATCGAACAAAAATGATAAGAAAACATTTTGTTATAAAAGTACACTGAACGTCGATATTTCGAGTATTAACCATTGCTACCATAATTGTTTATGTTCCAATAATTCCAAAGAATTTTAAATAACATGAAATAAAATCCATAATCGACATTACCCAATACAGAAAATATTAAAAAAATTATTAACAATTATATCAATACGCTGGACAATATTGCGTTTACTGTTTTACTTTTGTTTCATAGAACTTTAGAAAATATTGAACTCTTTCCGTCTAAAATCACAGAAGGTTCGTAACAATGTAATTCTAGGATATTGGAAGCCTCCGAAGCAAGTTTCGAACGTTATTCCATGGAAAGATGCTCGGACAGCTTTTTTTACCCCCATGAACGAAGCGTTTCGCAAAGTGACATTCAAAGTCAATTAAAATATTGAATGCTTCTGTCATCGCCGCGGGCGGATCAATTATGAAATGGTTATGCACTGAAACGGGGGAATGTTCGCAATTGAATAGAAAGGAAAAAAAGATACTTGATTAATTATAGAGGCTGGCTCTCCCGAATACAATGGAAAGTTCGTCAAAGTTCTAAACACGCTATTATATGTACCGTCGTACCGTTTATCATTTTTTTATACTTTACGAGGCTATTCAGTTCGTTTTTGTGCCAATTAATATCTCAAAATATTCGAAAAACGTGAAGATCCATTATTTCAAACAATTAGATTAAATTAATTCTTAACAAAGATCGTGTGACGTTTTAATTTTATTGAAATGGTATAAAACGTTTTAGATCTCGTATAGTTCATATATTGAAAAATAAAAAACTGGTGGGTAGGACATTTCGACTGAAGAGAACAGAATATTCGTACACAGAGGTAATTAGGTTAAACACATAACTAGACTATTTTCTTTTGACGAGTGGAAACGGACGTGTGTGGTCAGACATGCTAAAACTACAGTCGTTAAGAGTACGATTGATTAATTATCAATTTAAGCTTTCAATTTGGTACCATGAATTATTAGCTTATTCACGGTTTAATATTATTAACGCTGTTCAAAGTTCCTCTTCTATTCTTTTACTAATTATTTGATTAAAGAAGAATTAAAGTCCTATTTATTTCTTTTTTTAACCTTCATGAAATTGGAAAACGTGCCCTGTAATCCTTTGGATTTGAAGTTCTCGTTATCTTATTATAATTTGATTTATTTTAAAAGCAAAAATTCTTCCAGAATATAGCAGAGACAGTTAATATAACACAAAATAAATGAAAAATTAAATACCTTTATAACTATGATTTAAACTATTTTCATTAGACATTAAATGATTTACCTTGAAAATGGTTATACAACGGTATATAAATTATGAAATATATTTAACAATTTACCAATAAGTTAGCGATAAAAAACGATCATAATTATCAAATTATTTCAACAAGTTTAACACGTCGGTAATAGTTTTTACACGTAAAATATGTCCGTATTTACCCAGCCGTTGGTTTCGATCACCGATAATACGGTAGAGAGGCGCACACGTTCACAGTCCGGCTATTATCTGGTTGGGCAAACGTAAAATCCTAATTATTTCGCAAATTGTAAGTTAGCAACGTGCCGTATGGCCGTGCACGTGACCCCCTGCCCGTAACCGAGTTATAATACAGAATATACGAGATAAAATTAACCCCAGGAAATCGTATAATTAACATCGGCTACTACCTGCGGTTTATGTCACTCCTAATGGGATGTAATTTACAATATAATGACACGTGTTACGTGACCACGAGGCACCGCTGAAAATTCGACGCGGACGCCTACGAATTTCCAATGAACATGCAACAACTCCCTTCATAAAAGTATCTTCGATAGTTAATTACAGGTAAGTGACCCATAGCGTGAGCGACCTACTTCTGTGTACAAATTGACACCTTTCATCCTAACCAGAAATGCACTTTTTAATAGTAATTAAGCAAAGTTCGTACGGACTTCTAGTCACAGATAATTTCAGATTTATTTCTCATTAATTGTCTTTCGCGTAGCAAAATTATTTACTGCAAATGTTTAATTCAAGAGGATATATAAAGCTCATTCCAAAGTCGTATATTTAACAGACGTTGATTAATGAGAAAAATGTGCTTCTTTTACAGGACGATATATGGACTCGTCAGAGGAATAAAAAATAGTAAAAGGGGAGATTTTTCACATTTTTCTTAACGTCTAGATCTACCTCTTTATAAATACCATTTATTTTTACCTGTTATTAACTCCATTTGCAAATAACTGCTTCGGAAAAGTGACGACCGAAACAATGATTAATTCACATTTTCTCAATTATAATTGAAGATTTATATGCCAATGGAAGGTACAAGCGTAAAAACTATCAAGGAAGAGTTATGTTTCAAGAAAATTTTGGTTACTGGATCTTTCTAACACACTTAATAACATAGAAATGTCAGAATATTGTATTTTTAAGAATATAGGAATTTTGAAACTTTTGCCACCGGTGACAAATAATTAATATGAGAAAGATAGGAAAGCTTTTGAATAACGTTAATATTCATCTAAGGCAATAATCTGAAAATTCAATTGTGAAATTTCACTGTTCATATCCTTAAGCCTCTCGATGTATACGTCGAGTATATTCGCGATAAAAAGGTAGCAATTTTTTGTTAACTCGGGCGGGTGCGTTAAAAGGTTAATTAATAAAATGTTCAACAGCCCTGGTCAAAGTGTTAAAAGGGTTTTCTATAACGCGAGATCGAACAAGCAAAGCGTTTGTGCGTTGTAAATGTAATGTAGGGTCAATTAAGTGGAGGGATCGTCGCATCTCGTAACCCAGTCAAACCGGTACCGGGAGCTGAACGAAAGAAACGGACACCTATCTTGCGCTCCTCAACATAGATCGCGATCCCGTGTATACGGGACGCTCTTCTAAAAGGGAAACCCTGCGTGTTTCGCTGAATTTCTCTTCGGCAAGTTTTTAGACAGCCGACCGGCGAGCCGCTACCAGCTCTACACAGACCAAAAGAAGGAAATACAGGCTTTGCTGAAGTTCGCCAGAGGAAACGCCTTGGCCTTCTCTCCTTCTATCCCTCTTGTATTCTGTGGGAAACATTGTGTTCCCTGGAAAGACCACCAGGGGTTACCTGCCTCGCTAACCGAAGCCCGCTCGCCATAGCCCGCATTGAAATCGAACTTGCCAGAACTCGGCCAACAGAGAGAATGGCGCAGGCAAACTTCGACGACGACGAAATCGGCCGATTTTATTATCGGCTCGAATCGGTTTACGCTAGCTTGCCTCGCTAAGATCCGACCGCGTTCGCCCAGCTGCGTTCCTGCTACCGGCGATAAGATGCGACAAAAGGTTCTTGATTAAACCGAGTTCCGAACTTTCAGCTGCTTTTCGTTATAACGAGTTCGACCGTAAGCGTGCTACCCCGGCTCTAAGATGAAGATTTACGATTTTCAACACTCATAGGGCTCATAAAGGACACTATGAAATATTTCATCAATACAGATCCGAGGATCGATACTTTCGATATGAAGTATGTTTTCATTTTTATCAAAGATATTTAATGAATACATTTTTTCGTTCTAGCTAGAAGTATACGTTTTTGACAGAAATTAAGAAAATGGGGATATTTAGGAATTTTGAAGTTTAGGAATATTATATTTTTAAGAAGTTAGAAACTTCGAAAGGATTAAGGTTCTATCAGTGGCGTAGATCAAACTTTAACTATAGGTAGCATGAAAGCAGAAGGATTAGCACTATCTCTAACTTTAATCTGAGTTTCTTAACACATTCGCGACCTGCAGATTTTTTACGTTTCTAATACTAAGTATCGATTAAAATAATGAAATTCTGAAGCTGGTTGCCGCAAACTTGTATCGTTAGGGCGAAGATAAAAATTATAGTTTTGAAATATCAATGACGTGAATTCACGTCAGCGACAACCAGGAATAGAATTTGAAATGACGTGTCATATACATATATTTTGAAATAATGACCAGTCAAAGAAAATTTTTGAATTGCATAATATATCAAAAACATTTGCGAAAATACTATACTGTAAAAAAATTTTAATTGACAAGATTATTTTATTTGTGTTTGTTTCTGCGTTTGTCAATTTAAAAATTAACATATTCACTCTTAACTACCATGATACGATGAGACAGAATCCTATCAAAGTTCATTTTACAAACTCTTTCCTTATCCACGACCTCTCCTTAACTTTAATTTCAAAACCACCCTTTTACCACAAGTAGTCTAAAAATTTAAAAGATCATCGACTCGAATGGCTATTAATTTGAATGAAATTGATTATTTCTAAAATTCTAATAAATAATTTATTTGAAAAAATGGGTGCAAAATCATAACCCTCCGTCTACTAAAAAAATGAATACACATTAATTACCATTTGGACTCATTTAAAAAAATATGGAGAAATATTTATAACTTTTTTAATTTTAATTGAAATATTCATACACAAACTAAATCTACTATGATCTTGGTATATCTAGTGTTAATTATTTAGGAATATTAATTACACGAATCATTAATTAGAACGCGTAATAAATAAAAGATGGATATTTACGTCTTTGATCCAAAAAGTGTTGAGGATTAATTTAAATATATTGATGATTAGTTTATTTCTATCATTCGGGGTTTCCCTTGCCTGAAGACGTTCGTTCGAAAAACTCCAGGACAAACAAGGATAAAAATCCCACATATATTCTACAAGTGTTGTTTATTGAATTATTACCTATTTTATTTGAAATAAATAATATTCCGTGCGTTTATCGCGCCAAGATCAAAAGCGGTCCGCCTTCAAAGGATTAATATATTTATTTATCGGTATCTGATCGCTTGTTGAAAAACGACCATTTTTCTTTTTCGTTTGGTTAAAAAAAAACTGACCATTTTTCAGCATCCATCCTGTTACCCAGATGCGGATGACACAGCGATCAAAGTGTTAAAGAGTTCTCTCTTCTGGAGTATCTCTTCAGCCGATTCGAACGAAAAGGGTAGAATGAAGCTCGCTGTGAGCGATGACGGCAATGAAGGACCGAAATTTTTCATTCGACGATATCGGTCTCTGTTCTCTTCTTTCTTCGGCCGGCCAAAAAGATAAGGCTATCGAGGTTCACGCTGGAACAGAACGATTTCAACGACCCGAAAAGGGCGGAACGCTTCGAGTTTTCGCTCCAATTAAATTTCTTTTTTATTTTTTTTTTTTTCATCCTCGTCTCTTTTTCATTTCGCGTGAACGACAACGTTCCCTTTGGCTTGACTCGGCCGAAACGATTCCGGTAATTTATGACAGCGGAAATGGAAAAGCTTTTCGGGGCCAGACGAGCCGTCAGAAAGGGGGGGTGTTTACTTTGCTCGCCGAGGAGGGGAAAGGATTATCGACGAACGTTTTCTCTCGCGATACAATGCTTTGCAACAAATACATTTGGCGAATAACAAACGACGGAAATACAGTGCCGATTGTGTTTTCCATGCTTCAAAAGCGACGTTTCCCAATTTAATATTGAGCAATTCGGATTGTTCTGTTTCAATCACCGTGCTCGCGATTCATATATTGAGCAGACTGAAACGTTGCTAGGTATTGGAACAATGAAATTGATATTGAAAAGCGACGATCTTTATGCAATGGTAAGATATTTACCACTGCTTTTTATCAACAAAATTGAATAATACCTTTTCAAATGTTGACTTATTATTTTTGTGATAACTTTACTACTTTATTTGTAATGATTATAAAATTAATTTAGCAGTATCTATTTTTCATCCCCTCTTCACACATCCGATATAGATATTTTTACTATAAGAAATCATTTGATTCGTTAAATATTTTAAAACATCGTCTATATTAACCCTTTACACTCGAAGCATTTTTAGATATGAAACTTTGAAATAAAAAGCCTTATTTTGGGAGAAAAGAGTTACAAATGCTAGTGATCTAGTATTTCTTTCGTCAACTGCTAAGTTTTAATGTAAATAACGCTTGAATTTCACATTTTAAAATTGATAAAATTCTAATTTTTGCATTCGAGTGCAAAGGGTTAAAATCATTTCACCTGCAGGTGTCACCACAAGACACAAAACAATGCCTCAATTCTAAAGCAAAGGGTTCTAAAGATAAATAAATTTGAAACACTTTAGGAAAAAGGACTAATATGACTATGGAAGATGTTTAACAGAACAACCCTAACTCTGTATCTTTAAAAACTGCAGCAAATCAACCGAGATTTTATTATTCGAATAAAAGTAAAACTGGTAAATAAATACATTTTTATAATAAATGTAGAATATTCTGTAATAATTTTATTTTTGTAGGAAAATACAAAAATGTAAAATCAACTAATATCGCGTATATCATTTTTAATATTTACCATTTGCATAAAATAATATATATTCTGAAAATCTTTTGTTTATAACTTTATCCCGAGAAATTATCGATCGAACGGGTCAAAATAACTTGCTCCAAATTTCTGATTTTAAATTATAAAATTTATGAAAACTGAATTTTATCAAACAGAGAATTATTGCGTATGTTAATTTACGTTTCATTCTTTATTGATTTTTAATTCAAAACCTAAAGCTGCATTGAACATCGGCAGTACTAGTGTTAAAGTGACAATTGTTTTATTGAAACTTTTAAATTTTGCGTTGAAATTCTTCCACGTGTCCGTTTGTCAACGAAATAAAAAATGCTTGTTACGTGTGAAAAAGCCATTGCTTGTTACAACAGTACGATATCATCCATAGCGGAAGTGTAACAACTGATTCGACCAACGTTTGATCAACGGAACGTTGTTGGAACATCAATGAAGGTTTGCGTTCCCGCGGCGGTCGATTTGCGGCTGACTTATTTACTTGTTTACGCGCCGACTCAATGGAGGGAATTCAATTTAACCGGCGAAAACGTTGAAATAAAGGGCCACGACAAAATCTGGCACGGAATCTGTGCCGCGATGCAACAAGCGTCCCTTATCGACGCCTCCTGGCATTTCCCGTGGATTCCTTATTCGTACCCCTCCCTCGTTACGCCCGTGAATCTGTTTACTATCGGGAAACGACGTTTTCCGTTTACCATTTCCCCATCAACCAACTTCAGAAACTACGTGTTACAATGAACGTATTAAACTTTGAACATCGATCAAATTTAATCTTCGACCCTTTCATTGCAAATGACGTATACAGACGCTGTATATCTACTTAGAGGTCCGCGAATGCGTTTGAACACATTTTAATACGAAATACCATTTTAAAAATGAAATAATTCAGAGAAGTTTTAGCTTCAATAACTTCCAAACAAATACGTTTAGGTAAAATGTATTTAAAAATAAATCCATTGTGGACTATACCATTAGAGAACCAGAAAACTTAATAAATAAGTAAATAACAAGTATTTTCCAGTCAAATTGGTCTGTTTCAGTTTGCAAATATTGCTCTAAGGAAAATTAAAACTGGAGTTGCTATTACTACTATTTACCGTGCCATATATTTGAATAAATGTAGGCAAATAATATATTTTTTAATATTATTTGAACGATCACTTTGGAATAAATTCTTGGTATAACTGGCAACGATTGAATGGCATGGTAAATAAACCTTCTGCAGATTTGTTTAAACTTAAAAATTTAAAATTTATAAATGATTTAACCTACAAAGGGTTGGTTCGCTTTAATATTAAATGTATGCGGTAAACGTACAAAAGGCTCGTTAATTAATTTTGAATCGATAATCACCAGAGTCCAAACGTACATAGAAAGACTTCCAGTCGATAAAATATTACGGTACATCTAGTAATCTGTTTCCTTGTCGACCACGTTTGATTTTAAAAAGATCCGACTGGTTCATCCGTCTCTAAAAGAAGAATAACCCGCCTCGGCGTAGCTTGGCTATTGATTTGTGAAGAATACACCCTGGCAGTCCGATTGGTGTACAATAAAATATGATATAGAAAAGGAAGAATGACCACGACCGTTACTGAATCGTGCTAGAATCGATTTCGTTCGCGATTTCGTTCGCGTGCATCAGGTACACGCATACACACGGTGCACGGCGGATACCACCCCTTGAATCGATATCATAAAGATAACGTAAAAGCAGCGCAAAATAACGTTTGTGCTATACCAATATATAGCCTGAAGCTTGATGAAGATGGCTGCGAAGGCATTTCGTTAATATTTTATATATAAAATGGATGGTGGTCAAAATCGGGTCAATCCACAGTGATATATGTTCGTAATCTAGCTCAATGTTACGTCCTAAACACTTTTAATTATAATTTAGTTAGTCCTCCAAACGGAAAAATATATCAATGTTATACAAAGGGAGAAGTGCTAACAGGGTGTATACTGTCAAGAGGTGACCATTTTGAGCAATATCTTTAAATGACTTTATGTACTGTAAATAATTGTAAAACATAGTTGCGAATCAATGATTATGTTTCTAAAAGTCATGTATCTGTGATTCATACTAGTTTCCTTTCGTAATCTCGAAAACGAAGACGAATCGACCTGTGGTGTATACAACATGTTTTCTCTATATGTATATAGAAAAAAATAACTTCACTGAATCATTGAAATCGAATTTTCAGACTGTTCCTAAATACGAGACGCGATGCAAAGATCTTATGAATGATGAACGATAAAGCTTTTAACGTCAACGCAGTTCGGGTTTCGGTTAAAAACAGGAAACGGATTGCCTTTTTTGCCTGCCTTATCCCTATGGATTACTCGATGCTCATATTCGGTGAAAGCACTTCGATGTTAATAAACGTTCACGCCGTATCGATACCGTTGCCCGAGATCGAAAAACCTCGATACACGCCGATATAGCTACGTGTGGGAAAACTTATTTACCTGCATCGACGGGACGAGAGTTTTCCATCCAACTATTATCGTACCTTCAGAATCAACTTCTACTACGACCATCAACGGCAATTAATCGGCGAACGGTTAGGGCCGGGTAACTCGCGACCCAAATTTCTGATTGCATTCGGTCTCGAAACGTAAAAAGTGTAACAAAATTTAACACTGTTTCTACCAACACTTCACCTATACCCATTCCTATCGCGACCGGTCAAATGAGCGGTGTACAAATTTTGTTAGAAAAGTATATTTTAGGAAAAGTCATCGAGTTTAAAGGCGATGCAATTACGTTCCATGTAGGAAATAGTAATCGAAATTTTAAAACGGTTATTTGACCGGTCGTGATAGGAATAATGTTAATGACAGAAAAGTATCGTTAGGTTCGATAAAATTGGCTAGATAAAGGTTTCGTTGAAGTTCTTTGTACAAAATGGCTGGTTGCCAGCTATAGCAAACAATGGGCGATTTCGTGACATAAAAAGTCCAACATTATTTTATGACTGAAAAGTATCTCCAAGTAACACTTGTGGCGCGTCAGATTAAAGCTTAAAATTCGAAGAAATTGGTTCTAAGAGTGTTTCAACAATATGATTACTAAAATGTGATCGTTTCTTCATTGAAACGAACAAGTTACAGCTTACAATCACTAGAAATATTTTAAAGTTGTTTCTTTGTGTTTACAAAATATTCTGGGGACTCCCTAATCGGGCACGATAATGGTCTTTGGTGTTGTATAATAGATTATCTTCTGGAAACGGAAGTCTAATTGTTAATATAACACATTTCTTCCTTGGAATCAGTGTAGTCACAATGATGTTGCTTCTACGAATTACTAAATAAAAGGATACTCTCCTGTGGTCCGATAACGCCGAGCATTTTATAATGTGTCAACGAGGTTAATTAACGATGTTAATAATTAAAAGCATTAACAGTCCAATTGTGCTGTAAGAGTAGAGAAGAGCACTCGATTCAAAACGGACCGATAAAGTTGAAGCGGGAGCGAAACACACTTGCACCCACCACTCGACTAATTAACGAATCACAGGTCCCCTCGCACCAGCCTCGCAGCCTAATTTGTTAGGCGCAACAGCAATGCCGTGTAAACAATTTCGGACCAGGTCCACTCTGATTTGTATTATTATTAGTATCGCTTCAATGTTAAAACAAATGAAGAAAATCGAAATATTATATATGTATCACTCTTGAAAAACCTTAACTATACAAACTGCAATTAGAATTAATTTTAATATTAAGTTTTAATCAAAATATAAAGAATAGAGGTCACATTAGGAAGACGGGGTGCGTCACGAGTGTGAGGCGATATTGTAGGACAAGGGATTAACGAATATCTACTTTCCAATCGCCAGTATGTACAATTGATCAAATAATTTTCGGCTTGTTTTGCCATGAGAATTTATAATTTTCAGATTTTACACCTCCTTTCCGGAATATTTTGGCCTTCTGCAGCGTGGTACCGTAAACAATGACCTATTGTGTTATTCAACATAATTATTTTTCAATAAAAAAAATTGGATTTATAAATTTTATTGCCAATTAGAGACCTAACAAGCTCTTAAATTGATTACTATGATTTAAAGTTAAAAAAAAGTTCACCTAAACCAGGTTCCCCCTTTAAATCAATAATAATATTTTAATCCTAAACATGTACTGTATTATAAAAAAGCAGAGTGCGTAATCGAGAGCTTAATAAAAACGATCGAAATATTTATCGATGCGTTGAAAGTACGAAAGCGCAGAGGACAGACACGTGTAGTTGAAAATACTGAAAAAGTTCTCGTTTATTATTTGTTGTCCTCAATCAATGTATCTTTAACGAACAATTCACGTTTCCTTCTTTTTTCTTTTCATCTTTCAGCCCGGCGTTCCACGTGCACGAATTCCCTTGATTGCAAATAAATTTTCCCGGCAAACAGCGTCCCAGCCCCGGGGTCAAGAGACGTCGACAAAATAATGGAACAAAAAGGAGCGTGTAAACGTAGCCGTAGCGTAGGCGAGTGCATTCGTAATAAAAGCAAACGTCAGAAACGAGCTTTGTCGGCACGCGGACTACCGCCGTGTCCATTATGATTATTGGAAGAGCACGACACCAAGGAAAGTACGTCTGACTAAACGACGAAGCTGCTTTATTTTAACACACCGAACCAGGTGCACCCTCCACCTGATAATGCGAGCACCGTTGTTGATGATACCGGGCTTAAATGAATGAAGCCAAGGGTGTACGTGTTTCACCGAACGAGCACACTAACAGCCGAAAAATGTTCGAGCCGCGCGCGTTTTCTCTCGGCTCTGTGCAAGTTTTTTACTTTTCTCTCGAATTCTACGCATTCAAAGCTGCTTCAAGAAATTTAACCGAATGATATTCAAAACTAAATTTGAACATTCTTTCTACTGAAAAAAAAATTAAATAAAAATATACAGGGTGGTCCGTAAGTTACTTTCTAAATTGAACATTGAATAAGTTTTCTTTTGTTAAACTTTTGAAGTTTATTTCTTGGAAATTTTAACCTTGCACCTTCAAAATTCAACAAACATTTGAAATATTTTATTGTTCATTAATTAACATAAGAAGAAGATTTATTTAAAAATGTATCTCTTGAAGTTCCTAAATATTGCAAAACAGACTCGTGTGCTCTTACCAATTCTGGAAAACTGTCTGGACTTTTCTCTTACAATAACGAATAAGTGGAAATACGATCTGTTGTATTTTTACAAGCATTCATGATTCTTGAATCAATATTCTTTTTTTTCTAGTCATTAATCTAGCAATAACAAAATTGCATACACACAATATTTTGCTGTGTTTTTTATAGTTATAAACTTTGATGATTTCATCAAAGGTTGAATTTCACCTTGATTTATATCATCAAACCGTATTTAACCTTGCCACGTTTCGATGATATTTGGCACGCGTTAACCCTTTGTACTCCTATGTCGAGTCCGACTCGATATCAGTTGTTATCTCAGGAGCTCCTTTGTCAAGTCCCACTCGACATTTTTTCAAGTCCAAATTTATTTAAATTGCCCTATTTGGTAGAGTTAATGTAAATTTCAAATAAAGCACTTAAAAGCGTTGGGAGCTGCTGGTAACAAAATTGAAATGTAATTCGGAGTGCAGAGGGTTAATGATTTTCAAGAAGATTATGGAAACCGATCTTTTATCACGTTTGCTCGTCCCCATCAAAGATCCCGCGTCTAATCGAACAAACGTCCATTAAAAATTAATTCGTCCTTTTATTTCGACCACGCTTTTCGCTGCCGTAATTACTGTAACGACCAATAGAACGTGCCGAGCATAAACGTCGATCGTTACACGGGATTTTTCTCGGCCTTTCGTCGTCCCTGAAATAAATTCTCCCTTAATTGACGCAATTAAAATAATTTCGCCCGGAGGACCGTTCCGGTCCACGCTTATTGCCCGGCACGGGGTAAACACTTTTTGTTCGATCGTTGCACGCTCGCCACTCGCCGATAATAAAAGGAACAAGGACGATTTAATTTAGACGAAAGCTTCGACAAAGCCACGCTCTCTTCTCTAAGCCACGATGAACTTTTCGACTTTCACCGCCGCGTGGGATTCCCGCGAGCTACGGAACCACCCCCGAAATCCTCCAAGCTCGTTCGTCGGCGAATCGAGATCCGAAGAGAGCCGCGATTATCCGATTCTCTGGGAAAATTTTCCTCTGCGCTCCACCCAAGCGTGTCACAGTGTTTTTTTTTTTCCCCCTCGAAAAAACGTTATTCCACAAATGAAGAATTTCTCATGCTACGAATATTAATTAACTTCTTTGCTGCGATCATCGCTACCACCCGACGTTCCTTGTACGTTGTTATATTCAATTATTCAACTCAATATATAAACACAAACAAAATAATTTTATCAAATTGTATTCGCAATATTTCTATACTTTTGCATAATTATTATTATTTATATTATTATTTATATTTTTAATCAAAATTAAGTTGCTTATATGGAATTTAAAAAAAATGGTTGCTTTTAATAAGTTTTTGAAACGTAAACCCTTTTTGTACTGGCTCTGGGTCTCATATAACACGGTTTCACACAACTCGACATTTTCTAGGAACCTATCTACCGTGTTGTAGGAGGGTTACCTGTATATCTAATGTACAACCACAAAGACAGAAATTCAGGATACGAAATTATTTCACAGAAAATTAAAAGGGGTTCTCATAACCACATCGGCTTAACACACTGTTGACCGGTAATTTTACTCAGAATTTATCTGATGCCACCGGCTATTATTTCGTAATTGGATGTGGAAGTGAAACAATATAAATAAACTTGACTTAATTTGTATTACTTAATTAAGTTCGAACGCGATAGCGCATACCTGCTTCGTGTACGAGTATCAGGTAAAGTGTCGAGTCCAATTAATTCAATACACAAGCGTAAGGAGTAAAATCGTGAAACCGGAAGCATCCGCAGTGCGAGACAACTTACTGCGACTGAAGTTTTCTGAAATAAAATCATTCGATAAAAGTTGTTCCGGCGTAAATAAAATTTCACGAAGAAAATCAAAGTTACGGCTGTTGCAGCGAGAAGGTTTTAAAAAACAAACTAAATGAATAATGCAATCGAAGAAACGCGATATTCGATCTTGGTATATCGAGGCAAAAAGAAATTTTCAACACGATCAATCGCCGAGAACATTGTAACTCGGCCGGAGCAACGCTTCCCAATCAGGGCTAACATGCCAGGAAGAGGTCAGCGATGTCAGTTGCTTGTAAACACGTTGTTTAGCTAGCCACATGACAAGCAGATCCTCCTCTGGGTGTGAACACGTTTTCCGCGGAAAATAAACGATGCAAAAGCTCACGCAACGATATAAAAAAGCTCTGGCTACCTGGTAAACAGACAAGCCTGCTAATCACTGTTCCCATCAAGCAGATTACACGTGTAACGATTTTTCGCAGAAATAAACCGTCGCTTATAAAGTCGCATCGTGTCAAAATGTTTTTCTAAATAAAAACAGCGAGCATTCCGTTGCTCCATTTTTCATTAATCCTTGCCTAGAATCGATACACGCAATTTCCTGGAGAAATTTTAAATATGAAAATTCAAGACTTATTTATTGAGTGAAAGGAAAATAAGAAAAAGAATAACAATATGATTCATTCATTTTTCTTTTCAAAATAGAGCTTCTGATAACTGACAGCTTTTTTGCTTTCGTTAAATGACTAAGGAAACAATATATGGGCTGTTTATTTTGAAAGTGGAGCAAGTCCATTTTCTGTTGTTTCGAGAAAATGAAAGGTTAACATATTTGTTAATTAAGAAATATAAGTTAATTATGCCAAGTCTAGCAATCTAATTTTATTAGGTCCTTTTCGAATTTTAATGTATCCTAAAACTTTCCGTTTCGATAATATTAAAAAAATGATAATCAATAAAACAATTAAATAAATATATTCTAATAAAATTATTATTTATATAAATTTTAATTATATTTTATTAAATTCATGTCTATGGGAAATTGCACCTGCTTCCATGTTATGGGAAGTGCTTACACCACTTTCATAACTTGACATTTTTGAAGGTATTAAATATAAACTAATTATAAATAAAAGATTTAATTAATCAGAAATTTTGTGATCTCATTTTTTTTTTAAATGGACTTATACCATTTTTAAAATGGACGGTCCATATGTTGGAGAATCTAACGTTTACAAAGAAAATATTATCAGTTAGAATTCATCGATTGATGTAAAATGGAATGAAATTGATAACAGAGCTCTGTTTTCTTTCGTTTGTTTCAGAAAATGGAACAGTGAGCGATTATAACTACAGTACTGAAAATCGCTTAAAATTTCATTTTTGTAGAGTTTCTTTTACATTAAAACCCCGTAAAAAGAAAGTAAACTGTGAATGAAATAATAACTTGACATAATTTAAAAAACAACAATTTTCAATTAAAACTAGTATCGCATGTAGTATTTGCAATAATTTTTTCATTTTTGACACGGAATACATAGACCGCTAATTCAGTCTTCAAACTAATAGTGCACCGAAAAAAATGACTTGACTCAAATAAATAGTTGGTCCAAATAGTAGTAAAAAGACGTTCCTTGAAACAAACAAGTTAAAAAATTCGCAAGTTAAATCTAAATAAATATTCACCTAATATCTTTAAAGAAACTATCTGTTACATTTAAGAAATGTTTCTTAGATTTCAGCTATATATTTTCTAAAACTAAGGGAATGTCTATCAATTGAATAATGTATTTTAATTAAAAACGAGTTGCTTACACCTGACAATCTGATTTCTAAAAAATACATTATCCAAGGAAATTATTGTTCAGAATCGACTCAGCTACCCCCCATTTCCGGTTCTTACACTGTTTGTGGGACACCCTGTAGAAGTAGCTTTAAAAGTATCGTTGAACCTGATTGAAATGACCAATGTTCTTGTAGGGTAATTGATCGTTTCGATTCATTAATGACCTTCAAGTCGACGATTTGTTGCAATACAAAAACCTACAACCGTTCGATCCAAGTACTAGATTCCCCTTTGACGGAAATAAACGATGGAGACGAAGGATCAGAAAACTGCTAAGAAGGCAGTTCTTCTATAAATATTTATACATTATACTTGCAAGAACTTCAATTCGTAAAAGAACATTCTTACCTTGACTTAATTATACTTCCAAATGGTATCATAAAATTGCTAACATATTAGCATAAAACGATGCCTTTGTATATTGGATGAAAAATTATTTAAAGGGACACTTTGAAATTTCAAAAATTGAAAAATAGTCTGGTACGTAGAAGTATCCAAAGAACAGGTAATAAAAAATTGTTGAAAGGAAGTTACCAGCAAAAAGTATAAATCAATTGCAATCTCATAATCGGAGAAATTGATACTCCGAGATATACAGAACAAGGAAAGAGATTTAAAATTGTAGTAAGAATAGGACACTTTCAACCCACCCGTGCTGTTAATATTCGCAATTGAAAATCTGTGAATTGTCATAAACAGTAATTTCCGTTTCTCGCTTGAGAACGAGCAAGTTTACGAGTTCGTCTCGAGCAACAAACTTCCGTAAAAGTTCAATCATCGTACCGAGAAAGTATTGATCGATTATCCCTGGTCTTCAGCTTCGCGAACTCACGAAAACGAAGAAAATTAATTTTCATCTCCATAAAACTCTGCGACAATCTTGTTGCCTGCTAACGAATGGACCGAAATTAATCTAAACTACACGAATGATAATTAAACTGACCAACGTCGAAATATAGTTAGCCAAAGTCTTGTCTCCATTCCCTTTGCATTTTCCATGTAATGAAAGTTTAAATCTCTTCTTTCTGGTACTTTGAATAATAGAAGTTTCAATTTTTAATCAAACCCAGGCCAAAAAATATCTTAATTGTTGTTTGAAAACTACTGTATCAGCAGTTCAGTATGAAATTAATACTTTCAGCTAACAAGAATGCCTATTATTTAACCCTCTCACTCGTTAGGACACATATACACTCTAAAGATAAGTACTTACATTGAAAAAAGTAATATTTGTATTAGAAATATAATATTTTGAAGTTTTCGCTATCTCTAGGTTCTTGAAAGTATATTCCACAATCTAAAAACTTCCAGAAATAGAATACCTGGTTTTTACATTTCTATTCGGGAAACACAACACTTTTATTTGGAGCAAAAGGGTTCGTTCTTCTTTAAATTGTTAAGTCTAGATGGCTAGGGTTAGAATTACACTGACGTACATACTCACAATCCGGAAAGATTAAATATGCATTTCCACGTACCGTCCATTAAAAAATTTCTGATGAAACAGATACCAAATTCATTAAAACAACAAATATACAAATACTGGTTAACTGAAAATTAATAAATAATTCTACAGAAATTGTTACGAGCTTCATAAAAATATCAATTTAAATCCCTTTGTTCTGTTTATAATGTATGAAAAAGCAAATTAACGCACCAGTTATTATTTGAAAACTAATAAACAATTTTGCAGAAACTTCCAAAAATACGATGCTGATATATTAAGAGAAAAAGGAATATACGGATCGTTGTTCGAAAAGTAGCGAACTATTTGATGAAAAACAGCCTATCGGTGTCTCAGAAAAAAAGTGGCAGCAATAACGTCACATATTTTGTCATCGATGATATATACAGTCCGGCCAAAAATGGCAGGATGCCAAGTGGGTGGTGTTAGTGGGATTCGTGGCTTGAACCCAACGCCAAATACATTGTCCTGCAAAAACGGTTGATTTATTATGACCACTGGTCCAGGATGCACGATTTTGCTGGACCTCGTACAATCGAGTTCGGTTTGATAATTTGCCTGCTCCTGGTGCCGGTAATATCTTCCTACTGTGGGAAGCGATCGCGGCTATCTATTAACTTCAATGAAAACTTTTCGATCGAAACCGATCCGTTCAAGAATTTTACATATTATATGTTTTAACCCGTTTAATTGCCATCAATTTCCACAGACTATCAATGGTAATTCCATGATAATAATTCACAAGTGTTCTGTAGATGCAATCACCAGCTAAGATAATTCACTTTTTCTATTTGTTCGATATTGCTTGGGAAAATACTTTTCTTATTTGAAAAATTACGGACGATATTAATTAACATGGAAATCGTATGATAATCATATGACGCAGCAGGTAATTAATAATCCTTGAATAATGTAAAATTTCTTTTATATTGTATTAACATGAAACCGTATAAATTAAAATAAAATTTTTATTTAAATTATGAATTTCCAAGTTAAAAGAAATAGTTTCAAGTTTCATTTTTGTTACAACCTAATTCATAGTTTCGAACAATTATACCAAATCTTTGTTATTGGATATTTCGTGTTGATAATAATATCAAAAGAAAATAACGATGGTTATAAATTCTTGCGCACTTGTTACAGATTCTGAATAGCCCAGTATCCGCCGGGGGTGCCTTTTGTTTCCCAAACGACCCATACCCGAAGTATCGATAATATTTTCTAAATACCGACATTATTGCAACCTCTTGATAACCATACTTTGTAACAAATGAGCACAATTAACGAAGTTACGTTCCGTTCGACGACAAAATCTGGTTCGCGTATCAAAACGCCAACGCCATCGCTTCAGGTTCACGCGGAGAATATTAATTGATCGTTTAAATCGTTACAGAGCGGCAAAATCGAAAGGGAGCCCCCGTTAAAGTAAATTCCCGGAATTTTGAATCAAAGAACGATCATTTCGGAAGATAACCGTAACCCCCCTAACACCTAGATCCTCCGCGTCATTTGCATAATGGATCCAACCGAGCTAATCCATTAAGAACAAAGTTTGGTATAAACGATAGGTCGTTGCGACGGGGTCCAGAATAACCCGGTCCACTCGGCCGGGACTCGAAAGCGGGCATCTTTGTTGCTTTCTTGCTCGTTTCCTAGCCCGTCCTCGTCGTCGATATTACCGTCAAAACGATTCGCGAGTATTCAAGGCCGGCGTCGATACAGGGCCATATCGGATATGATTTATGATCGGAACGGACCGAGCAAAAGTGCCGGCTACAATCGATCTATCTCGAGTTCCAAGCAACGATAGCCTTTCTATGCGCTCGAGAATCTGGCATCCACTATATGTCATTCAAAGCTCTCCTCCTAACCTCTTCTTCCCTTACGCTTTCCCGCCTTGAATATTCCGCGACACGATGCATCGATTCATCGACATTCCCCTGCTCTTTTTTTTTTTTTATCCTGTCCTGCTTTCCGTTTGCTCGTTGAGCAAACCCGTCCTTGATATTGAATTATAACCGATCATGAATGATTTTACCCCCCTCTCCCGAAGAAAATGTACAAGAGGTCTGCGCGCCGAATGCTGCTACCGGTCTACACCTGATCGATTTTCGATACCTTGAAACTTATATACGGATTTTGAAATATAAAGTGGGCTGTTACGGAGAATTTCAAAGGATCCGAACGCGTAATGCTATTCAGAAATCGGAACGTAGGACTGCTGGCACGAGAGCATTATCTCGATATGTACGATACGTAAACGATTCTGAGGAATCGATGAAATTATCATCGTTTGTGGTCGATTTATAAATTCATGTGTATTCTTTAGGTTGCTCGAAGTTGTTATTATCAGTATGGTTGTTATAAGTGGATCAAATTTATTTTCGTTCTTAGTTTAACCCTTTGCGGACGAGTGACGCGCATGTGCGTCCAAACTAAAACACCATAGTAAATTCGTACATATATTCTACAAACGTTGTCCTATATTTTTGATGCGAAGAATAACTATCCGTAAACAGTGATTTATAATATAAGCGTCGAAGAAGGAAATTATTACTTATTTTATTTAAAATAATATTGTATGCGTTTAAACTGTTCCGTCCTCAAAGGGTTAAATGGTATTATTTTAGATATGTTGCGAGATAAAGAATTATTGCGTATGTAAGTTCATATTTCATCCCCTATTTATTTTGTTTTTTACTTCCTGTTCAATTGAAGGTTAAATGTATACATTGTACATCGATTGGTCTACTATTAACCCTTTGCACTCGAGTGAAAATTAGTCGACAGAAGAAGGAATTACGGTGTGTCTTACCACACATGTCTGTTTTCACTTCGGCAGTCAACTCCTATACAGTGAATCAGTGATATAATGGTAATTAACTTCTGAATAGATGTTTAGATTTTTAAACAAAGTATTTATTATTAGAAAAGACCTATTTATATAAATATTTTAATAGAAACCATCAGAGATTTGTAATATGGGTTAAGTTTAATTTTAAATTCCATTTAAATAGTCAACGTGTTAATAAAAAAAGAAAGTGCTACGAATATTAAACACAACACAGAAACTTAAATATATATAATTCCCTTATTTTAAGCACAACTATTATTTCTGCTATCTTTTACAATCGTGTAAAATTTAAACAAAATTCGCACTCCTCCTTACGCTCGACTTTTAAAATCACGTGTAATCCCCGATCAATTTCCTAAAACATTCCTTTTTCATAACGTTCCTCGTCGCGCACGAGAGCATTCCACTAGAAGGTATATTAATTACCGTGACAATAAATTACAAGGACACTGGTCCGGATCAATGGTTTCCAAACGAGCGAGCGCGCTTCACCAGAAGAATCGGAACATCCTGAAAGAATCGCGGCGCATAAATCTTTCTTCTTTGGATCCGTAAATTTCCTATCAGCACGAAAATTCTCTCCCCCCCCCCCCCCTGGATAGATCTTTTATTAGTAGCCCCGGGCGATGACGAGGGAAAAGCCCGTGGGACAGTTTTCCTTCATCCTTGCTTTTTCTTTTCCTTTTTTTTTTTTCTTTCTTTCTTTCAAAAGGTCGAAAATAATGCACGATGTTGCGGAAGTTTTCACGGAAAGTTTCGGTCCACGGGAAGAAATTTAATTGTGCCATACCGGATGAAGTTTTCGCAACTTCTCTTCGCACTTATCACGATCAATAACTCGTTGTACGTGTTAAACGCTCGGTTATAGGATAACAAAGCGTGATGCACCTTCCTCGTTTATTTCTTTCTTCTTTTTTCAAGTAGTGCAAACGATTACTTCTTCGTCGGTTACATTTGATATATAAAATCTCGAAGAAAAGACAACTTTCAGTTGATATCAATTAAGCGAGTATCCGGCAAGTACCGATTCGTACGAAGATACCAGAGGAACGTTCGTTTATTTTTATTTCAACAGCTTATCGATCGGAAAGCTATCAATATAGTTTCTGATGGCAGCAATTATTGACCGAAAAGCAATTAATAACCCTTCGTTAATGATTGATCTATGGTCCAATGGAAGCAGCGAAATCTGAGTGTGCTACAATTAAGAGAGCCTTAATTACTCTTTGCAATCCTTTTTTTTTTTTACAGACATCCTAATTATACCTTAACGAGGTGGTTATTACCTTACAGTAATTATTCTTGAATTATTCGTTTTCTATTCGCGATCTTTTCGCACATTCTTCTCTAAAAATGCAGAAATTACCACTAATATAGTAATTTGGACTGAAAATTGTTATTATTGAATTTTAAAAAATCCCTGATGAAGCAATAAATATAATTTTAACATAATATGTTAAAATTTGATAAGAACTATTAAAATTTCAATACAAAAATATATTAACATATTTATTCTGCTTCAGTTAAAATCTCATATGTATTTCTTTTCCCAACAAAGAAATAAGTTCGTTGAAATAAAATACAAAGAGGTGATTCTCAGCCTGATGCAAATTTTAGAAGACTTTTAAAATTAATTACCACCCTGAGAACAAGTAGCATTTATTTAACTGCGAATAAACTGAATAAAAAAACAATTGAACATGGCAACGAGATTCAAAGTAACACCTTGCACGATCCAACAAAAGTGCTGGAACTACTTACACCTACGATAAATATCTTCCATTTGTTATCTAGGAAAGAGTAGAAGTTGCGATAGAAACTTCTATGCGTCATTTATATTCCCTGAAATTTTGGTTCCATTACCTGAGACTATGGAAAACGTAAAAACTTGTATATTTCGCAAGTACATTGCCAAGTGTCGTTCTTACGGTTTAGATATTTCTCGGAATGTTTTTGAGGAATAAAGGATTAACAACGATATTTTTACTTTTAATCCAGAAGTTTTTGTGATTTGTGATAAAAGTCCATTTTTCAGTGTTGAACGCTGGAATCGAGTCCAACGTAACTCAAAACTGACTACAAAACTCATACAACAATATTTTATTTAAAGCTGAAGATACGAACCTTAAATAAAAGGACTTTACAAATTCGTTTCTATTTCTTTTCGAAATATTCGTAGGATAATTTAAGAAGTGGGAACCATTGGCGTAGGCCATGTATTGCTTGGAAAAGGGCACTCTTGTATCAACTACAGTCGCGAATGCATCTTGACTGGTTTTAATAAAGTATTTTGCAAAACGATAAATTGTACGCCTACATTCCGAGAGATTGCTGACGTATTATATCTTACAATGCGAGATATTATATCCTACATCTGCATCACATAAATGTTTCTATTTTTTGCGATACCTCTTTTAAATGATGATACATTCTTTCTGGTTTAATCATACTGTGGAACAGTTTAAAATAATTTTTAGAACATACATTCAATGCTTCGAAAATACCTGAATCGCTGCCCTCTGCAGCTTTCCTATTTTGACCATTTTATTCCTCCGCGTTAATTTAAAGACGCAACTAAAATAAAAACAGTCGCTCGACTCATCGCATCAACCCGTAACTATAATTTAGCATTAAATTTAGTTATTAAAGTGATTTTTAAATTAACCGTCCAATCATTTGCCTAATCAAAATATTCGAGCGCTATTAATTTATCGCTCGAAGCGCACAAATAAAATTACAAAATTTAACGCGCGCGGTGAACACGTTCCAAGTTAGAATTATAAATTTAAATTTAGAATTGTAAATGTATAAAATTTAATTAAAATTATCGCTATTACAGAAAACAATGTTCTATTATTTTCTCGAAAAGAGAATTATTGTAAAAATGTACACGGCCATAAAACGCATATTAATGTTTATTTGAAACATATTCCATAATTTTTCTTCGAAAATAAATCGTTGGACCACGGCTGCTCGAATTTAAATCGAGCACATTAATTTCTCGAAAGGGGGCAATCTTTGTAAACTTTTAACTTTCGCGGGCAAACACGCTCGAATTTATGGGGCTGACTCGCTATGTCCACATTAAATATGTTGTTAAAACTGTTGAAAATTTCGCAAGAACTCCTTAGGTGTCTCCGCCTTTCTGCTCCGTCATCTATCGTCGCCGCGCTACACGGAAAATTGTGTACACCGTGTCCTCCTCCTGGAAGACTACCATTACTCGACGATGGTTTCATGGGCATGCTTGGAACGTGCTTGGTCTTGACAGCGGTGACATAGTACAAGGAAATTTCACACCTTCGTAACGTGACCGGGCAAATCTAGTTCTCTCTGCGTACACGTATCTCAGCTTATGCGCCATGTCTAACGCGGCGTTGTTCGTATCCCCCTTTGAGCTGGGCTAACATGGCACGCAAAGGAAAGATATCGATATGTGTACGCGAGATATTCGGTTCCTAGCAAAATTTCCATTCGATGGTTTTGATCCGGAAACGTTATACAAAGATGTGTTGCAGAAACGTTAAAGCTTGTGTCCGTTCGCGTGACTAGAACTCCTGTCTAGCCGAGAACTAACCTCTCTAGTTTTCGTCCAAGACTCGGCTGCATTCGGGCATAATTTTAATTTATAGTTTAAAGTAGTAAGAACGTTGTTGTAAGGTTGGAGGTTGTCAGTAACCAACGCCCCAAATTATATATAATAGAATAATTAATAAAAGAATCGAAACGTTTAATCGTGAATTACGTTAATATTACACTATTGATTCAAGGTACCAAACGGTATCAAGGAACCAAGCTTTAATTACAAAATTAATCAACCATATTCGTAATAATTGAGATTTTAATATGCCTGACTATTTATGCCTATTTTCACTGCAGCGCTCAACGTGTTAATTAAATTTCTATCGGCTCTGGAATATGCGAGGGGTTAAATAGATAAAAAAATTCCTAATTATATGGGTGTTTACCATACATAGCAGTCAACGTATTAATAAAAATACGGTACAAACTTATAGAAGGAAAAATAACATTAGAATTTTAATAAAATTAAAGTATAATTAAGTTCATATAACTGTTGTACAAACGTTTTAAATATTTCTTATGAAAATAGGTCGTGATAAACTTAACAACCATCCACACGACGGGGGTGTATACAAACAGAAACGAAAGTACGAGTCGCTTGTAAAAGAAAAGTAATTACATCACATCATTAACTGCAGATGAGAAAATTCTCGTTTCTCATTTGACCTTTGACATTTTCTCGTCGAGATTTGCATACTTGCTCGCCGCTTTTCCTGGACAAGCAGCTACCTAAATTCCCTCGAAACGAATGGAAGTTTTCTCGCGATGTAGTCGTGACCCTTTGCAACCACGGAAGTCAAAATAACGTGAAAAATATACTTCACGGCAGTTCCTGCCCATGTTATTCCATTTTTACGCTTTCCGAAATATTTATTGCCTCGCGAATTATTCGTGACCGCTTTCGCCCCTTTTATCCCTCCCTTTATATTCGACTTCTCTCTCGTTTACGTAAATGGCAGCGTTCTCGTGTAATTCTGAACGAAATTGGCTAAAAGATCGAGCCGGCGACCGAATAACACGTTATTTTTATCGTTTAAAAGCAGTTGAGCTTTATATTTCCGAATTATACCTATCAAAATAATAAAATATAGTGGTATACAAAAAGAGTACTGTTTAAATTACATTAGTAATTCAAAACACCAAATTGAAGTATTAAAACAGAAAAATTAATTTTTGTACCTCTAACACGTCGCAGTATAGATATTAATAGATGGTGGAAAATTGTGCAATATATAAATTAAATGTACATTACTTTTGGATAAGGAACCGAGAATTTCTGCAGGAAAAATCGAACGCAGAAGGTTAAACTTCCCGATTGTGAATTGCCTGGCAACGCGATTGGATACTAGTTCTTACAACTTCTATTCTTTCCAGTTTCGTTCAATTTTCATTAGACGAGGAAGCTGCGCAAGTAAGAGATTGTATTGGAAGACGTCTCTAACTTTGAAGAGCCAAAGCAGCGAGAGATATTACAAAAAAAAAGAAAGAGAGAGAGAGAGAGAACCATAAACTCGAGGTTCACAGAGCCCTGTGCCATCAATATCGACTTCTTTTATTTTCTTTTTCTTTGCATGTAGCGAAAACGAAGATGTCATTTACAACAGACATCTAGTCTACGCTCCTTAGCTTAATGGTCCTGTCTAACATTTTAAAGTATTCCAGAAAATGAGAATCCGTTATTTAACACGGTTCAGATGAATAAATGAAATTAATTTTATCTAATTTTATTTGAAACATCCACTGCCCATAAGTTAAATTACCACCGTATAGGAGTTAACAGGTTGACTGCCACAGTGAAAACAGACGTGTGTGGTAAGACACATTTTCATTCCAATTACTAAGGCTTCTGTCAATTAATTTTCAAATGTAACCATTCAAATTACTACTTTGCACTAGTAGTCTAATACTAGCAATATCCACGGTTTATTTTATCTTTTCTTTTACTAATTATTTAATTATAGAAAATTTGAAGCACTTGTCACGAGTGACCAACGTACCGGCCAACGTACTAACGATTAATTTCCAAATGTAAATTGGTGTTTTACACTAGTAGTCTAATACTAGCAATATCTATGGCTGATTTTATTTTTTCTTTCAATAATTATTCGAGTGCGGAAAATGTGAAGCGCCAGTCAACGTATTAATGTCAATTCCTATTACTTTAAAATTATAACGAATAGTATTCTATCGATTAACCTCAGACCCTTTAAGTTCTAAGACAAGATTATTTCGAAAAACAAACAAAAAGGCAAGTTCAGAAAATAGAAGCGAGAAACAGTTAAAAATAAAATTTCAATTAATTCCTTTCTAGGCAGTGGAAATTATTTTTATCACCAACTGAAGGTAGTTGTAAGGGCAACCATAACAATAAAAACAATAATTTGCTATTTATATTTGAAGGTTTGCCTCTTTGTCAAAAAAAGTGACTACAAAAGGGTTAAAAGAACTATTGTCGGCTTCAATGCAAGCGATTATTTGTTCGCGACCCTTCGGCAGCTCAAATACACGAAATATGGGTCGTGAAGACATAAAGCGAACCCATAATAAGCCGTGGTTTACTCTTCCATGTAATGGCCAGATTTCCTGGAGATTTTTTACGATTCCATGAAATTTTCAACGATCTTCTGAAAAATAAAATACGCAATACAGGAATACTTCACACCGTTATTCGCAGACGTTACATCCCTGACTGACAATGAACGACGTTTCTTTTGTATTCCCGTGATCGCAACAATGTCTGAGTTTACACGCAAAACACCTCGATTTTCTCGTCACTTTTTTTCAGAATTCTCGTCCACGACCGAACTCACGAGCACGTTCTTCGTCGGAAAGCTTCATAAAACACTACCCTTTGTCGTTAAACGAACGCACGTACACCTGGTATCTTTAGCGTCCCGTGTTCTACCAACTACCAGCTTAAGTTCGACAATCAGAGGAATTTTTTGAGGAAACGAACGCCCCATTTGCAGCGGAAACCTGCTCGAAAAAGGACGAACATAACTGTTAACACTAGGTTGCAGGAACGTAAAAAAGATTGTAGCGACTACAGTATCATGAATCTTGTATATAAATATATTATAGGTATTACGTAGTTTCATTCATTGTTTTTAAATAAAATAAGTTGTATTTTTGAGAAAATGTGATAGGTATGGAAGAAATATCCGTAAACCTAGTGTTAAATACTTAACAGTGGCCGAATACGAGTAACAAATATAAATAGAAATTAAAATATTCACACGTTGCATCTTTAATTGCTTCGTTCATTGTCCAACGAGATTCAAAGGAAAATGCTCGACGATGGATCGTTGATTGATACAACAGGGTAAACGACCTGATAAACGAAAAAAATAATTATTAAAGACGAATTTTAACCCTTTGCACTCCATTGGAGTGACGTTACAAGATAAGCTACTACTTCGTTGTCGTCGCAGCATCAACATCTAACAGAAACATTGTTTTTCTAATAAAACATATTTTTAATGGCAAAGGAAGATTTTCAATATTCCACAAAGCGCGTGCGCGCCATTGTAAATAATCTAGAGTTGCTGATATAAACATTCCATTTGATGGTAATTTTCTTTTTGACAGTTTTTATATTCTATTTCTACAATATTTTGTCATTTCTATTATTCATAGTTTCAAATATCTGACGGGAATATTTTTAATCAAATAAATAAAAGAATTCCTAATAATAAGAACAACGGCTTTTTGTGACATGGCAGTTAAAGTATTATAAATTGTTCGGAGTGCAAGTATTAAATGGTAATAAATGAAGATTTTTTAACATCTACGTGGCTTTCATACAATACGGTACACGGTACAGAATAATTTATTATAAGTCAGCAAATAATAGTTTCTAATCAAAACAAACACTGTTAACGTATCGTCATATTTCTAACCATTTGTTGTTTCATCAGCGTTAAACTTTCTAGAAATTCTGGAATTTAAGAACCAACCTAATAACAGAATGTTTTGTTTTAATCAATTCGTGCAATTATTTTCTGGACTATTTGTTTTTAAAACGTATTTCAAATAGAATTTACTCTGTTTCAAGGCAGGGGGGCGATCTTATTATGTAATATTTTATAAAAGAAGGCACTGTGTAAATTTTCAGTCAGACATTCGAAACAAAAGTTCAATCCATGCTCATCGCCATATTCAATGTTTCAAAAGGGGAATCATTAAATTGATCATTCATTTTAATTTAGACAGAAAGATTTACCTATAAAGCTATCGATCGATTCGAGTTAAACGTTCGTTCCATTCAACAGCAGTAAATATCACCATTGAGACGGTGAAATGCTCTTTTTTCTTTATTTTTTATTTCCTTTCTAGCCTCGACCAAACGGATACTCGCGCCTCCGCCCCGTGTTCTCTCCCTTTCAAAGCGGGTTCACTTTTTATCGGCTGACCATTTTGCAAATAACCGTTCCCATAATAACACGTTCCACGGCCGACTATTGGCGAAGTTATAATGTCTAAGTAACCGTCGGAAATCACGGAAGCTTTATTGAACCCGTTGGACTATCTGCGCCGTGGATTAGGACGGGTCAAAGGGAAGGTTTTAATTTCCTTTCCATCGTTCTTTTTTCCCACCGCGATCCAGTTAAGTCCCCGACCATTCGCTCGAGGCTGTTCAATCCATTTTAAAATTCTCTACGTTCACAGACGAAACTGAACACTCGATGATGAAACGATTTCGAAGATGCACGAGTCCGTGTGAATCATTTTTACTCGATTTATAAATGCAAGTTTTGCTTCATATTTATATTTTATGTATTTTGTATTTTTTCAAATTGTAAATTATAAATATTCTGTTTAAGAAGGAGCTCGATTACTAACGGAAACTTGGTACTTGTTTCAAAATAAAATAAGCTTTTAAGTGGATTAATTTTCTAAGAGGACTAAAAATTGCCCATTATTTTGTTTTAATTACTCTATTATTTTAACATTAGAACTACAGAGCAGGTCAAAATGATAAATTTCTTATTTTAAATTACAAAATTTCTTAAACATGCTTTTGTTCAAATATATGCTGGTCTTTATCTTTATAAAGAATTATTGTATATTATAATATATGTTTTATCCTTTATCTATTTTGTCATTTACTGTATTTTTAATTTTAAACAAAACACACCAACAAACCACCAGTCGTCAGTAATTTCCATAGAATAGTAAACACTAAATACGAAACGAGCGAAAAAATTGATAAATAATAATACTACGAGACGAGGATCGCCCGTTGCTTAGGCTTTCTTCAAATAATAAAGTGGTTAAAAGAGGAAGACTGATGCACCATTTTTAATAACAATTTTATTCCACGCGATATTTGGAAATATCCGTTTTCCATGAGCAGTAACGTGATTCAACCTGCCGTGAAAGTAATAGGCTTCTAAATTATAGCGTTACAAGGTTAATTTGCGGCACGGACAGTAGGGTCGATAGAGGAGGCATGACGAGGGTGGTTTTCGGAGTTTGCCCGATACCGGCGCACACAGTCTTATGCATGCAATTGGCTGGCCATCTTCTCATATAAGATTGCCCCGGCACGCTTGTAAAGCATTGTGGATCCCTTGGCGACAATGTCAAACGACGTAACTTCGGACACTCGTCGTTGGACGAGTGTTCTTGCATAAACTCAGGGAAACTGATGTGAACGTATTATGACCCGATTGGACGCTTTAATTGCCGGTCGTGTTCAAATTTTGCCTCTATCTGTGTTACACGCTTTGTCGATCACAAGCTTCAAGGACCTTTGCAATTTTACGTGTCTATTTATGGTCAAACAGCGATTAATAACAGAAGGGAAGTTCAGAGGTTCCGTTGAAGCAATTAATTTCCAATTTCTGGTTGAGAATTGCCAGAGATTTCGTATGCTTCTTTGATGAAATTATCTACTTTACGATACAATATCGAGTTACACTCATGGCGCCCCCAACAGTTCAATTGTGACATTTCCCCTTCAAATTTTGATTATAACCCAATTTAAAATTTAATTGTGATTATAATTAATACAGTCAAGACTTACCAAATGCGAAGTACAAATGGCTTTTGAGCTGTATCAATTTGTCTCGTTACGTATTGAATGGCCCTCGTATTATAATTTTGAATGGAAATTGAGGAAAGAAGTAACTTATTACATTTTACCTATCGCTCTTTGTAAGTCAACTGTCATGTTTTTAGAAACTTAGAAATTTTAAAGGTGATATTCAATTTTCATTCCTAAATGCAATTGCGATCGATAACGCGTTGACGGACAATCGCCCAACATTAGGTTCAATGTCTTCACAGACAGTTGATCCCGTTATCGTTTCACAACGGAAGTGCTCGAGGCGAGTATGGTTTTCGGCTAACTTTTAACTTCTCACGATACACTCGCTGCGCTCGTATAACTCAGCCCGAGCCGAAATTTACGCCAGTGTGGCAGCTTTATTTATCGAGCGTTTGAAGCTGAGCTCAAGTACTGCAGGTCGTGCGAGAAGAGGGTTTATGACTTCTTCTCGGCTATACCGGGCTCTCGAATTGCCAAGAAAACGTACACACCGGCTCTGGGCGCTGCTACGGTACTTCCGTGTTGTAGCACGTGCGATCATCGTAAATGCACGCGCTTACAAGCGTTTTGAGGCATGCATACCGAATTGAATCGCGCCGCGACTCACTGACACGTGTTTCGATCCGTGTGTTCGTCGATGCTGATCCATCTAGAAATTTTGAAGAATACCTTTTGACGCAGGCTTCTCGGATTTTTCGAGCACAACAATTTTGCACGGTTTGCGACTCGTACAACGACTCGCGTATTCAATCGCGCACCTTCGAAATTTTAGGGGATGCATCTGCGAAATTTGAACGAGTTCGCCGACATTTTCAACAAGTTTTATTGCGCTATACAAAATCGTTTCTAAAAAAAATTTTCAGTTTTTTACAGGGTAACCTTTAGAAATACTCCGTGCGACAGACTTTTTCACGTAAGTCTTCCATTCTTAAACTGTATGTTCTTTGAAGCTGTAAAAGAAAAAGTTGCATACCCAGAGATATAAAAGTAAAATATGGCAGTTTTTACCGTTTCTCGTCAAATTTCATTGCAGTCTCTTAAAACCGGTGTTAAAATATTTTTCTTATGAGCTTCAATGCCCTTTAACCCTTTTATTATAACAAACATTATACAATGTATCTTACGTTACACAAACGTTGTATTTTTATTTCTTACATGGCCAATCATCGTCTGATAGCCAACAACTGTACCGTTTACCTTAATTGAACGCTCTATTAGAAACTTTAAAAAGAAGGGGAAGAATCGAAGCGAAGATAAATTAAAAAGACAGAGCAACAAAAATTCACAAAACCAGCGTTATAATTAATTTCGTAGAGTATCGAAAAGAGAGTCCCCTGACCTGAACATAGATTAAACAGCCGATACCCGGCCGCTCTAATTAAAATATTAAAATACAGGCAACACGATTGAGCCAATATATTATGGGTCCAGCTGCAGGTCCGTGCCAGAAATATTCTATGACACTATTAGTTTACAAACACCGTTTACCTACAAATCCGGGTATCGGCCTTATACGAGATATCCGAAACGAATTGACACAGGTTTGTTTGACAAATATCGAAAATTACCTGCTACTTTAAATATTACACTAATAACATGCAGAGGCAAATAGAAAGCTTAAATCGCAGGATTAAATAAGCATCCTTCATAATAATTATTACAGCGCACACATGGTCGTGTGAAACAGGTTCGGAAAAACTTAATGAACGATATTAATTTTGTAATATTAATACACAATGCCGGCACGATGCAACGACTAATTGCATTAAATAAAGAGATTATTGTGTTTGGGAGGGCTGTTTTAATTGGATTACCGTACAAAGAGGGATTTTGCAATAATTTTGTAATAATCAAAAAACTATAATGAATAATTTAATATGTATGTATGTTCTCTTCTTTGTAACTAATTATTTTTGAGTTGCTGGTAAATAATCTGAATAACATTTCTGAGGGCAAAGAGTTAAAGTCGTTGAGATGTTACGCCTCACATGTACATACATAAAATTCTTACACGGTGTGTTCAGTGGAAGCTAAACATATTTAACCCCTTACCATACTTTGACGAGTCGGACTCGTCACGCGCCTTGCGCTTCAAATATTACAAACCTGAACTCGTACTGCTAGTGCAATTGGACTTAAGTGCAACTCCAATTATAATTGAAATGGTAAATTATCGTTAAATGTGAATTATATATATTACAATTTCCCTTGTTTATCTCAATATCGCAACAGCTGATATTTAACTTTGCCTGACACATCTACAGAAGAAGTGACATGGCAAGGGGTTAATATCCCACTGTATCAGCAGAAATTGGCAAAACGATCCGTTGCAATAATCAAGAAACGATAACTACTTTTCATCGACCATAACGATTTACCAAACAATATTTGTTTCCCTTTTCGCCGAAACGTTTGATTCGGTTCCTACATGGAAATGATCGCCAACGAGCCTCCCCGATCGCTACGTACACAGTGCACCCTCGATAACCAGAGCCAATTCGATCGCATTATGTAACATTTTCCCCGTCTGCATGTTTATAACAGCAAAGCTGCAACGTAGGCGGAAAAACCAACTAGGAAATTCGTTCAACGATGAACTGGGTCGGAGCGGAAACTCGGCTAGGCCAGCATCGCGGGACGGAAGGGGAGGGGATGAAAACAACACGTTTTTCCATCGGATCCGTAACAAAATCGTCGTCGTTTTGTATTTGCATTTAATGAAGAATACCGGTACCGAGGGGGTAGGGGCAGCGTGGAGAGAGAAAGATAATGAAACGCGTGCGTACAAAAATGGTCGCCGCGACACGGAAAATCAATTTCCAAGGCGGGGAGAGGCAACGATCGAAGAACTTCCTGCAACGAGTGGCAAGCTTGTAAATGCACTCTGAAACGCGAGTGCTCGTCCTCGTGAACGGTAACTCTTGTCACGTACCGATGGCCCGACCCGGCGACGAATAAATCATTGCACCGTGGAAAAAAGATCGCCGACCCTCTTGTCGCGTGGACGCGGAAACTTTTTGAATCGAAAGTCGAATCGGACGCGACCCGTTTGCCCGCGGCGTTTATTCGACGTTTTTCCAAATCATTTTTCACCTGGGACCACCGGACGAGGATAAATGTTCGTCGAGCAGCGCGGCTAGGGCACGCTGAAAAATCGATCGACTTTCTAATTAGTTCCTTACCTCGGTCGCAGTTAATCATCAGTTTGACCGTCTTTAATTGCGGAAAGCCGGTCCCCGGTTTCGAAGCGGGCCAACTTTATCGGGAACGCTCACGAGCATCGTCAAAAACACGTAATTTCAATCTGTTTTTTTAGCCGACGCACACACGTGCCATCTTCTTCACCGCGCGCAGTCCAAAAAAAATAGAGAATTAATTTAAAACAGAACGACGTTGAAAATATTATTATTTCGCCTAGTAAATTTCAATCGGATCGGTCGTTTCGAGTAGCTGATCGAATATTCATTCGCGAATATCATCCGACGGCGTAGCGACGATTAATAGCGAAACGATTTGTTTGGAATTAACCATTTTCGAGCAACAACGCGGCTGCTTGGAGATGGCCGCGGCTAATACACACACACACACCCACACACACGCGTAATTGCTTTCGGATCAGCGATACGTACATCGATTAACGTCAATGTAAGCGATATTTAAGCTAATTGCCGCACCGACCGTGCCCAGTTCCCGAGCATCATTCTTCCATTGTGCAGTTAGGATAAAGCGATTAAACAGTTGGCACGATCAATCGAGATTACTCGACTGTCTGCCTATCGATGCGCAGCGACGTAAAATGGGCTAATATAGAGTCTAAAATCGTTGACGCCATTGTGTCTGACCCCGGACCGGACACACATACTGCTTACCTATGTAAATTGCACGCCTCGACACGTGCCGTTAATGGCGCGCCGCCGCCGCCCCCTGTTCCTTTTGTACGTACAAAGGAGCACAAGTCGCGCCGGTGTTAGTCAACTTTTATAAAATATTGACTCGCGCGCGTGATACGATCCATGCACGCGGATAGACAGAGCAAGAAGTGTAAATCTATTTGCACCTCAATAGCTAGCCGAGCTGGCAGAACGGATGAATGAAACGCTTGTTTCGTCACCGATCGGTTCAGCTGTAAGTCGGATTTCCATCGCTGCGACTGCTATGGTTTCCGGTTCATGATTTTCTGGGTAATAAAAGTTTTTATACGATCAACAATTGAAGTCATAAATTCCGGCACAACGCGAGTCCATTAATCAACATTTTGAGGAAAGTACCTTTCTTTGGCATGTTTTTTTAATCGTTCATTAATCTTTTTGATTTTTCTTGTGACTTTTCTATTGTTTAAACTTGAAAAATGAGGATTTTGTATTGTTTTATGCTGAATGTAATTATATCGATGAGTTATAAGATTTTAGTATTAATATTAATTAACATTCCGGCGTGCAGTGATATAAACCACTTTCCAAAGTAAAAACTCATACTTGTTAAGAGACTTTAACTTTGTTTTAATTCTACAGACTTATAATAGCATTTCATAATAATAAAAAAACGAAAGGATTATTGACTTTCTGAAAAACAATGAAATCTGGATGTTAACGATGCAGCCACTGTTACACTGAATATAAATCCGATAAGGTTATAAAACGATATAAAACAAATAACCCTATGTCTCTTAATCCTTTTGCTATGACTACCTTTGCTACTAAATGCTTCTATACGTATACATACATACATATGTATATATAAATAATACCATATAAATGATATTGTTAAATTCAGTTATTAAAACTAAAAAATAAATATAGTTATAAAAACAAATAATTGCCATCATGAAAATATTGAAAAGAATACCAACTTTTAACATTATATTAATTTGAATTATAAATACATCTATTAATAAATCTAAATGACTTAAAGATATAAGTATATTAAAAAATAAAATTATTCTAGAAATTCTAAACAATAAAATAATCTATTTCAGGAATTTTTAATTTAGTAATTAAATTTAAATAAATAAAAAATATTAAAGTATAAAATTCTATTATAACCCATTTAACAAAACTATTATGTAAAGAAACTACTACTATTAATAAAATAAATATTGATAATAAATTTATAAAAACAGGGAAATTTTTTAAATTAATTAATTTAAATAAAAAAAAATAATGTATATATGTATGTACATATGTGTATATGTATATTAACCTTTTAAACTATAATTTTTCTGGCAGAGCTAAATATTTATAGCTCTAATATTAAATTAAGAAAATCAGAATATTATGTATACTTCACACCTAATAAGCTTTGACTGTGTAAATTAGAATTAGAATTAAACTTAAAATTCAATTGTAACCAAAATGTGAAAGACAGAGATTATATCTGAACTGTTGAGTGTGTCATAAATGCGACATGATATTGTAAGATAAGGGATTAAATTGCTCAGATGTATAGGGTGGTCCAGTAAAATTTGAATATCTCCGTTGTTTTTAAATGTATACAAAAAACTCTTTAACAAAACTTGTTCAGTGTAAAGAAAACTGTAATATGACAATAACAATTTCGATATAGATAGATTAATACTTTATTATAGAGAACGTCAAGTTGCATCAATTGATATATAAAAAAAAATATATGATTTCATTTAAAAAAGCGGAAGTGAGCTTGAAGTATCTGAAACTTCTCCGTCTATATATTAACGTCAAACCCTGTGAAAGTTGTTGCACCATGGGGTTTAATCTGCTTTTCGAGAATCTTAAGGTAACGGGGGTAACGAATTTTAACACTTTACCGAACGGAAGCCAATTAATCGGCTTTTCAATATCATGGACTGTTGACTGAAAAGCAATCGATAGATCTTTGATTATTATTTTTGTTGAAATAATGAAAGTTAGATATGCTACTTAAGAAAATAAATTGAAAATAAGAAATTACACTTCCAAATTTTTATTATTTGCAAGTTAAAAAGTGACAAAGGTTATTGTATTTCAGATCGGTCGCGAATGTTATGATTAGAAGGTTTCGTACCCTTCCTTTGACGGTCATCCCCGTGCCTCGTGGCCCATGATCCAAAGGCATAGTGAACGATAAGGGTGTTCTCGAAAGATCTGACCACGGGGTGTCCGTGAGAACCATGAGAAATGGCATGGCACTTACCCTGAAACTTTATTAACCCCTTGCCATACAATATCGTGTCACACTCGTGACGCACCCCTTGTTTCAAATGTAATTTCTATCTTTTATATTTTGATTGAAATTCAATTTTAAATTTAATTCCAACTGCAGTTGATGTAGTCAAAGCTTGTCAAGTCTCAAATACATATAATGCAGGCACCCATTTGAAAAGTCATAGGTTAAGGGGTTAAGGGAACATCGTGATTTTCTGAAATTTGTATTTAACCTATAAAACAATCCTTGCTACAGAATTATTGTTAACGAAGCTGTTTCGTATCCCCAAAAAGTTTTACCGAACCACCCTATATAAACGCAAATAATCTCGTCCGCTAAATTTCATTCGCAGCGTTACATGTTTTAACAGCTGTTTTAAATTTAATTATCACTTATAGTCGCTTTGTGTCGAGTGACTATAGTCGACCTTCGTAACGAAAGGGTTGTAAGTTTCACAGACCGTATATCTGTGTTTGAAGGTTGCAATCAGTGACATGTATCCCAGGAATTATAATTCCTCTAATGGAACCTTCCGTTTCTTGGAATAAGAATTACTTTATACTGCTATGACTCTTATACCATCATATTTTCCGCGAAAATGTCTTAGCAAAGCTTTTAAAAGAACCGATGCTTCCGCGAAAGCTTTAACACTACAATGAAAATAAATACCTTTTGTTTTCTAATTTTATCATATATGAAAGAACCAAATAGCTATTACGCAAAAATTATATGTTCACAATGGGAGTACATTCGTTTTTTCAACATCTATTTTTAATTAAGCGTATTAAATTTAATAACTACAGTTCCTATTAGATATATCTGAAAAATGCGGTAAAACTACAACATTGTTTTCAGAAAACATTAATTAAAAAATTAGAAAGTATTAATTTCAATTGTAATAATAATTTATCTTGTCCTGTCGATACAGGTACCGAAATTCTTGCAGTTAACTTAGCTGTCCTTGAATTTGAACATCTGGTGTTTTCAAAATATAGGTATGTTACGTGGAACACTTCGAAAAGGAGAGAAATTTTATCAACAAAATCTAGAACGATGCTATTTCGCAGATGGCAACATTCATCGGTGATGTTTACACCCGCGCTGTCCCATCGACATCGATTCTGGTCAAGGACAATATTTACAATACATCGTCTGTACATCCTTCAATTTTTGAGCTCTACCCGTGTATGTATTACAACGAACGAAAAAAGTACCGGCACTCCTCGTAGTTAACTCGTTGTTACACATTATTGCGAAAAACATAGTTCTCGCTTATGGTGTAATGGAGCTTTTATCCTCAAATGGTATGGCAGCCATTTTATTGCCAAAAAGTAGAGCGAAACCCACAAAAGCCCACGATAATGTTAAGAAATTTAAAGAGGAAGATAGTATTGCGAATTGTTCTAATTACTGCATCGAAAAATTAGTTGAGTTATTAATTTAGATTAATTTAGATTAATACTAGAACTACCAAAGGGGTCACAGTATAATTGGCACAGTTACGGATCGTTAAATGTAAAATACCTTTGTTTATTTGTCTCAATATTGCAGTAATAAACATTTATTTTACAGAATCAATATTGTAATAGATTAAACAAATATCATTCCAACAGGTACACCAAAGTACTTCAACAAATAGCAAAATCCAATAATATATAACAAATGTAATGTAATATAACATTAATTTATCAATTTCCTTTCTGCGTGTGTACTAGAAATAAATAAGTAAAAATGCGATACATATTCTTCTTAATAAAAATCTATTAATACGTTTCAATGCAAACAATTTTTTGATAAATATATTATCTTTCGTATATTATCTTTCGTAAAACCCTTTTTTAACATTTAATATTTTAGCATTTTGGTACTAATTTATTAAATACGTATATGAGTTTCAGTCCCTTTTCGAAACTTTTGCTTTATTTTCATGCTACACAAAAAAATATAACTGATTTGTTTTCGTATAAAAACATTGGAACAGAAACCACGCATTTTGCAAACACATAATATCAGTTTCTGATGTACGTGTAATAAACCAACGAATAATAATTAATCCTGAACTTTTGTACCTGGACCGGAGAGGAGCAAATAATTTCTGATTAACGTCAAATTGTAAGAGTTCCACGAAACAGCCCGAAAATATCGTCGAAACACGAACGCAGGAGCGTACGATCAAAACAAAAAGTGAAACAAAATCATGATGTAAAAACCAACGTCGAAACGTTGATTTGACTGTTCCCCCTTTTTTTTTTTATTTTTAACTACAATGTTTTATATATTTTACAAACCACGACCGCGTTCAATTCAATGGAACACACGGGTTTCGGTGAAAATCCACGATGTACATGTAAGAGCCAAACTGTATCGCAATTTTTTATTCATAGATAACACATCCCGTTCGCGAAGGGGACGTGAACAATATACCAAGCAGAAATATCTCTTTTCCTAAACGATTTGCTCTACCGTCCAAAAATATTTTATCGTACAGCGCTTAAAATAACAGTTATCATTTATCAATAAAATATGGAGTTGTAGCCTTAAATTTACGTATGTCCTTTTGTTTAGAATACTAAAACACGATTTATGTAAGTTGAGATTAGACTACGAGTATTTGTATAAAAATGTACAAAATGAACAGTGAAAAGAGAAAATATTGTACAAAAATGTACATTCGTATAAAACCTCTGACTTTTATGGCAACTTTTTTACTTTTAATTATTCACCCACGTGAAACCATATCATTTAATATTCGTATAGATTTATTTGAAATGGTAAAGTTGCACGTGTCAGTGGAATTTGATAAAGGTAATAAAGGATCAACTGTATCATATTTTATTCTATTTTCTGTTTCATCGGGTATACATATGTGTAGTATTTATCACTTTTGTAGGTTATCACACTGGTTTTCCCAGATCCATGTGTCACACCTGTGGTGCAATATTATTACAAATTAAGAAACTTTTTAAGAAATGATAATTAAATTAAAGAGGCGTGTGCTGATTGACACTCTTCTTAATTTATTAATTACCCAACAATGTTATATTTGTTTGATCTAGATATCCCCTCCTTTTACATCAAAATAAAAGGGACACATACATTTGTCAATATTTGAAGCTTTTTTAAACTTCTTATGTACTTTTAAGAAATTTATTCTGTCCGTCTTGTTTCATCAGCATTTAGAAAGGAAAAGAACCTCTAATTATTATTAATAATTTTAAGAAAACAATGACTAAAATACGAAAAAAGGTCATACAATTTTTGAATCGTAACGTGTATAGAAAATTATTGTACATAAATGTCTAATAATACAGAATTCTAGTTGTATAAAATGCGAATAAAAAGAATAACGATTTTAATTAAACCTCTTTAGACCTTTATGAAATTTTCATAAATGCTTTGTGATTTTTGAACGATAGAGTATATAATTAGGAGATAATATTCAGCACTCACCATTACGTTAAGGATGCGACGTCCCTCATGCTTCGGCGTCCTCTCGTACGAGCATCCCTTTCCTCCAGCCGGCCGACGTCTCCGCTGAGCGTACAACCTGCACTTTACACCAATTCATACTCGGCGCACTTTCTCAAATTGCCCTCTCTGTCGTCGCATCGATCAGACTATCTTAAAATGCAACCTCCACGATGAATTAGCAGATCGATGCCACACGACGGGAAATCTTAAACACGATCGTGAGACGTCGCCGATACTCGATCAAACGAACCGATCAGCACATACACACATCCATATACACCAGTTTTGAACACTTTGATCGAACGAACCGAAGGGACACGAACGAAGGAACGTATACACTCGTCACTTTCGCTAGTCAACACAAGACGATACTATTATTTTTTCTCAAATACTGCTAGTCTAACTATCGTGATCGATGGGATCAGGATGGCTCTCGACGATCGATCTGGCACGACACATCGATACGAGCGTGCGAAGACCGCGGTAACAAGCGAGAATTCGACGCGTGTTCGCGAGGGTGACTGGTCCCGGAGACAACGCGATCGTGACCGGAAGGGTTACTAGAGCCAACAGGGTGCACACCACTCTCCAGCGGCAGTTGACGCGACACTAAAAGGAAGTCGGAGCCCGCTTGCCGCCACCGGACGTCGGACGCCTGCGCCTTTCGTCGTCGCGCCACGAGCCACGAGATTTCGAGCAATCGGCGCAACGCGACGGCCAAACTCTCTTCCATCACGATTTCGTAAACGGAAGTGCAGCTACCTGTCGAACGTCGTTAGCTTTCTTTGTTTCCGCGAAGAACGAGCGACGAGGAGAACCTTCGAGACGTCCTCCTTCGATTTTAACCCGTTTGCATCGTTACCGCGTATACACAGTCACCATAACCCTGGAATCAGAAATAAATCTTTATTGGCATTCATTAGAACTTGTGTTTTCTCACCTTTTTATGATTGATATTGCAAATGTATGTTACAGGTGATATGAAAAGTGTACATTTTATAACTACCTATATTTTGCCTATATGGCATATGAAATAAAGGCAAAGACAATACATATGAAATACAGGCAATACCCTTCATTGTATCAAATTCCCCACTAAATCCATCATATTATAGGTAAAGAATGGTAACATATTTTAACAATGTTAATACTTCTTGAATTATCGTTCTCCTTTTGGTGAACAAACTTTAATGTTCTTTAAGAATATACAAACATAATTTTTTTGCAAATGAACATTTTCTGAATAGATTACTCTCTTGCCGATTTTACCATCAATTACGGGTTCACTTTGCACGTAATTTCAAAGCTTCATATACGATTAATTTGTTCAGTATTTATGTATTATTCTTCGACACTATAAGTATCGACGTGTGCTATTCACTTACATTTAAATGGAAAATGGAATAGAAAACGGAATAAATAAAGAATGAAACAGGAACTAAAACATAGAATAACTCTTTATCTTAATAAAAATTAACCTGCATTTTGGCAAAAGAGTCTTAATAAATAAATCAATTTTGAAATATAAAATAAAAGATCTGGAGCAAGTCATTTTGACCCGTCTAATAGTTCCCAGTATTAAATATGAATCAATGTTATTTTCGCAAAAATTACAAAATAATTTGATTGGTTGGATATAAACTTTAGTTTATATTGAAATCTTATAAACTGTAAAAGCTCATTTGTAAATTTTGTGAAAAAAAATAACTTCCAAAATATGTTAAACATCCCTTTACGAATAGCCACGTGCAATAAGATCTTAATTTTAATTTTTCTTGGAAATCTAATCAGCTGTATGATCAACCATAAAATTCTAATGATAAATTAATTTGGGAACAAAGGGGTTGAGGTAATCGTAATTTGCTTAACGGATAGCCGGTTTTATATAGTCGGAACAAAGCTGGGAATTTTTTAAAGGGCTCGCAGCTCGGTGTCAGGAAGATGTAAAACGTGTGCGAAAATGGAAGGAGGTCATGTAGGAAAGCTTCTGTAAATTTTCGAGTTAATAGAATTCCTTTTTATCTTTCTTTTTTTAATGTATCCAACACTTCCGCGGACTTCTTATTTAAAGTACCCTACAGCCAGCGAGCTGTTTTACATTGTTTTACATCCCTTTTTCACAGAAACGAAATAATGGTCCTCTTTAATTCTCTGAAGTCTTCCAATATATTCGCAAAGTACATCTTCTGTACCCTGTATCATCGTCCAAAAAGTTCATACAATTTTTTTAATCGATTTCAAAGTCTACAAAAATATGCCACGAAGGACGACTTGCGACGACAAAAGCTTTTGGGGTAATTCAATTACAATATTATCAGAACGGCGATTAAAACTGTAACAATTTCGCGAACTTTATTACGGAATTACGTTAATCTTTGAAAATCACCATGACTGCAATAACTAATTTGCCTGAAAGTTAATTCAAGCAGTGCTTGCTTTCATTGAAAATTTTTCATTACCTGTTAAAATTTTTCGTAAATTCAATTACGAAGCTGGCATATTTATTTTGAAAGATGAATTTTCATAGTCCTTATAATTCTGACTACAATCTTCGCAAACATATGGACTGAAATTTCCAAGCGGACCAACCGACTAACCAACCCTTCAACCGCTTCGAATTAAAGCTTGAATACTTAAAACTTTCTGCATAAATTTTGATCAGGAAAACGTGAATCGAGAGCATCCGATTGGAGATCTGGGACGGTTTCGTTGCGAAACGATTCGTCAAACTCGAAAGCTGATGGGTGTCTGGGTGCAAAATGGGGGGAAAAGGAATTAAACGGTACACAGCTAACTCCTTGCTCGCAAAGAGGTTAACAATCGTCTTGCCATACGGCGGTGATACTCGCAAAGTAGGATAATCGCCGGATTACGGGCGGATGCAAGCTTCCGGTAACGAGTAAGGCCAGTTAGGTCTAGCTCAACAGAGATACCGATAATAGAATCGTAATGCTATCGGCTGATCGATGATAACATTATTTCGTTCAATGGATTCCTCGCGGTCTGTGAAGTATAATGAGCGCACGAGAAACAACAAGCTTTCGTGATTAACAAGTTTGGCATGGTACCGGTCCCGATGCAACGCTAATTTTCCTGCGATCGCTCGGAATCGTATAACCTGGCCCGAATAATCCCGCCACGGTGAGAACTAATTCCGCTTTATGCACTAATTGTTCCGATACAACGGGTTACATTATTGCACCCTGTAACTTCGACTTTTGCCAAGATACTGTTGCTTCAGAAGCGTGAATCCGTGTTGCGTTTAATGCGAATGATCGATTCTCGTAGTTGCAACGAGTATGGAGGGAATCGGAACATGAAAATTGTATATGGGGAGGTTTTACAAAATATGTATAACAAAAATGACGAAAACAAAACATCTGTAAACAAAATAACGAAAAACGCGGAAACACGCTCTACGGAGCAACATTTCTAAAACAGGAGATCTTTGTGAAAGAACGAAAATTGAAAAAATAAACTGAAACTGAAGGCAAAGAATAAAAAGACAAGCTCCTCTCAGTTTTTTAATAAAAATAGAAGAAGTAGAAAACATTATACCACTTTATTTTTTATTTTCCGTGAAAAAATCAAAAACCTGAATGTTAAAATAATAGTTCTATCAAATATACAATTTAGAAATTGTAACTTAAGGAATCAAATATGTATCGACTAGCCTCTGTCTCTTTTATATAAATTTAATTGCATCTCTAATATTATATTTTTTCATATAGGAAGAAAACATTACTGAGAAAATGATATTTTGAAGGCAAGAATGACCCATTACTCGTCTCGATACTTGAGAACTATATATTTGTGTTAGTATTTATTTTAAATGGTCGATGAACTAAAAAATTACTGTACCAAAATAAAACCCCTGATAATTTTCAAGTACAAGACGAATGGTGACACTTTCCTCTCCTACATCGTCATATTCCCTAGGAAAGCCTAATATACAGAATGGTGTACTCGAAATTATTTTTGAAATTATAATTAACACGTGCTACACAAAATAACAATAATATTGTAAGCGTAGAACTAGGACCAGCCGTGGGTTCGAGAACATTTCCAACGTTCCTTGCCCCCCACTGAACGTACATATATTTTTATATAAATATGGGACACCGAGACGGATAGATTATTACTGATATGATAGATTTGAAATTAAGGAAGGCTACGATCGTCGAGGTGCAGCCCCGCGGTTTTTGAGAATAAATTGGACATTCAGTTACAACGGAAGTGAGTTTTATTTTATACGACCAAATCGAAATTACAAAATTAAAATAATCTTCTATTACAATATAAAGAATACTAGTATAAAAAATCACGCCTCAAAGTCAGTTATAATTAGTACAAAGGCACTGTGTACCTACCCTACCATATCGTGTAGCAAGTACTCGTTACAAAATCATTCAAATTTCATTCGTTCTATCGTTACTTCATATACGACCAGCTTGTTACAGCCGTACAATGTACCACCACTTACTCTGGCATAATTAACGGACTCCTAATTAGCTTTAATCGAACAGCAGTGTAACCTGAGTGCATTTTTGTTGACCTTAAAACAGAAACAGCTACGTTCCCTCGTTTCGTTCAACGAACAATGCAAGATTGTTTCGGTTCAAAAATTTCGACAAAAAAAAAGTGTGTTCTATTTGGTAGTCGAGCAATTTTTACGTGTAACCTGATTTCGGAATGCTCACAATAGATACGGTAGGAACATCCAGGTAGACACATCCATTGTCCTGTTTATTCCGTATTTCTGGGAACAACGTAACAGGGGGTTGCTCGATCGCAACGAAACTGTCGACGAGATAAAACGATGAATTAAAAGAGAAAACATTGAAATGTATCCGACCCGATCGTATCGATTTTGTCATCGGCGGATAACATAGTTCGTGCTCCGCAGTTATGCTATTGACTCGATGTAAGAACTATTACGTCCAATTCGAACTGCCGTCCATGAACCGAACTTCTGCTTTAATTTCGCATAATGTCGCGTGCCATTGAACGGAATTGATCTTCCGTCATTTCACGAATTAGGAATACTGCTCTTGCGATTATTACTTTGTAATAAAACTGTTGACGAAACGGTTCAACTTATTTTATCGCCGCGAGTCCCTTTCTGGATTCTTAACGAAATAACGATTGAAGGATTACGAAAAAGAATTCAACTATAAAAGTCACGGTCTTTAGCCTTAAATCTGTAACAAACTTTTTTAATATAAAGCTGCTGAACTCGACATAGGTTACCTAAGCTTTGGAAATTTTTATGATTTTTTTCAGAAAAAGGGTTAAATGAAAAATTTATGCGAAACAAAAAGTTTCAATTTTTATGTAATTTTTAGAACATACTTTTGTTATGTACCATATCTTTTAGAATGGTATTTTAATGTTTTCTTAATTTAGGTATTTTGGTATTTTAGTGTACAGTCAATTATATATATTTTAAAACGAATAAATAAAGAAATTAATTAATTCTCTTTCTGTTCCTTTTTATACCATCAACTGTCTGGAATAGCTAATTTTCTTCTCATTATAAATTAATATCATTCTGACAAAGTAAATTAAATGAAATTAATTTTAACCATACCTCGACTGAATGAAAATGAAATTAAATAATTAAATTAAAATAATCCTTATAATTTAATCTGAATTGGGAGTTTAAATCGAAGAAGTGACAAACAGTTGAATAATTAATGATAATGATGACAAAAATATTTTTATTTACAGTATACTCTGTGTATACAGTAAACAACAACGCTTCAAATTGTTATTTCCCATCTTAATTCCGTTCGAAGGTGCTCGAATTTCTTTATTCATGATTTGTTATCCAAACGATTATTGGATGATTTGAAGAATGCACGGAACAACTGAAAATGTCCCGATTGAATCCATTCGGTTGCTACCGTGTTATCAAGACAAACGCTATCTCGCATCGTTCGTTCGCGGATGACATATTTTCCTATTCACCAAATTGGATCTCCTCCTTTTATTGCCGGCCGCCATTCTTTTACGCGGCTAACGATATTTTTCAAAATTTATCGCCGCTCGAAACCGCAGCCGGTCGACGCTCAAATTCCTTCCCGTTCTACTAGACGTACGATATTCTCTTTGACTGACGATAAATTTTTCGCGACTGTACATCAAGGTTATTACGAGTCTATAAAAGACTCATTTTCTTTACAAGTAGCGGTATACTCGTTTCAGTACCGGCATAACATAAAGAGAGTTTAAAACAATGACAAGAATAATAAATTATTTTCTAATAAATCGCAGGTTATGAATTTTCAAAGACGTTGCTTTAAAGTCAGCCACGCCGCAACTTTATAGCTCGTATTTTAACCCATCAATACTTCAAAGTTCACAGTATACACGACATTTTACTATGAGTTTTGGATCATAAATTTTTGTGTCTCTCCTTTACTACTTATTTACTTTAAACACATACTTATATTACTACTTTTGTTTATAATAGAAAGTTGTATTATACCTTCGTCGTCTGAGAATGAATAAATTGAAATAAAATTGAAACATATTTAGAAGAGCATACCTAAGTACCTTTATTATGCAAATGAAAATATGTTTTATAACTTTTTTAATTGTAATAAAAATTTGTTTAAAGCTCATAACTACGTTAACGAATATCTATACAAATTTATATTGTAAATTATCGTTACAAGTACAGATAAAAAAGTTATGAAAAACAGCCTTTAATATATTTCTCGTAATTTCAATCACTTGCAATTTTTTCAACATCGTCTGACCTTTTGGAAAAATACTTCAACCATTTGACTCACTTTTGAAAAAATTATGCTATGACACGTTCACCCTTCTCTGGGTCTACCAGACCAGGTAATATTATTTCGGCTCAAATTACTTCAGCATTAATTAATTGTGTTAAAACTGTAAGAAGGTAATGAGGATTCCCTCATTCCAGGGAACACGTGTAGGAGCACATCGAATTAATACGAAAACCAGAGAAAGGTTAAGATCAGGACGGAAAAGTGAGTTTAAATATTAGACATTCTTTTCTTTCAGTCTTTTGTAGGGTTTCCTGCAAAGTTTATTACCAGCTATAATCCTTCTTCCCCTTCACGACAAAGTTCACCTAACAGAGAACGATGGCGACGTTTAAGCCGACAAAGCGCCGTATCGCACAACGGTTTTAAGCGGAAAATTAGCTTTCTTAACGATTTCCCGTTTAACAAAGCAGCCAGCGCACGCTTATGCCCGTATAATATCGGCCGGATGAAATAAATTGCTCTGGAACGTTTGTCAATCGAGCAGACGGTACGATAATTGTTAAACGGACTACGGATTCGATCAAAAAACGAACGAATTCCCGGGATGAGAAAACGCGGCAAAGTGACGAAAGGAAATGAAAGAAAAACACCTGCTTACTTACCGTTTTATTTCCATTACAAAACGGACCGTTAATTTGCTAACATTCATGGAGTAAGAAAATGTTTTAATTAATTTTACTCGGATGAGTCTTAAAATATATTCTACGCTTGCACTTTTTGTTTTAAAAATTTCATTTGATAATAATTCTATCTTTTACAATTTTCGTTCTCTGTTTCCACAATATTCTGCTATTTCTATTATTCATAATTTCAAGTATCTACCAGGAATATTTTCAACCAAATAAACGAAGAAATTGAAAAATATTGAAAAACTGTACTTGTCCTTCATCCAACATCCCGCTAGAACAGGTATCGAAATTAACAAACAACTCAATTGGTCCGTAACAATTTTATTTTATAAAAATTGAAATACACAGATGAAAGTTGCACGTATATCTCATTCAGTAATTACCCACTCAGGACAGTGCACCATCGTATCCAGGATGTATCAAAGGACATCCTGAGAAAAAGTCGGCCGATGCATTGATTGACCTTGCTCCTCGTAGCCTTTCCTCTGGCACGGTTCAGCAAAATTTTGCGACACGTCCGCAAATCCCGAAATAAGGACAGCCTCTCCTTGCTGGCGCTAATCCAAAGTCCTTTTATCACAGATCGTAATGCAGGTACAAACGACGACATTCCAACCAAGACCGTTCGCCGCCCTCGTCCTCGGTCCAGCACTTAGCGCTTCGTTGTCTTGTTAGTCAGGTGGTCTTTGATTTCCTCCAGAATGTCCGTAATACGGTTCTTGTACACCTTCGTGCTACGACATTGGCTGACGACGAGTTCCGATCGCTGTTCACCGTACACCACGTAATCCAGAAGATCCGTGGATTTCACGAAATACTTCTCGACCGCCTCTTTCGTCAGCAGCATCACCTGCACGTTCGCGATGCAGTACGCCAGGGTCACGTCTTTCAGCCCCTGACAAGAGTCCAGAAATTCCTTGCGGGAGAAACACTCCTCCATGTCCAGACCCTCCGCGGCCAGCTCCCGTTTCATGGTGTCGCAATAAGCGTCGACGAATCGATCGAAGCATCGACGTCTGGTGGCTCGATCAGTGGTCAGCATCAGGAAGATCATGAAATCGAGGGCTGGAGGGCTGTGCCGTAGAAACTGGAAGTCCACCAAGTAACAACCGATCGGCTTACCCTTGGAATCTTTCTTGAACATCAGATTGTTAGGCCATACGTCCCGATGGCACACCACATTCCGGAACTCTTTGGACGGCTGCAGCAATCGCGGCAAACTCCTGACGGTCCTCGAAATCCAATCCTTCATCAGGCTCCTCTCCTCATCCGTGAATCGCTCCACGTAATCGACCATGGTGCACGCACCTTTGACACACGAGACCAGATACTTCCGCGTGGCGAGCTCTTCCTCGACGAACGCCACCTCCTCCAGCCAGTTCCCGTAAAGATCCAGGATCGTCTGACCGCCGCTGCGACGTAGCTTCTCGTCGTGAATCAGAAACCTCGAGTGGAACGTCGAGAGCGTCGTTATCACCGAGAAGCAGTGTTCCTCGTCGAACAGCAAGAATTTATCCAGCGTCTCGTAGCCCTCCTGTTTCGCGTCCTCCAACACGATTATGGAGTTGTTCTTGCCCAGATAGTAATCGGGAGCCCATTTCGGCCCGTTCCCGATGCCCACGCTGGGGAAGATGTCGCTGTAGACTGCTATCTCCTTCACGAACGTGTTCGAGCGCACCAGGAAGTCGTACTGGGGACTGTCCGGGGGCGGTGGCGTTTTCGCGAAGAATTTCAAGTGCCTTGATTTATCGTCGATCTTCACGGTCACCGCGAGACTGTGATACTGGCCCAGAAAGCCGTTCGTCTCGCCCAGCCTGTCCAAACTCCACTGCAAAACGCGGAAGTTGCTCGTGCAAAGCTTCCGCTCGACGATCTTATCGATGTCGGAGTCGAGCAGCAGCACGCCCGGTTTGTCGTCCACGGAGCATACCTGCGACTTGGACGAGTCCGTGAGACGGCAAGCCGGATCGGCGATGATCGTCGTCATGTTGAAGACGAACACTGTACCCGTGATCGGGCATCGTCGCGAATTTATATACCCGGACCACGTGCTACGCCGATCGCAAATAAATCCTTACGATCGTGTTTCAAGGAACAGCCAGAAAAATGATTCCTCGACAAACTCTGCGCCCGGACATCGGCGGCTGAACGAGGAACTGACAGTTCCGGGCTCGAGCGCGGACTCGATAGAGAATCGCTTCGACAAACATCCTGATTGTAATAATTTATACATCCTGTAAATCTGTCTGGCGCAGCCTCTAAAACGCGACGAGAAAACTAACTCCCGATGATTTATGCCGTCCCGTGAAAAAAAGAAGCGCGACTGCGATAACGCGCGGTGAAAATTCGGTGACGAGCACGGGACGGAGTGATTCGAGAAAAACTCACAGCGATGATGCAAATTTTCGTTATTCTTTTTTTAAGGAAAATTGAAAAGGGCTCTCGCGAACGATTTTGCAACGTTACTGTGTAACCACGATTGTATCAACTACTTGAAACGATATCGTAACGCTCTTCAGGGTAATTAGAGTGAAACGACGAGTATCGGGTTAATCTTGACCTAGAAGGGAATCAGATACTCGAATTTCTAAAAAAGAGATTAAAAAACAACATTTGGGTATGACAAAATAATGGAATAATATTTGAAAAATTAACACTGCGGCTACTAAACATTTTATTTGGTAATAATTCTAGTTTTAATAAACTATATATTTGACTATTTCTATTATTCATAATTTCAAATATATAATAGAAATATTTTCAACCAAATAAACGAAAGAATGAAAATTCAAGTGTCACCCATATGCAGTCAAAGTGTTAAAATAAAATTCAGACGCAGACGAAACGAAGCTTAGCTTTGAATTTCATTTGAATAAAGCAAAAATGTATTTGGAGCAATAAATAATACGAAACGAATCTTATCTGAAAGTAACTATTGAAGAAGTTATTAACGTTAATAAGTAACGAAGAAAATTCTAATAAAAGGATTTTAAGCTTCTGCAACAAACTTCCTTAATATGGTAAATTTTGTGCTCGGCTCGGGGAGACTTGTAAATCAGTTTTCTAGATGACTTGGGTAAATATTGAAAGAGTGCGACACGCGTTGAAGCAACGGGAACGAGATAAAAATGTATATATATATGCACGAAATCTTAGTATTGCCTTATTTCAGACAGGCGACGGAGTTAATTTAACGTTATACCGCTTTTAATAAAATTTCAAATCGCGCACGTTTCAGTCGCGAAAGGATTAAGTCAAAGCTACATGTTTGCCGCAGTAAATCCGAGTGGGCAAAAAAAGTTACGACGACTGATTTCTTTTGGGAACGTCTGTCCTTAAGGGATTAATGTTGGATATGCTTCGGGTACACGTACGGTACGAGTATGTGACTTGCAGAAAACAATATGCGAAAGTACGAGACTTAACAAAAGCGAAGCATTTGCAACACGAAAGAACCTCGCCAACAAATCGTTTACGCTACATCGATTTATTTTCGCTCGAATTAAATACGTGAAAATGGTACAATTTTTCAGAAATCAATTCATCGTTTCGTAATACTGCAAACTAAAATTTATAAACGATTTACTTTAAACTAGAAAACTTGGGAAATTCTACTTTGAAATCATAAAACAAAGGTTATTTCTTTCGAACAAAACGATAAAACAGCAATGTTTCAACATCAATCATCGTTCTATTTTTATTTGAAACGTCGAAAGAAATTTAATTTAGCGTCAAATAAATGCACTCGGAGTTATTAAAATGCAATATTCGCAAAACTATTTCATTTATTACTGTACAAAAGCATATTTGCGGTATGTTTCTTTCTGAAAAAAATGGAACAAGCTGAGGAATGTATATACGAATCAATGCAAAAACAGCGACACAATCTTCGTTAAACCGTGAATTAACTATCTGCGGTCGTGTGTTTACTCCCAGCCATCAAAGCTTTTTTACTGTTCCAGTTCCATGTCTGCTTTCAGCAAGGAACCATCTTATATTATACCAAATATTTTAAGTCGACAAGCTTCAGACACAAGTAGAATTCGAAATAGTATTTTATTTAAGGAATACAATTTTATTTAATACAACCGCAAAGGGTTGAAACATAGCGTTAGAAACTAAAACAATTTCGCTCTTCCTCAGGTGAGAAATGGTCATACCAAGATCATTGATGAATTTCTTTTAATGAAAACAGACCCTCCCTTCTGCTGCGAAACCCCACTTACAGTCCACCACTTCTTGAATGAATGCAATAAATTTTCCATCCGACGCCTTAAATTAAAAATTTTCCAGAATACTGCCCTTACGACTAAAAAGCACGTTAGAAATACCATCAAATTCCTCAAAGAAACTAACCTCTTTCACAAGATTTAACGACATCATAGAACCTCGTCTCTAATGACCTAGCTGTCGATGCGACATAAAACCTTAAATAAAAAAAAAATTTAACACGATCGTAATTTTTATTTAACAAAAGCTTCGTTAACGTTTCTATGAAAGCAAGTCCAATACAACTAAATAAAAGGAAAGAAACATTAAAGAAATTGTTTAAGATAAGAGCAATTGAAGAAAAAAAATGTTTAATAATTTTAAAACTGAATGTCACATTCCAAAGAGGATTGTCACAATCAGCACATAGGTATGTCTTGTTTATTTTCAAATAATCGTTTTCTTAAACCCAACTTTACTCGGGCGAATGCGTTACGAGATTAAATTAAATTTTTTGATCCGTTTATTTCTTTATTTCTTAAAGTTGCGCAGTATTAATCCCTCGCAAAACTTGTTCACTTACTTTTTCAGTGCAAAAACAATTTGATCTTCGTCCGAGCGCAGAGTGTTGACACTTTACAGGGGCACTGTATTTTTTAGCCGAGCTGTCGAAAGTTTCGCGAACCGACCGGCCACTTGGTCCGCAACAATTTAATACATTCATTTCGAGCCATCGATACCTAATGAATCTCCTCTTCTCTCTAATAAAATCCAATTTACCGATGATCGATCGTTCGTATTTCTAGAGGGAGCAGAAGAAGTTGCGTGCGGCTGTACATTCGAGAAACGTGGGAAGCGCGAAGGAGCAAAGATGAACGCGTAATCCCGATGAGAGAGGAAGAAAACATTAAAGTCCACCGGGTGCTATAAAACAATTTCAAAGAAACTTCTCGGGGGCCCTGCTAGCCTTTGAAATTTATTTGCACTCGCCAAGAAGGCGTCTGTAACTTCTTCGAAAGGGTGGTACCAAGAAGGGACGGCGGGGGAGGGCTGGGAAGCTGCGTATTAACGAGGTCACACTCTAGATACCCCATTTCAGCTTCGTTACTTTGCGCCAGGCAAAGGTATATAATTCGATTAACCGCTGTTCCGTAGCTGTAATATTGCTCGATGTATGCGCGCGACGTCGTAATTATTGCTGATCGAATTTTCGCCGCAACGTTCTGCGATAATTTCCGCTACGCACAGATTTTAATCAGGCTACTCGTTGCTCGCGAAAATAAAAAAAGAAGGAACAAATAAAAGGGCCCGGGCTCGTTTATTCTAACGCGCCGATTAAATCGCAATTAGTCCGCGGTATTGGATGCGTTTCATTTCGTAAAATCTAAAATTAAAGAGGTGATATCTTTCAGGCATGACGGACGCTGAAAGGATATCGCGTTAAATTCGTGTTATAACTGGACAACATATATAATGAAGATTCTTCACCGTTCCATAAAAAACGTATGAAACGTTGATAGCACGCTAAAGAATTTAACATGTGTTATCATTGTCGTTGCGGAACGGTAGTGTTTATTTTATCTACTTTTATTTGTGTTTAATTTTAAAACTTTTCTGCGACGATATCTCACAATAAAAAGAAAATTTATAGTAAAAATAATATTCATAATAATGAAGTAGCGCGATTTAAAGCGTTAAATTTCACATTTCTGATATAAAGAATCAAAATATTAAAGTTAGAATAATTAAAGTAGACGAACGATGTAAAATCAGGAATTACAATACTAAAGCTTAAGTATTCTACTAACATTTATGGTTGTAATAAAACGGTGAACAATAAGAAGGTCAAATATTAAAGTTTAAATACTCTATTAAAATTGATGTTCAGAATAATAGGGGTGAGGAGGTAGACCCAGCCCAGGGTTCATTTATTTACATCACTACTCGTATCTTTTTATCTACGCGTTAAAAAGAATGAAAAATTTGATGTATCCTGTAAAGGCGCAGCGCTCTGTTCTACACCTGCAATAAAGACTGAACGATCTCAATTAAATTCCAGTTAAACTGGACAATTAAGAACGAAAATCTTTCAATAAACACGTCATCGAGATATATGTGCCGTTCGGTCCAGTAACGAGGTAATTCATCGACTCCGATTAACAGTTACGTACTTAAAGAAGCTTCGAGTGGCCATCAAATATTAACACGTTGTTGACCAGCAATTTTACACAGAGGCTATCTCGTGTCACCGGCTATTATCTCATAACAAACTATTTCATAATAAACTTCAATAAATTTCATTTATACATAATGAATTAATTACTATTTTTTGTAATATAATAAACTATATGGTGCGTCAGAAAGGGAAATGCATTGATGCACCTACCTCAGGAGAGTGCGTGCTATTCCTGGGGGTGTGTGGGACTCACCACTCCCCCCGGAGGGAGAGCGACCCCCGTTGCTGGGGACCATCAAGGGTGCAGGTATATTAGAAATCACCAATAATGGTACACAACAGATTTTACAAATATATCTCGTTTTGCTGTGTTCTCCTTTTAAAGAGCATATTCCACACATTCTAGTTGGATATTTTTTATGCTACTGACTATTTTTTCTGAAACGTGGGCTTTTAGTTATCCTGAAAGACTGAAAGAGGAATCTTTGTAAGGAGCCCTTTTGGAAGTACGAAATTATTACCAGGTACTGTGCTGCATTTATTGGAATCTACAGTCATCCAATCCCGAGCTACTTCTAGTAGAAATTTGTTGTATTTTACTTTATTTTGTGTCTTGTAATTACAGTAAATTTTGCATTGAACAGACTATCATAAAATTAAATTGATAATGCATGTGCAAATACGGATTAACTCGGGATCGGTCAGCAACGTTTGGGCATGAAAACACGAACTAACTCGTGACCGGTCAACAGTGCGTTAAAACACCAGACGGATTATAGATTAAGGAAAAATCGTAACACAATCGAGAAATCTGCACGATTTATGCGAGGGAAACGAGCCGAGAAATACTGAGGAAAGCTCATCTAACGAAGGACAAATTATGAACGAGTCATACAGTAATTCATTGCCAGAAATTAAAGCAACGAAGCATGTCTTTTTCGAGCAATAAACTTCGTTTCCTCGTGACTCCATTCGACTGTCATTATACGGACTTTTAATTGCCGGTTTCGTCACGTACCAGCAACAGGCTGAGCCGCGACTGCCAGTTACCGGTGTGTCCCATCGTTTTCTCTTGTTTTCTTTTTGCTCGGTCGTCCCCGAAAAGAACACGGATGAGAAAACCAGGACCGAAACAGAATTTCTGATTAATTGACGTCGCTCTAATTAAACTTTTAATTAACGAGACGAAAATGAACGAACGATTCCGTGCGTGGGCGGTGGCGGACACGCCGTGGCTGCGGACGATTAACCGTGGACAGTGGGGGGTGTCTTTTCGCGACAAGACGAACACAGGTGGCTGCATTTGTGCACATAAATTTACACGTGTTCTTCTGCGGTTAGCAGCTAGCTTTTCGTCTTCCTGTCGTCCGCAACAAGAAAAACTGTGAATTTTAACGCTTGATTTTAGTGCTTCGTTATTCATTATTATTCTGTTCTTTATCTTCATCAAACTTATCAAGCAATAATGATTGATCCTCGTAAAATTATAACTCCGTTCCTGAATAAGTAGAAAATATAATACCATGCTCGATCTATTTTTGGGTCAAATACAATTATACTTGATTATCTACTGTTTTGAGGGAAGAGTGAATCACTGAATGGAGGACTTTATAGTAAATGTAACTTTCGAATGTAATTTTATTCATAATCTTCCGTTAGATGTAACAGGGAACGTGAAATTTCGAGACTGATAGTTTTAGTTATTAAAGTTTTGATAGAAAAATAATTTAAAATATCCACTGTAGGATGGCGCGATGAGAAAAATGTAAAGAGGAGAATAAGGAAACGGGAATGAATAATAATATTGAGGCGTCTGAGAAAAATAACAGAAATATATGTTTTACGTGTCAACGATTACAGTTTTAACAAATATATATAAGATTCTTGCGGGTACAATTTATACTATTTCTTAACAAAACTTAATCTGCTCTTCAAAACTCTTAAAGATCTCTCAAAACTTAATAATCTCTTCTCAAAAACCTCTTAATATCCGTCAAAACTCTCAATAATCTCAACTCTCAAAACTTAATAATCTCTTCTCAAAAAACCTCTTAATAATCTGCCTTGATCTCGCGTACATCCGTTTTTATCATTTTTCCAGGGTGTTGGCGTTTCTCACCTTCACCAATTACGAGTTTAGTTAAAAATCGACGTTCGCGGACACCCTCTCGGCTGCAACTCGGTGGGGATGTACGCCGAACGTCATTTACCTGCCTGGTGACAGTGACCGGATTTATGATGCTTATTTCAAAAAAAAAATTGAACAGAGATCACGTCTGCATCATAAACCCCAGGTCACTGTCCTTAACGGCTCAACGTCGGTCATGCGGGTCCCCAAAATCTGTCAACAATAAATTTTCACCGCCTTGTTCATATTTCTTTTACTTGAAAAATACATTATATAGAATATGGGGACAATTATATAGATGGGAACCTATATTTTTTGCTACATCAAACTTAAATTTGCTACATCAGACTTAAATAATTCAGAGAAGTTTTACCTTCACTAACTTCCAAACGAATAAGTATAGGGCATAAGCATGTTAGCACTTTTATGTAGAGTACAAGAAGTTGCATCGATTGATGCAGTCAAAAATACTGGTTCCCGTTAAAGAAAAAGTGCAGTTGCATTTTTCTGATGCACCGATGCACAAAAGTGCATCAAATTTCATTGTCATTTAAATTTTACCTGTAACATCTTCTGCTATTCCCAGCCATTTGGGAGGTACTGACTGTTCCAGTTGTATGGGACACCCTATGTGTACTCTTTTACACGGTTATTAATATACACAAAAAATAATATAATACAATATTTTGATTATATGAGATGATTATTTCTATTAGTTGTTTCATTTATTTCTATAATTGTATTATTATATAGAATTAGATATATAAGAAATGATATTTTTCTTAATCAATTGATTCCACAAATCAATACTTTATTTTTAAACTATTTAAATATATTTAAATGATAATATTTAAATTAAAACTTATTAAATTCAAAGAACTTTATCTTACTTTCAACTTTAATTAATAAGAAACTTTATTTTGGTTTTTGGTCAACGTATGCCGCATAAAAGTCAAAAGGTTAAAAAATAATAGCAACCTTTTTTAATTCTACGTTCGTCCAGTGACGAAGCGCCGAAGAAACTGCAATTTCATTTTCTGGAAAAAGTAAAAGAGATTCCTTTGTGGTACTTAAAATTCTAAAGGTGTTCAGGATGTGACAAACGATTGAAGCAACGTAAATAACCAGGGTAAGCCACGATATCGAAGGGAAGCAACAATAGGAACCGTGACCATCAATCGATGAATTGAACGGTAAGTGTATTGCACACGCTTTGACGGTGGTACGTGTGTTCTTGGTTACGTAAAGTCGCCGAGATTCGTATCGATGCTTTCTGCGCGAGGCTTTGAGTCCCGATACCTTGCACGAGACTCGGAGGCAACTTACTGCACCATGATGCGGAAATATATACCGTGCACATGCATCCGTGTGTATACGGCCGCCGCTTTTCATGGTGTTCCCACCCTCGTATTCGGAAGTAGCGATCCCCGGTATCAAGCACCGTTCAGTGGCTGAATGGAGCGACCGAAACAGAAATTCCACGGAATACGGTCAATCCTTGGAGTATCTTTGAAGACACGGGATGATACCGTTTCGTACAGTTCATGAAAAATATTTCGCGCTCTCGAAATGTCCAACCTCGATAATCACATCGTGCTCGATAATAAAAAATTGGAACGTGTTATAACCTAGTTTCGAAAGAATTAATACTAGAACCATGGTGGTGCCTGTTAAATTACTAAATTTTCTTAAACTTCAACCCTCTATGGGCCCGTGTAACTTTCAGGTCACGTGCTAATATATCGACATTTTATCAAATAATTTAAGTTTTTTCACAAGATGGCTCTGCGTCTTAATTATATAATGTTTTTGAGATAACCAGTAACAATATTGATGACGATTGGCAGCATCTGACGAGTCAGACTCGTGGCGTACCTTGCGCTTCAAATATTTTATAAACCTGACTTTCATTTTTATTGCAATTTGATTTTAAATGTAATTACTATACTATAATTGGTATGGTATAAATATTCAACTTTGACGCATCTGTGGAAAAAATGATATGGAAAGGGGTTAAAACAACCACAATGGTGTAGTAGTAGACAGCTTGGTCCATTTTATCCGGTGTCTTATTAACTGTAATCTTTTTTGCTTTTACAAAAACATTTTTGGTAGGGAACAATTTTTACCGAACGATGCGTTGTTTTCTATGCCTATTTAACCGTCAAAGGCCATGCAGCCCTTTATTGTCCCTTTTTGCAAGATTAAAATCTCGTGAAATCGCACATTTCACGAAACATCAGTTAGAGAACAATTAATTTAACATCGGTTTCCCTTCCGGAGACAGAGAAGTAGCCGATCGTAGTGAACCGATTCGACGACTCGGAACGATGGACTTTGGCATGCGATCAAATGGTATCAATTCGAACGTTGGTTTTGGAATGCGTTTTCTCGTCATCGTACGAGCTGACGAAAAGGTGCCTTTTCAACACTCTTCTATTGCATTCTTCACGCGCCTTTGCTTACGGAAAGGATGGGGCAATACCGGTGCGTATGTCTGAAATTCCCAAGTTCTAACTCCGGGTGTCCAAGCCCAAATATACCCTTTAAAATTGTTAAATATTTCTAATTATTATGAAGAATATTTCATCATTTTTGTAATATATATAACTTACGTTTAAATAGTCTTATAAGAGTAGTTCATCTGAGCCATAGAGAAGAGTTGCTCGAAATATTATTTTTTTATTGCAATATACCAATTGCTCATTCTACGAAAAACCATTGTTTTCGAAATACTGAGTTTACAGACAGGAACAAATCTTTACACGAACAAAAAGATTGTTAAGGGATGAAAAGTTATTCGCTGCATGAGCCGGCTGATATTTACTCGATCTATCAGCCAGTGTGGACGAGAACGATCGGCTAGTCCGGTTTACCTAAACACTGTGTCAACTGCGAGTAGTTTCACGTGGAAACGAAAAAAAAAAAAAATAGTCGAGCCATCGACGGCCTCGTTTCCCAGATGAATTAACTTCTTTACGCAAACAACGCGCCACAGGCACAGTAATTTTTTAATCAAACTGATGGATCGCGTGAATTAAACACAACGAGGAATCGTATCCCCCTCGTTGCTGCGCATTCATCCCCGTCAACGATGTGTAAAATATGATAATTAATATTTGTACTTTGAGCTATTACGTGAAATGATTTATCAGCGTGCCGGTGCAGAGAATTCATTTTTCAAAAGATATTGGAAATGGACGGAAAGTTTCGAAAAACTCTGATATCCGTACTGTGCAAAAGACAGCGTTCTTATAACAATTAATAATTATGGTGAAATGCTAATTGTTTAAATACTTAAACTTATTTGTAAAAATTATAAACATATCAAGGGATGAAATAAAAAAATGATGATGTATTTTTTTTGTACTTTACACTACAATGTAACTATACTTCACTATAGTTTCATTATATCATACTCCTCTTTGTATTTTCATTTAACAATTTTTAATTTCTTTAAAAACATCACAAAACGACTCGAGTCCTTCGTACTTTGGACACTTTTACGTCGATTTGCGTTTTAACAAGTTAAAACAATTGTTAAGCGTTAAAACAATTGTTTTAGTTTCATTTGATGTTTATTGAAAATTCTTTCAATTATGTATGTTACATAAAGGTTACATTCTTAATTCTAACGCACTTAATTCTAACTACTAACTGTAAAAGCTGCATTTATTCAATAAACTACATGATTTATACATTCAGCTTTACAATAGTTATTATATTATTTATAACTAACGTTTACAATTGTAACTTTGCGAGATTGCTGCGGAGGGAGTGGGAGGTCCGATCGGCGGACGAGTATTGCTCTCTCGCTCGTACAGTGACGCGGAGAAAGTGAGAGGTAAGATGCTCGTTGCACTCTTCTCTCTCGCTCTTACACTGACGCGGAGGAAGTGAGAGGTCCGATTGACTGACTAGTGTTCACTCTCTCGCACATTGGTGTTGTGCGCAGGCGCGAGTTTGGCGTAGAAGGAGTGAGAGACTAGATGCTCGGTGCTCTCACTCGCACATTGAGAGAGTGAGAGGTGAGATTGGTGGACTAGTGTTCTCTCTCTCGCACATTGAGAGAGTGAGAGGTGAGATTGGCGGACTAGTGTTCACTCTCTCGCACATTGGTGTTGTGCGCAGGCGCGAGTTTGGCGTAGAGGGAGTGAGAGACTAGATGCTCGGTGCTCTCACTCGCACATTGAGAGAGTGAGAGATGAGATTGGTGGACTAGTGTTCTCTCTCTCGCACATTGAGAGAGTGAGAGGTGAGATTGGCGGACTAGTGTTCACTCTCTCGCACATTGTGGGAGTGAGAGGTCCGAATGGCGGACTAGTGTTCACTCTCTCGCACATTGGTGTTGTGCGCAGGCGTGAGTTTGGCGTAGAGGGAGTGAGAAACTAGATGCTCGGTGCTCTCTCTCGCACATTGAGGGAGTGAAAGGTCCGATCGGCGGACGAGTGTTCTCTCCCTCTTACGCATTAGCATACTGCGTTGGCTTGGTGCGAGTGAGAGGGGTGACGCTCTCGCGGAATCTTTCCACTCGCTGGTGCATCGGCGTACCTGGCGCGGGCTGCGATGTATAATTTTTAATTGTTGTGTTACAATAATTAATAGTATGAGTTATTCGAGGTTCAGACTATTGTAGATCGGTTTTTCGTGTTCGAAAATGTAAAATTTGATACCAAATTAGCCAGTGCTTCTACGTTTTCTATTATTCATTAATGGTCGGGTAGTTACGTTCATCCCTTTTGTGTGAGGTTATGACTAAGCCCCTGTAATTTTATGTACAAGCTGCCTTAGTTTAATGATACATGACTAGAGAAATACAATTTTGCAAACTCGAGATCATTGGTTTCTGAGTCTAGTTTCATGTTACCAATAAACAATGGGAAGGATTTATCTACTGAGAGTAAACATAATCCATCAAATTCAAACCTGATTGAAAATGATCAATTTTGTTATATCGTATGTAAGTATAAAGTATTATAATTTTATTCAAGTAGTTAATAATAACGTATTTTGCTGTGTTGCAGATTAGAAGATGTATTTGTTATACATTTCTACGCCACATAAGCTGCACATTAACATCATCAAATCAACAGGAAACTTTCTGGCAGTTTCTCAGATATCAGTCTTCGGTAATTTTTGGAATTGGACACTACTAAAATTTCAAGAAATGGCATGAAGAATACTTCCTGTCACATCATGTTCTCCTAATACAAATCTGCAAACTTGAGATCCTTGGTTTCTGAGTCTAATTTCATTTTACCAATAAACAATGGAAAGGATTTATCTACGGAGAGTAAACTGTTCTTCAATAGTTATACTGAATATATAAGTACATATGTAATTGTAGAATGTCTTTATTTCATAAGAATATTGTACTGCACTTAAACTATATGTTAAATAATTATAAAAATATGTTGTATGTAAAAATACTGATATGTAAGTTTTACAATTTGTAATTATAAGTGCGTTAAAGTTAAGAATCTAATATTTAAGTAAGTTTTACAGTTAGTAGTTATAAGTGCGTTAGAATTAACAATGTAACATTTATGTAACATGTATAATTGAAAGAATTTTCAATAAACATAGAATTAAACTAAAGCAATTGTTTATTCATTTATAAACCTAACTCCCTTATCCAGCCTTTACAAAATTTCACTTAAAAAGCAAGAAATAATGTAGAAAAACATTGCACAGAAGCTTCGAAATACAAAAGTAGAAAAAGAAACGAAAAATATCGGTTTGATACAAAGAAGAACAAAATTCGGTACAAACGGTTTCCAGGAATTCCTGGAATTCGACGTCACTAAAATTCTGGGAAGTGGCACGAAGAATACCTCCTGGCACATCATATTCTCCTGATACAAAGTTCTTATGTCAAGATTCTGATTTTAGGAGTGCGAAATTTTTGGAAACCATTTTGGAAGGTATGTTAAATAAATACATTTATATCACAATTTATTTGTTTATTTTTATCTTTATTTCTACATTATTTTAATACTTAATATATAATTTGTATAATTTATACTATTTACAAAATACGTACTATCTCTATAGACACTGACTAATAAAAGAAAAATTATAAACTATTATAGCAAAATTCTATATAGAGAAATACGGCGGTACTATTATTCTTCTGATACATTTTTAAAAATCCTGGAACTTGGTTTCGCAAAAGTGGATCCCGGATATTCCTGGAATTCGACGTCACTAAAATTCTGGGAAGTGGCACGAAGAATACCTCCTGGTACATCATATTCTCCTGATACAAAGTTCTTATGTCAAGATTCTGATTTTAGGAGTGCGAAATTTTTGGAAACCATTTTAGAAGGTATGTTAAATAAATACATTTATATCACACTTTATTTGTTTATTTTTATCTTTCTTTCTACATTATTTTATGAAGAATGTATGTAAATTGAATGTATGTAAAAAACCTAAAAACAGCATCGTGAAATAAGAATTTTGTATCAGAATTTTCGGGAGCCCCTTTTGCGGAATCAAAATCCAGATTTTGAGAAATTGTATCAGGAGAATATGATGTGCCAGGAGGTAATCTTCTATAATAAACTATTATAGCAATATTTTAAGATATTTCGGAAGGGGTTGCAGTTATTAAAAATGTGTTCGTACAAAAGTTGCTTGGCAAAATGGGGTGCATCGTGTGGTAATAATTATTTTCTTCTGGGTGGAGTAGTAGAGGAGATCTGAAGGTCAATGTAACTTTTTTAAATGGGATGCTATAACTTTCTCTTCAGAATGTAACAGCAGGCACCGAGACGAATTCAACCATGTGCTACATGTTGGTATTCTGATTTGGATAAAGGTGAATGTATGTAAAAAACCTAAAAACAGCATCGTGAAATAAGAATTTGGTATCAGAATTTTCGGGAGCCCCTTTTGCGGAATCAAAATCCAGATTTTGAGAAATTGTATCAGGAGAATATGATGTGCCAGGAGGTAATCTTCTATAATAAACTATTATAGCAATATTCTAAGATATTTCGGAAGGGGTTGTAGTTATTAAAAATGTGTTCGTACAAAAGTTGCTTGGCAAAATGGGGTGCATCGTGTGGTAATAATTATTTTCTTCTGGGTGGAGCAGTAGAGGAGATCTGAAGGTCAATGTAACTTTTTTAAATGGGATGCTATAATTTTCTCTTCAGAATGTAACAGCAGGCACCGAGACGAATTCAACCATGTGCCACATGTTGGTATTCTGATTTGGACAAAGGTGAATGTATGTAAAAAACCTAAAAACAGCATCGTGAAATAAGAATTTTGTATCAGAATTTTCGGGAGCCCCTTTTGCGGAATCAAAATCCAGATTTTGAGAAATTGTATCAGGAGAATATGATGTGCCAGGAGGTAATCTTCTATAATAAACTATTATAGCAATATTCTAAGATATTTCGGAAGGGGTTGTAGTTATTAAAAATGTGTTCGTACAAAAGTTGCTTGGCAAAATGGGGTGCATCGTGTGGTAATAATTATTTTCTTCTGGGTGGAGCAGTAGAGGAGATCTGAAGGTCAATGTAACTTTTTTAAACGGGATGCTATAATTTTCTCTTCAGAATGTAACAGCAGGCACCGAGACGAATTCAACCATGTGCCACATGTTGGTATTCTGATTTGGACAAAGGTGAATGTATGTAAAAAACCTAAAAACAGCATCGTGAAATAAGAATTTTGTATCAGAATTTTCGGGAGCCCCTTTTGCGGAATCAAAATCCAGATTTTGAGAAATTGTATCAGGAGAATATGATGTGCCAGGAGGTAATCTTCTATAATAAACTATTATAGCAATATTCTAAGATATTTCGGAAGGGGTTGTAGTTATTAAAAATGTGTTCGTACAAAAGTTGCTTGGCAAAATGGGGTGCATCGTGTGGTAATAATTATTTTCTTCTGGGTGGAGTAGTAGAGGAGATCTGAAGGTCAATGTAACTTTTTTAAACGGGATGCTATAATTTTCTCTTCAGAATGTAACAGCAGGCACCGAGACGAATTCAACCATGTGCTACATGTTGGTATTCTGATTTGGATAAAGGTGAATGTATGTAAAAAACCTAAAAACAGCATCGTGAAATAAGAATTTTGTATCAGAATTTTCGGGAGCCCCTTTTGCGGAATCAAAATCCAGATTTTGAGAAATTGTATCAGGAGAATATGATGTGCCAGGAGGTAATCTTCTATAATAAACTATTATAGCAATATTCTAAGATATTTCGGAAGGGGTTGTAGTTATTAAAAATGTGTTCGTACAAAAGTTGCTTGGCAAAATGGGGTGCATCGTGTGGTAATAATTATTTTCTTCTGGGTGGAGTAGTAGAGGAGATCTGAAGGTCAATGTAACTTTTTTAAATGGGATGCTATAACTTTCTCTTCAGAATGTAACAGCAGGCACCGAGACGAATTCAACCATGTGCTACATGTTGGTATTCTGATTTGGATAAAGGTGAATGTATGTAAAAAACCTAAAAACAGCATCGTGAAATAAGAATTTGGTATCAGAATTTTCGGGAGCCCCTTTTGCGGAATCAAAATCCAGATTTGGAGAAATTGTATCAGGAGAATATGATGTGCCAGGAGGTAATCTTCTATAATAAACTGTTATAGCAATATTCTAAGATATTTCGGAAGGGGTTGTAGTTATTAAAAATGTGTTCGTACAAAAGTTGCTTGGCAAAATGGGGTGCATCGTGTGGTAATAATTATTTTCTTCTGGGTGGAGTAGTAGAGGAGATCTGAAGGTCAATGTAACTTTTTTAAACGGGATGCTATAATTTTCTCTTCAGAATGTAACAGCAGGCACCGAGACGAATTCAACCATGTGCTACATGTTGGTATTCTGATTTGGATAAAGGTGAATGTATGTAAAAAACCTAAAAACAGCATCGTGAAATAAGAATTTGGTATCAGAATTTTCGGGAGCCCCTTTTGCGGAATCAAAATCCAGATTTTGAGAAATTGTATCAGGAGAATATGATGTGCCAGGAGGTAATCTTCTATAATAAACTATTATAGCAATATTCTAAGATATTTCGGAAGGGGTTGTAGTTATTAAAAATGTGTTCGTACAAAAGTTGCTTGGCAAAATGGGGTGCATCGTGTGGTAATAATTATTTTCTTCTGGGTGGAGTAGTAGAGGAGATCTGAAGGTCAATGTAACTTTTTTAAACGGGATGCTATAATTTTCTCTTCAGAATGTAACAGCAGGCACCGAGACGAATTCAACCATGTGCTACATGTTGGTATTCTGATTTGGATAAAGGTGAATGTATGTAAAAAACCTAAAAACAGCATCGTGAAATAAGAATTTGGTATCAGAATTTTCGGGAGCCCCTTTTGCGGAATCAAAATCCAGATTTTGAGAAATTGTATCAGGAGAATATGATGTGCCAGGAGGTAATCTTCTATAATAAACTATTATAGCAATATTCTAAGATATTTCGGAAGGGGTTGTAGTTATTAAAAATGTGTTCGTACAAAAGTTGCTTGGCAAAATGGGGTGCATCGTGTGGTAATAATTATTTTCTTCTGGGTGGAGTAGTCGAGGAGATCTGAAGGTCAATGTAACTTTTTTAAATGGGATGCTATAACTTTCTCTTCAGAATGTAGCAGCAGGCACCGAGACGAATTCAACCATGTGCTACATGTTGGTATTCTGATTTGGATAAAGGTGAATGTATGTAAAAAACCTAAAAACAGCATCGTGAAATAAGAATTTGGTATCAGAATTTTCGGGAGCCCCTTTTGCGGAATCAAAATCCAGATTTTGAGAAATTGTATCAGGAGAATATGATGTGCCAGGAGGTAATCTTCTATAATAAACTATTATAGCAATATTCTAAGATATTTCGGAAGGGGTTGTAGTTATTAAAAATGTGTTCGTACAAAAGTTGCTTGGCAAAATGGGGTGCATCGTGTGGTAATAATTATTTTCTTCTGGGTGGAGTAGTAGAGGAGATCTGAAGGTCAATGTAACTTTTTTAAATGGGATGCTATAACTTTCTCTTCAGAATGTAACAGCAGGCACCGAGACGAATTCAACCATGTGCTACATGTTGGTATTCTGATTTGGATAAAGGTGAATGTATGTAAAAAACCTAAAAACAGCATCGTGAAATAAGAATTTGGTATCAGAATTTTCGGGAGCCCCTTTTGCGGAATCAAAATCCAGATTTTGAGAAATTGTATCAGGAGAATATGATGTGCCAGGAGGTAATCTTCTATAATAAACTATTATAGCAATATTCTAAGATATTTCGGAAGGGGTTGTAGTTATTAAAAATGTGTTCGTACAAAAGTTGCTTGGCAAAATGGGGTGCATCGTGTGGTAATAATTATTTTCTTCTGGGTGGAGTAGTCGAGGAGATCTGAAGGTCAATGTAACTTTTTTAAATGGGATGCTATAACTTTCTCTTCAGAATGTAGCAGCAGGCACCGAGACGAATTCAACCATGTGCTACATGTTGGTATTCTGATTTGGATAAAGGTGAATGTATGTAAAAAACCTAAAAACAGCATCGTGAAATAAGAATTTGGTATCAGAATTTTCGGGAGCCCCTTTTGCGGAATCAAAATCCAGATTTTGAGAAATTGTATCAGGAGAATATGATGTGCCAGGAGGTAATCTTCTATAATAAACTATTATAGCAATATTCTAAGATATTTCGGAAGGGGTTGTAGTTATTAAAAATGTGTTCGTACAAAAGTTGCTTGGCAAAATGGGGTGCATCGTGTGGTAATAATTATTTTCTTCTGGGTGGAGTAGTAGAGGAGATCTGAAGGTCAATGTAACTTTTTTAAACGGGATGCTATAATTTTCTCTTCAGAATGTAACAGCAGGCACCGAGACGAATTCAACCATGTGCTACATGTTGGTATTCTGATTTGGATAAAGGTGAATGTATGTAAAAAACCTAAAAACAGCATCGTGAAATAAGAATTTGGTATCAGAATTTTCGGGAGCCCCTTTTGCGGAATCAAAATCCAGATTTTGAGAAATTGTATCAGGAGAATATGATGTGCCAGGAGGTAATCTTCTATAATAAACTATTATAGCAATATTCTAAGATATTTCGGAAGGGGTTGTAGTTATTAAAAATGTGTTCGTACAAAAGTTGCTTGGCAAAATGGGGTGCATCGTGTGGTAATAATTATTTTCTTCTGGGTGGAGTAGTCGAGGAGATCTGAAGGTCAATGTAACTTTTTTAAATGGGATGCTATAACTTTCTCTTCAGAATGTAGCAGCAGGCACCGAGACGAATTCAACCATGTGCTACATGTTGGTATTCTGATTTGGATAAAGGTGAATGTATGTAAAAAACCTAAAAACAGCATCGTGAAATAAGAATTTGGTATCAGAATTTTCGGGAGCCCCTTTTGCGGAATCAAAATCCAGATTTTGAGAAATTGTATCAGGAGAATATGATGTGCCAGGAGGTAATCTTCTATAATAAACTATTATAGCAATATTCTAAGATATTTCGGAAGGGGTTGTAGTTATTAAAAATGTGTTCGTACAAAAGTTGCTTGGCAAAATGGGGTGCATCGTGTGGTAATAATTATTTTCTTCTGGGTGGAGTAGTAGAGGAGATCTGAAGGTCAATGTAACTTTTTTAAATGGGATGCTATAACTTTCTCTTCAGAATGTAACAGCAGGCACCGAGACGAATTCAACCATGTGCTACATGTTGGTGTTCTGATTTGGATAAAGGTGAATGTATGTAAAAAACCTAAAAACAGCATCGTGAAATAAGAATTTGGTATCAGAATTTTCGGGAGCCCCTTTTGCGGAATCAAAATCCAGATTTTGAGAAATTGTATCAGGAGAATATGATGTGCCAGGAGGTAATCTTCTATAATAAACTATTATAGCAATATTCTAAGATATTTCGGAAGGGGTTGTAGTTATTAAAAATGTGTTCGTACAAAAGTTGCTTGGCAAAATGGGGTGCATCGTGTGGTAATAATTATTTTCTTCTGGGTGGAGTAGTAGAGGAGATCTGAAGGTCAATGTAACTTTTTTAAACGGGATGCTATAATTTTCTCTTCAGAATGTAACAGCAGGCACCGAGACGAATTCAACCATGTGCTACATGTTGGTATTCTGATTTGGATAAAGGTGAATGTATGTAAAAAACCTAAAAACAGCATCGTGAAATAAGAATTTGGTATCAGAATTTTCGGGAGCCCCTTTTGCGGAATCAAAATCCAGATTTTGAGAAATTGTATCAGGAGAATATGATGTGCCAGGAGGTAATCTTCTATAATAAACTATTATAGCAATATTCTAAGATATTTCGGAAGGGGTTGTAGTTATTAAAAATGTGTTCGTACAAAAGTTGCTTGGCAAAATGGGGTGCATCGTGTGGTAATAATTATTTTCTTCTGGGTGGAGTAGTAGAGGAGATCTGAAGGTCAATGTAACTTTTTTAAATGGGATGCTATAACTTTCTCTTCAGAATGTAACAGCAGGCACCGAGACGAATTCAACCATGTGCTACATGTTGGTATTCTGATTTGGATAAAGGTGAATGTATGTAAAAAACCTAAAAACAGCATCGTGAAATAAGAATTTGGTATCAGAATTTTCGGGAGCCCCTTTTGCGGAATCAAAATCCAGATTTTGAGAAATTGTATCAGGAGAATATGATGTGCCAGGAGGTAATCTTCTATAATAAACTATTATAGCAATATTCTAAGATATTTCGGAAGGGGTTGTAGTTATTAAAAATGTGTTCGTACAAAAGTTGCTTGGCAAAATGGGGTGCATCGTGTGGTAATAATTATTTTCTTCTGGGTGGAGTAGTAGAGGAGATCTGAAGGTCAATGTAACTTTTTTAAACGGGATGCTATAATTTTCTCTTCAGAATGTAACAGCAGGCACCGAGACGAATTCAACCATGTGCTACATGTTGGTATTCTGATTTGGATAAAGGTGAATGTATGTAAAAAACCTAAAAACAGCATCGTGAAATAAGAATTTGGTATCAGAATTTTCGGGAGCCCCTTTTGCGGAATCAAAATCCAGATTTTGAGAAATTGTATCAGGAGAATATGATGTGCCAGGAGGTAATCTTCTATAATAAACTATTATAGCAATATTCTAAGATATTTCGGAAGGGGTTGTAGTTATTAAAAATGTGTTCGTACAAAAGTTGCTTGGCAAAATGGGGTGCATCGTGTGGTAATAATTATTTTCTTCTGGGTGGAGTAGTAGAGGAGATCTGAAGGTCAATGTAACCTTTTAAATGGGATGCTATAACTTTCTCTTCAGAATGTAACAGCAGGCACCGAGACGAATTCAACCATGTGCTACATGTTGGTATTCTGATTTGGATAAAGGTGAATGTATGTAAAAAACCTAAAAACAGCATCGTGAAATAAGAATTTGGTATCAGAATTTTCGGGAGCCCCTTTTGCGGAATCAAAATCCAGATTTTGAGAAATTGTATCAGGAGAATATGATGTGCCAGGAGGTAATCTTCTATAATAAACTATTATAGCAATATTCTAAGATATTTCGGAAGGGGTTGTAGTTATTAAAAATGTGTTCGTACAAAAGTTGCTTGGCAAAATGGGGTGCATCGTGTGGTAATAATTATTTTCTTCTGGGTGGAGTAGTAGAGGAGATCTGAAGGTCAATGTAACTTTTTTAAACGGGATGCTATAATTTTCTCTTCAGAATGTAACAGCAGGCACCGAGACGAATTCAACCATGTGCTACATGTTGGTATTCTGATTTGGATAAAGGTGAATGTATGTAAAAAACCTAAAAACAGCATCGTGAAATAAGAATTTGGTATCAGAATTTTCGGGAGCCCCTTTTGCGGAATCAAAATCCAGATTTTGAGAAATTGTATCAGGAGAATATGATGTGCCAGGAGGTAATCTTCTATAATAAACTATTATAGCAATATTCTAAGATATTTCGGAAGGGGTTGTAGTTATTAAAAATGTGTTCGTACAAAAGTTGCTTGGCAAAATGGGGTGCATCGTGTGGTAATAATTATTTTCTTCTGGGTGGAGTAGTAGAGGAGATCTGAAGGTCAATGTAACTTTTTTAAATGGGATGCTATAACTTTCTCTTCAGAATGTAACAGCAGGCACCGAGACGAATTCAACCATGTGCTACATGTTGGTATTCTGATTTGGATAAAGGTGAATGTATGTAAAAAACCTAAAAACAGCATCGTGAAATAAGAATTTGGTATCAGAATTTTCGGGAGCCCCTTTTGCGGAATCAAAATCCAGATTTTGAGAAATTGTATCAGGAGAATATGATGTGCCAGGAGGTAATCTTCTATAATAAACTATTATAGCAATATTCTAAGATATTTCGGAAGGGGTTGTAGTTATTAAAAATGTGTTCGTACAAAAGTTGCTTGGCAAAATGGGGTGCATCGTGTGGTAATAATTATTTTCTTCTGGGTGGAGTAGTAGAGGAGATCTGAAGGTCAATGTAACTTTTTTAAACGGGATGCTATAATTTTCTCTTCAGAATGTAACAGCAGGCACCGAGACGAATTCAACCATGTGCTACATGTTGGTATTCTGATTTGGATAAAGGTGAATGTATGTAAAAAACCTAAAAACAGCATCGTGAAATAAGAATTTTGTATCAGAATTTTCGGGAGCCCCTTTTGCGGAATCAAAATCCAGATTTTGAGAAATTGTATCAGGAGAATATGATGTGCCAGGAGGTAATCTTCTATAATAAACTATTATAGCAATATTCTAAGATATTTCGGAAGGGGTTGTAGTTATTAAAAATGTGTTCGTAGAAAAGTTGCTTGGCAAAATGGGGTGCATCGTGTGGTAATAATTATTTTCTTCTGGGTGGAGTAGTAGAGGAGATCTGAAGGTCAATGTAACTTTTTTAAATGGGATGCTATAACTTTCTCTTCAGAATGTAACAGCAGGCACCGAGACGAATTCAACCATGTGCTACATGTTGGTATTCTGATTTGGATAAAGGTGAATGTATGTAAAAAACCTAAAAACAGCATCGTGAAATAAGAATTTTGTATCAGAATTTTCGGGAGCCCCTTTTGCGGAATCAAAATCCAGATTTTGAGAAATTGTATCAGGAGAATATGATGTGCCAGGAGGTAATCTTCTATAATAAACTATTATAGCAATATTCTAAGATATTTCGGAAGGGGTTGTAGTTATTAAAAATGTGTTCGTACAAAAGTTGCTTGGCAAAATGGGGTGCATCGTGTGGTAATAATTATTTTCTTCTGGGTGGAGTAGTCGAGGAGATCTGAAGGTCAATGTAACTTTTTTAAACGGGATGCTATAATTTTCTCTTCAGAATGTAACAGCAGGCACCGAGACGAATTCAACCATGTGCTACATGTTGGTATTCTGATTTGGATAAAGGTGAATGTATGTAAAAAACCTAAAAACAGCATCGTGAAATAAGAATTTTGTATCAGAATTTTCGGGAGCCCCTTTTGCGGAATCAAAATCCAGATTTTGAGAAATTGTATCAGGAGAATATGATGTGCCAGGAGGTAATCTTCTATAATAAACTATTATAGCAATATTCTAAGATATTTCGGAAGGGGTTGTAGTTATTAAAAATGTGTTCGTACAAAAGTTGCTTGGCAAAATGGGGTGCATCGTGTGGTAATAATTATTTTCTTCTGGGTGGAGTAGTAGAGGAGATCTGAAGGTCAATGTAACTTTTTTAAATGGGATGCTATAACTTTCTCTTCAGAATGTAACAGCAGGCACCGAGACGAATTCAACCATGTGCTACATGTTGGTATTCTGATTTGGATAAAGGTGAATGTATGTAAAAAACCTAAAAACAGCATCGTGAAATAAGAATTTTGTATCAGAATTTTCGGGAGCCCCTTTTGCGGAATCAAAATCCAGATTTTGAGAAATTGTATCAGGAGAATATGATGTGCCAGGAGGTAATCTTCTATAATAAACTATTATAGCAATATTCTAAGATATTTCGGAAGGGGTTGTAGTTATTAAAAATGTGTTCGTACAAAAGTTGCTTGGCAAAATGGGGTGCATCGTGTGGTAATAATTATTTTCTTCTGGGTGGAGTAGTAGAGGAGATCTGAAGGTCAATGTAACTTTTTTAAATGGGATGCTATAACTTTCTCTTCAGAATGTAACAGCAGGCACCGAGACGAATTCAACCATGTGCTACATGTTGGTATTCTGATTTGGATAAAGGTGAATGTATGTAAAAAACCTAAAAACAGCATCGTGAAATAAGACTTTGGTATCAGAATTTTCTGGAGCCCCTTTTGCGGAATCAAAATCAAGATTTTGAGAAATTGTATCAGGAGAATATGATGTGCCAGGAGGTAATCTTCTATAATAAACTACTATAGCAATATTCTAAGATATTTCGGAAGGGGTTGTAGTTATTAAAAATGTGTTCGTACAAAAGTTGCTTGGCAAAATGGGGTGCATCGTGTGGTAATAATTATTTTCTTCTGGGTGGAGTAGTAGAGGAGATCTGAAGGTCAATGTAACTTTTTTAAATGGGATGCTATAATTTTCTCTTCAGAATGTAACAGCAGGCACCGAGACGAATTCAACCATGTGCTACATGTTGGTATTCTGATTTGGATAAAGGTGAATGTATGTAAAAAACCTAAAAACAGCATCGTGAAATAAGAATTTTGTATCAGAATTTTCGGGAGCCCCTTTTGCGGAATCAAAATCCAGATTTTGAGAAATTGTATCAGGAGAATATGATGTGCCAGGAGGTAATCTTCTATAATAAACTATTATAGCAATATTCTAAGATATTTCGGAAGGGGTTGTAGTTATTAAAAATGTGTTCGTAGAAAAGTTGCTTGGCAAAATGGGGTGCATCGTGTGGTAATAATTATTTTCTTCTGGGTGGAGTAGTAGAGGAGATCTGAAGGTCAATGTAACTTTTTTAAATGGGATGCTATAACTTTCTCTTCAGAATGTAACAGCAGGCACCGAGACGAATTCAACCATGTGCTACATGTTGGTATTCTGATTTGGATAAAGGTGAATGTATGTAAAAAACCTAAAAACAGCATCGTGAAATAAGAATTTTGTATCAGAATTTTCGGGAGCCCCTTTTGCGGAATCAAAATCCAGATTTTGAGAAATTGTATCAGGAGAATATGATGTGCCAGGAGGTAATCTTCTATAATAAACTATTATAGCAATATTCTAAGATATTTCGGAAGGGGTTGTAGTTATTAAAAATGTGTTCGTACAAAAGTTGCTTGGCAAAATGGGGTGCATCGTGTGGTAATAATTATTTTCTTCTGGGTGGAGTAGTAGAGGAGATCTGATGGTCAATGTAACTTTTTTAAATGGGATGCTATAATTTTCTCTTCAGAATGTAACAGCAGGCACCGAGACGAATTCAACCATGTGCTACATGTTGGTATTCTGATTTGGATAAAGGTGAATGTATGTAAAAAACCTAAAAACAGCATCGTGAAATAAGAATTTTGTATCAGAATTTTCGGGAGCCCCTTTTGCGGAATCAAAATCCAGATTTTGAGAAATTGTATCAGGAGAATATGATGTGCCAGGAGGTAATCTTCTATAATAAACTATTATAGCAATATTCTAAGATATTTCGGAAGGGGTTGTAGTTATTAAAAATGTGTTCGTACAAAAGTTGCTTGGCAAAATGGGGTGCATCGTGTGGTAATAATTATTTTCTTCTGGGTGGAGTAGTAGAGGAGATCTGAAGGTCAATGTAACTTTTTTAAATGGGATGCTATAATTTTCTCTTCAGAATGTAACAGCAGGCACCGAGGCGAATTCAACCATGTGCTACATGTTGGTATTCTGATTTGGATAAAGGTGAATGTATGTAAAAAACCTAAAAACAGCATCGTGAAATAAGAATTTGGTATCAGAATTTTCGGGAGCCCCTTTTGCGGAATCAAAATCCAGATTTTGAGAAATTGTATCAGGAGAATATGATGTGCCAGGAGGTAATCTTCTATAATAAACTATTATAGCAATATTCTAAGATATTTCGGAAGGGGTTGTAGTTATTAAAAATGTGTTCGTACAAAAGTTGCTTGGCAAAATGGGGTGCATCGTGTGGTAATAATTATTTTCTTCTGGGTGGAGTAGTAGAGGAGATCTGAAGGTCAATGTAACTTTTTTAAATGGGATGCTATAACTTTCTCTTCAGAATGTAACAGCAGGCACCGAGACGAATTCAACCATGTGCTACATGTTGGTATTCTGATTTGGATAAAGGTGAATGTATGTAAAAAACCTAAAAACAGCATCGTGAAATAAGAATTTTGTATCAGAATTTTCGGGAGCCCCTTTTGCGGAATCAAAATCCAGATTTTGAGAAATTGTATCAGGAGAATATGATGTGCCAGGAGGTAATCTTCTATAATAAACTATTATAGCAATATTCTAAGATATTTCGGAAGGGGTTGTAGTTATTAAAAATGTGTTCGTACAAAAGTTGCTTGGCAAAATGGGGTGCATCGTGTGGTAATAATTATTTTCTTCTGGGTGGAGTAGTCGAGGAGATCTGAAGGTCAATGTAACTTTTTTAAACGGGATGCTATAATTTTCTCTTCAGAATGTAACAGCAGGCACCGAGACGAATTCAACCATGTGCTACATGTTGGTATTCTGATTTGGATAAAGGTGAATGTATGTAAAAAACCTAAAAACAGCATCGTGAAATAAGAATTTTGTATCAGAATTTTCGGGAGCCCCTTTTGCGGAATCAAAATCCAGATTTTGAGAAATTGTATCAGGAGAATATGATGTGCCAGGAGGTAATCTTCTATAATAAACTATTATAGCAATATTCTAAGATATTTCGGAAGGGGTTGTAGTTATTAAAAATGTGTTCGTACAAAAGTTGCTTGGCAAAATGGGGTGCATCGTGTGGTAATAATTATTTTCTTCTGGGTGGAGTAGTAGAGGAGATCTGAAGGTCAATGTAACTTTTTTAAATGGGATGCTATAACTTTCTCTTCAGAATGTAACAGCAGGCACCGAGACGAATTCAACCATGTGCTACATGTTGGTATTCTGATTTGGATAAAGGTGAATGTATGTAAAAAACCTAAAAACAGCATCGTGAAATAAGAATTTGGTATCAGAATTTTCGGGAGCCCCTTTTGCGGAATCAAAATCCAGATTTTGAGAAATTGTATCAGGAGAATATGATGTGCCAGGAGGTAATCTTCTATAATAAACTATTATAGCAATATTCTAAGATATTTCGGAAGGGGTTGTAGTTATTAAAAATGTGTTCGTACAAAAGTTGCTTGGCAAAATGGGGTGCATCGTGTGGTAATAATTATTTTCTTCTGGGTGGAGTAGTAGAGGAGATCTGAAGGTCAATGTAACTTTTTTAAATGGGATGCTATAACTTTCTCTTCAGAATGTAACAGCAGGCACCGAGACGAATTCAACCATGTGCTACATGTTGGTATTCTGATTTGGATAAAGGTGAATGTATGTAAAAAACCTAAAAACAGCATCGTGAAATAAGAATTTTGTATCAGAATTTTCGGGAGCCCCTTTTGCGGAATCAAAATCCAGATTTTGAGAAATTGTATCAGGAGAATATGATGTGCCAGGAGGTATTCTTCGTGCCACTTCCCAGAATTTTAGTGACGTCGAATTCCAGGAATATCCGGGATCCCCTTTTGCGAAACCAAGTTCCAGGATTTTTAAAAATGTATCAGAAGAACAATAGTACCGCCGTATTTCTCTATATAGAATTTTGCTATAATAGTTTATAATTTTTACTTTTATTAGTCAGTGTCTCTAGAGATAGTACGTATTTTGTAAATAGTATAAATTATACAAATTATATATTAAGTATTAAAATAATGTAGAAAGAAAGATAAAAATAAACAAATAAAGTGTGATATAAATGTATTTATTTAACATACCTTCCAAAATGGTTTCCAAAAATTTCGCACTCCTAAAATCAGAATCTTGACATAAGAACTTTGTATCAGGAGAATATGATGTACCAGGAGGTATTCTTCGTGCCACTTCCCAGAATTTTAGTGACGTCGAATTCCAGGAATTTCCGGATCCCCTTTTGCGAAACCATGTTCCAGGATTTTTAAAAATGTATCAGAAGAATAATAGTACCGCCGTATTTCTCTATATAGAATTTTGCTATAATAGTTTATAATTTTTACTTTTATTAGTCAGTGTCTATAGAGATAGTACGTACTTTGTAAATAGTATAAATTATACAAATTATATATTAAGTATTAAAATAATGTAGAAAGAAAGATAAAAATAAACAAATAAAGTGTGATATAAATGTATTTATTTAACATACCTTCCAAAATGGTTTCCAAAAATTTCGCACTCCTAAAATCAAAATCTTGACATAAGAACTTTGTATCAGGAGAATATGATGTGCCAGGAGGTATTCTTCGTGCCACTTCCCAGAATTTTAGTGACGTCGAATTCCAGGAATTCCTGGAAACCGTTTGTACCGAATTTTGTTCTTCTTTGTATCAAACCGATATTTTTCGTTTCTTTTTCTACTTTTGTATTTCGAAACTTCTGTGCAATGTTTTTTTACATTATTTCTTGCTTTTTAAGTGAAATTTTGTAAGGGCTGGATAAGGGAGTTAGGTTTATAAATGAATAAACAATTGCTTTATTTTAACTCTATGTTTATTGAAAATTCTTTCAATTATACATGTTACATAAATGTTACATTGTTAATTCTAATGCACTTATAACTACTAACTGTAAAACTTACTTAAATATTAGATTCTTAACTTTAACGCACTTATAATTACAAATTTTTATAATTATTTAACATATAGCTTAAGCGCAGTACAATATTCTTATGAAATAAAGACATTCTACAATTACATATGTACTTATATATTCAGTATAACTATTGAAGAACAGTTTACTCTCCGTAGATAAATCCTTTCCATTGTTTATTGGTAAAATGAAATTAGACTCAGAAACCAAGGATCTCAAGTGTGCAGATTTGTATTAGGAGAACATGATGTGACAGGAAGTATTCTTCGTGCCATTTCTTGAAATTTTAGTAGTGTCCAATTCCAAAAATTACCGAACACTGATATCTGAGAAACTGCCAGAAAGTTTCCTGTTGATTTGATGATGTTAATGTGCAGCTTATGTGGCGTAGAAATGTATAACAAATACATCTTCTAATCTGCAACACAGCAAAATACGTTATTATTAACTACTTGAATAAAATTATAATACTTTATACTTACATACGATATAACAAAATTGATCATTTTCAATCAGGTTTGAATTTGATGGATTATGTTTACTCTCAGTAGATAAATCCTTCCCATTGTTTATTGGTAACATGAAACTAGACTCAGAAACCAATGATCTCGAGTTTGCAAAATTGTATTTCTCTAGTCATGTATCATTAAACTAAGGCAGCTTGTACATAAAATTACAGGGGCTTAGTCATAACCTCACACAAAAGGGATGAACGTAACTACCCGACCATTAATGAATAATAGAAAACGTAGAAGCACTGGCTAATTTGGTATCAAATTTTACATTTTCGAACACGAAAAACCGATCTACAATAGTCTGAACCTCGAATAACTCATACTATTAATTATTGTAACACAACAATTAAAAATTATACATCACAGCCCGCGCCAGGTACGCCGATGCACCAGCGAGTGGAAAGATTCCGCGAGAGCGTCACCCCTCTCACTCGCACCAAGCCAACGCAGTATGCTAATGCGTAAGAGGGAGAGAACACTCGTCCGCCGATCGGACCTTTCACTCCCTCAATGTGCGAGAGAGAGCACCGAGCATCTAGTTTCTCACTCCCTCTACGCCAAACTCGCGCCTGCGCACAACACCAATGTGCGAGAGAGTGAACACTAGTCCGCCATTCCGACCTCTCACTCCCACAATGTGCGAGAGAGTAAACACTAGTCCGCCAATCTCACCTCTCACTCTCTCAATATGCGAGAGAGAGAACACTAGTCCACCAATCTCATCTCTCACTCTCTCAATGTGCGAGTGAGAGCACCGAGCATCTAGTCTCTCACTCCCTCTACGCCAAACTCGCGCCTGCGCACAACACCAATGTGCGAGAGAGTGAACACTAGTCCGCCAATCTCACCTCTCACTCTCTCAATGTGCGAGAGAGAGAACACTAGTCCACCAATCTCACCTCTCACTCTCTCAATGTGCGAGTGAGAGCACCGAGCATCTAGTCTCTCACTCCTTCTACGCCAAACTCGCGCCTGCGCACAACACCAATGTGCGAGAGAGTGAACACTAGTCAGCCAATCGGACCTCTCACTTCCTCCGCGTCAGTGTAAGAGCGAGAGAGAAGAGTGCAACGAGCATCTTACCTCTCACTTTCTCCGCGTCACTGTACGAGCGAGAGAGCAATACTCGGCCGCCAATCGGACCTCCCACTCCCTCCGCTGCAATCTCGCAAAGTTACAATTGTAAACGTTAGTTATAAATAATATAATAACTATTGTAAAGCTGAATGTATAAATCATGTAGTTTATTGAATAAATGCAGCTTTTACAGTTAGTAGTTAGAATTAAGTGCGTTAGAATTAAGAATGTAACCTTTATGTAACATACATAATTGAAAGAATTTTCAATAAACATCAAATGAAACTAAAACAATTGTTTGTTCATTTATAAACCTAACTTCCATTATCCAATCCTTAAAAAATTTCACTTAAAAAGCGAGAAATAGTGTAAAGGAACACTGCACAGAAGTTTCGAACATAAAAGTAAAAAAAAAAGCGAAAAATATATTTAAGGTACAGAAAAGAGTGAAATTGGTTATAAAGGGTTTCCGAAAATTCCTGGAATTTGACGTCACTGAAATTCTAGGAATTACCGAAAATGTATTTGAAAATATTCTGCAATTTTTACTTATTCCTTCTGTTCGGATATCCAGCCATTCAGTCATTCCCTTTATTCTAAGGTACGATTACTCTCATAACATTCTACCATTTGTTTTTTACTTTTATGTTCAATATTACTTGTGTTTAACGCTTCCTGTTCTACCGAGGCGCTTGTCCCGGGGCGACTAGGCTCGACGCTACACTGACGGTACTGATTGGTCAGTGTTTTTGCTTAATAATTCAAAAACGAAGCCCCATTCGATATTTTTGCAAAGGAAATTGTTGTTCAGAATAGTCTCAGCTACCCCCTATTTCCGGCTCCTACAGGAGTTCTGGGACGCCCTGTATACACTATTTTTGGAAACGATGTTACTGAAAGTGTATGAGATTTTATCACATCCTGCTGATAAAACAAAGATTTCAATAAAAAGCAACCCACATTATACTACTACAAAAAATTTCAGGAATTAATATAATTAATTTAATTAAACCTAATTTAACCTAACCAATTATTCATTTAACTTTATTACTGAATTAACCAATTCGTTTTGAAATAATCATTAAACCAAATACTTGTCAAGTTTAAACTAAAACCTGATCTAGATATGTGCCAAATTGTGGAAATACCTTCCCCTACGGAGTAATTTTCCCTAGGGTCGCCCGTGATGCTCGCCAGCGTACAGTGCTGAGCACGCTAGCCTTCCCTAGGGAAAATGGTGACATGAGAGAAGGAAAATACCATCGTTCGTTTCGATACTTGAAAATTACTATGTATAATCTCGGTTAAGAATATTTTAATAAAGAATATTTATTTGTATATTTCAGCAACATCGTTTCGATCTAATGCAAAAATGATTTTAAATAATTTATATTTTATAGAGTGCCTAATACTTTTAGCCAAGGCTGTATTACGTATTTGGGTTAGTGATCATGTCAAAGTGGAATGGTTGACTTAATAACGAAATAAAATGAATGATAGGTTAAATTAATTAACACGTCGAGGTAGGTCTCCTAATTACGACCACCTTAAAACTGTAGCAATTTCATTCAATTATTTTACATGTTGTTTAATCTAAAAATCGTCTCAGTCAAGAGTGTAATATTATTTTAGCATCTCCTGTGAAGAATTAATTAATAAGTAATTAACCAGGTAGCTAATGGTACCTATTACTGACAGTGAGACTTGATTATAGTCAGTAATTTCCTTTAATACTTCTGAATATTAGTAATCATGCTTCTGACACTCAAATTTACACTTTCATTTCGCAATAATGATTTTTAAATACCAGATGCATACAAATATGTGCATGCATTTCTTTATTTTTACATAAATTAATCCTTTACTGGTATCGTGACCATTTTATTATTAAAATGCATAATGAATCCCACAAGAGCCTACAGTACTGTTAACACATTTACAGGCAAATAAAAAATAAATAAAAGTAGTATTGTGAATTATATTTCTTACCGTATTTTCTAATAGACTCCACAATGCCAATTACGGATTGATAATGAAATTTTTGTATACAGTATATTATTTTGTGAAGTGAAATAAACAAAGTGGAACATTTACTCTAATTTCTGATCATTTTTAAAGTGAAATGAAATATGACTTCATCCCTGTATTGCCATTTTCCGTGGAAAAACCTAGCTTGCCCTATTAGTGTACTGACATATGCATTACTTCCAGACTACTATACAATATACTAGACTGCTCATCTGACCGTGCTAAGTGAGGCAAATTGGTACCTTAGGGAGATGAAGGCCACTTTTTAATATTAATAACAGTATAAATTTTATAAAATGCGATAACTAGTTTACAAATGCTTATACGAATGCTTACGTATTACATTTTTAAATCACAGAAAAATAGGACTGAAATAGGTTAAGTTACCACTATTCCCGCCACTTTTTAACACTACCCAAGTGGCTGCCGACCCTTGTTTTTGTACGCCATATACTTTAGCACATTCGCAGTTTAATGTATTGGACAAAGTCTGTGATGTAACACCGGTGTCATTGTATTAATAGCTCTAAAAATAAACCTTCTAGTTCTTAAAAAATCACTAAAATTTAAGAAGATACCTTCTCGAAACCGATTTCACTTCTCAACCAACGAACCTGTAACTTTTCCCTTGCTTCCCTTTTCGTGGTGTTATTAGATTCGATAGAAGAAAGAAAGCTTCCGATCGATCGTTACCGAGAAAGAAGCCGAGGGGAAACTTGCCTAACAGATCACGACTTTCTGTTCGTCCTCGACGATTAGGAATTTCCGGCTGTAAAACTCTTGCATTTTGCTCGATCGATTGAATTTCTTCGGGAGGAAATCGACTTGGACCCTGTTCGGTCGACCGTACCAGAGATTAGTAGTCATTGGAACCTTGTGACCTTTGTTCTCCTTGGCTATCTCGTCCCAGAAAAGGCTGGGCCTCGTACGATCGCATCTTTCTTTCATCGGGTCAAAAATGCTACTGTGAAGACGTTCGTACGCCGATTTCGTGCTGTCCACTTTGTTGTTGTTGAAGTACGAGATCGAGTGGCGGGGAGCGAACGGTTCCAACTGAAAAGCAATTCTATATCCAAATACCCTGTCGAACGCCTTGCTGTCGTCTTAACTCGATAAGGCGTATCTGCAAAAACCTCTTTTGTTGTTCTCGTGACAACATGAAAGTTATTTGGTATAATTCTGTGATTAACACTTTGACTGCCACGCTGCAACTGCTAAAAATTTCATTTGATGATTTATTTTTCACAAATTTTATATTCTGTTTCCACAGTATTTTGATATTTTTGTCAACCATAATTTCAAATATCTATCAGGAATATTTTCAGCCAAATAAACAAAAAAATTCCTAATAATATAAGCCATGATTTTTAATGGAAATTCAAGTGTCTCCCATATGTGGCTGACGTGGCAATCAAAATGTTAAAATGTGATGAATAGACTACAAATTGATATGCAAATATATACTTTTATAAATCATTTTCTCTTATACCAAATGATTAAAAATAATATTTTTAACAAAATTTTTAGCAATTTATTTCGTTCCCATATACGCATCTTTATTTTACATATTTTTTGTATGATATTATCTGATAAATGCACAAAAATGTGTAGTCGAATTATGAAACTTGTTAAATATCAAAAACATTGTTCAAAAAATAACTTTCAATAATTACGACTTTTTTGTTTAATAATTCATGTTGTTTTGCAGATGCGCTATTTTTACTTTTCTGTTACATGATCGTAAATAATTAAAAGATAACTTTGACTTCTGTAAGAAAAATGGTTCCAGGAAAAATGTCCTACAACTGTTCTAAATAGTAGCAAAGGTTGGTGTTCATTTCACAGGAAGTTGATTAATTTGATCTTTTAAATATTCACTAATATAAGAAAGTTCTAAAATTGTTTCAGAATTTAGGGGGATTTATTCAAAATTTTTTATCAATATTGGCAACATTTTTATTATTCATATTGCTAATACCCCCTAAATTTTGAAAGGGTTAATAACGAAATCAAATAGATGATGGACTAAATTATCAAGTTAAGATATGCACCGTTTGTTTTGAAAATGATATAAGTCCAATATTCCATCGACATGAATTTAATAAAATATAATTAAAATTTATATAAATAATAATTTTATTTAAACAAAATTAAATTTATACGAAATATATATTAAATGATATTTAATCTTTCAAAATTGAAATTAAATAATTTTTACAATTGACTAATTATGAAAGTGATGCAAATCCATTTGCAACCCGTAGAATAAATTATTTACTGGCCGTTATTTTCTCTAGGGAACCCTAGAATACTCGTCACTGTACATATACTTTCATGTTTCCTACAAAAAATAACAATGTAAGCGAAGGATATTCCATCATTCATTCAAAAGTTGCTAGGCATTTGTGATTATCATGTCCCATTATCCACTTTACATTATTACTAAATTAACCAACTCGTTCTGAAATAATGATTAAACTCGCGACGTTTAATGCTTGTCACGTTTAACCTAACCTAGACAAAATGAATAGTAGTTTTCTCTTATTACAACGAGCGGCGAGGACACCTTCGTGTGCAGCGCCGTTTTCCCTGGAGAAGCCTACCGCGTCCGGCACCGTACCTGCGCCAAACAGGTTCGTACATCATGTTCGTAAAAGCATAATAGGGTTTAACACACGTTTAACTTTGTTAATTTCCGGCCACGGTCCCCCGACTGTCTGACTTCCTCTTTGTATGTTAGGCCGGTGCGTACGGAGCGTCAGATTTGCAACATGACTATTAGACAATCATATTTTTACGGATGCGCTAACACCGTTGAATGCCAAATGGACATTCGCGGTAAAAAACGATAAAACTTCAGTTGTTAACACATTGCTTACGGCACCTTGATAGCTCAACGCGATTCCAGGGTCCACGCACTTTTGGGTGCTCCAGAAACGCTTTATACGATGCATGTATGCACTTTTTTAATTCGCATTTTACATGATATTAAATTATTATTATTATTCATAATTGCACGTATTCAATTTGGAATATTTTCAATTAAATAAATGAAAGAATTCTTAGTAGCATAAATATTATACAGGTTTTGCATGGAAATTCAAATGTCACTCATATATGGATGGCATAATAATTAAACTCTTAAGAATAGGATTAATTAATTTTAAAATATAAGCTTTCAATTTAATAATGTACACTATTACTTTAATATTAATGCTATTCACAGTTTACCTTCTCTTTTCTTTTACTAATCATTCATCTCGATTGTGACCAATTAGTTAATCTTGTTAATCCTTTTACTGTGATTATGTTAATTATTTTTGCATAAAGATTTCTAACGATACTAGAAAGTTTATTATATGAAATTACCAAAATACCTCCTGTATTTAAATAATTGTCAACCATTCCGCTTAATACCTCACACAATTTTCTTAGGCGAGCGTCGACGTAAGACTAATTAACACGTCGAGAACCGTGAAGAAATAGCACGAATTGTATAGTAAATTAATTGAAAAAAGAAAAACTGAAGAAAATTTTAAACAATATTAATATTTTATTATTTGAAATTACTATCCAGTGGAGAATTAAAATTGCTAAAAAAGATAATCGTTTTTTGAATAATTACAATTTTAGTATTCCATTCTACAGGTATGGATTAAGTGTTAAAGTTTGCATAATTGATTTGCATAACTTAACCCTAGAACGACACCCTGGAGCGATCCCATAAAATTTTAATCTTGTTTACAGACATGAGGATAAAAGTTACGTACCTTATAAATTTATTTCTTAATTTATAAAATTAATAGAAAAAAACTATTTTATACGTTTTGATAAAAATTTGGATTATTGCAAATCAAAATTATAATTCTTTGGGGCACGGTGGGATTAAAAATGCATGGTGGGACATTTTCAGACCCACCTCGAAATATTTATATCATGCGATTCCTTTGTTAATAAAAGTATACCAATTTCATTTAATTTAAAACGCAATAAAATCTCTGTGCAACACGGATCTGTTTCATTTTCTGAAATCCTGTACCCCAAAGGATTAATCGACAATAAAGTAATAGCACGAAATAGAGTAACACAGAAATTTTCATTTTGTATCATAGATTTTCACGATAGAACAGCGGAAAATTGTTTCCTGATGCCTCGCACGAGACGGTCTCGGTTAAACCCTGAACAAACCACCTCCGGAATAGAACGTTCAACGAGCACGTAGCTCGACATTAATTATTAAAGTCATGGTACTCGTTTGGAAAGTCCTCTTACCCGGGGATACCGTTTCGCTGCTTTCAGAATCTGCTCGTCCCCCGCCCGCATCTGGACCCAGGGTATAATGTACTCCGCTTGAAACATCCTGTTATCTTTCTTATCTTTATTATTACAAGTGATTTACAAACGAAAGGGTTTAACAGTGAATTTCCGGGTGCCTCGTCGCAACGAACGTTCTTTCCAGACAAACGTCACCGAATCAAGTGAAGGTGTCGAGTCGAAAGAAACAAAGGACGACGAGAAAGGACAGAATATTCGGTGGCGCGAGTATATAAGGAGGACATTATCAAAAGTGGACAATGGACTAAGATAATCATAAATGCCTAATTAACTTTTGAGTATATAAGGAAGATCACTGTTTTGGAACAGGCACGACACATTATTTTAGTAGTTTGGAATGGGTATGTGGCTTCGTGGTTTGTTTCGTTATTCTTCTGCCAATGTTATAATATTTCTCTTTTGAGATTTGATTGACACTTTTAGGTTACTATAGACACAAGTTTCGTGTAATCTTGTTTACAACTGTTAATGTACGGTCAGTTTTAACATGGAGTGCAAAAATGAACATTTTCGACAAATTTTACTTTTTTATTTTTATATTCACTCGTATCAAATCACTTTCCATTTTCAATAAAATTTTTAATTGCTTTCTCGCCAACTCAATAAATTACCTTTTACAAAATACGGAAAACTTTAGGTTAAAATAATGAATTTTTATACATTATTAAGGTAGAAAACTTGTAATTTATAAAATCGGAATTAGAAACTTGTACAAACCTTGCTTTTTGTAACACACTCATAAAAGTACACAAAATGTTCTTTGAATTTGAGAAATTAATAAAAATTCGGGAATACGTTATACCAGGGAAACATAACACAAATACTAGTTTTACAATTTTGCAAAATCAAGATCCGTGGTTTCTGAGTATAAGTTCTGAGTATATCGAAAACAGTTTCCGAGAATTCCTGGAATTTGACGTCACTAAAATTCCAGGAAGTGGCACGTATACCTCTTCCTATTTCATGTTCTCCTGATACAAAATTGTTGTATCGAGATTCGGTTTTTAGGAGTGGGAAATTTTTGGAATTTAGTTTGGAAGGTATTTTAAATAAATACATTATTATTACGTTTTGTTTATTTTTATCTTTCTTTCTACATTATTTTAGTACGCAATGTATAATTGTTATAATTTAAACTATTTACAAAGTACGTACTATCTTTACAGACATTGATTAATAGAAGCAAAAATTATAAACTATTATACAATATATTAATACAAGATATTTAAATAATTACATAATGCACATGTCTTCATTTTTCTATCACATCCTCTTGTTTCCTTTTTCTCTCTATCTTCTTGCAGTTGAGTTCCATTCAAATTCGTAACCAGAACAATTGAAATTAATAAAAGTACAACCAGAATGTCCATTCAAAAACAAATAACAAAATTCTAAGTATATAATGCGATACGATCAACTCTTAATTCATGTGTAACGTCCGTTTACGTGCCCCTCTAGAATGGCGACCAGAGATTCTTCAGAGCAAGAGATGCCACCGTTGCCGATCGCCAGGGGCAAGCCCCTTAAGAATGGTAATAATAATGGTAATGGTAAGAATGTTAAAAAACAGTTGTCGAGAAATGAAATATCATTTAATCTTGAAATCTGTTTTTCCCGAAAACACCCTAAGTAAACATACAATATTTGCGCGGTAAACCAACGATATTTGAAAAAATAATATTTGGTGTATAATTCTTATCAGTCTTCGTTTAAGCTGAGAACGCGAATAATTATTGCAGTGTCAGAATCCGCATAATTACTTTGTACCGTATTGCACCCGGGACAGACAAAAGGCGTCTAAATTGGTTTGTACGACGAGTTTCTTTTGTGTGTTTGTTTAACAAGTGCCAGGACGCGCCATCTCACGAAATGCGCAACAAGTTTGCCCGGGTAAATCATTAGTTCGACGATTTTATGCCGTGCGGCGCTGCTTGTATAATTCCTACTAATTTCCACGAGGAGCAACATGATCGAAATTAGATTAATTAAGAGAGGCACTTAATTAATTAAATTCGAGAGGGACCGATAAGCCGGTTGGGAGTTTTCTCTTCCGTCCTCGGCGTTCGATCAACTTTCGTTAACTCGATCAATACCCTCTCTCGATTATCTCGTTATCTTTTATACTTTTCTCCCTCGTATATTTGGTAGATTGTACTTTTAAGTATTTCACAAACATACAAGAAGAAAATATTTAATTACGAGCATAAGCGTTCGATAAATAACGTTACTGCTTCTTAGAAATATGTTGCAGAATGAATTACGAGGAGTTTTCAAACAAATATTTTCAACACAATCTATTTCTTGTATTCGAAATTTTTTAAACCATTTTTATCAAAAAGGCACGTGTTATCGTTTTGATAAACAAATCCTTCAGTAACAATTTTTCATTAAAGAAAATATAAATCGGGACAAATAATTAACATACTCTATTCCTATTAATAAAATAAGAAATTTGAATTCTGATTAAAGTAACTCGAAAGCTTTTTAAAAAATAATAATTTATTGTAATCGCTTTTAAAATATTTTTAGCTTCAAGATCGAAACTGAGCACGCTTTTTACTAACAGTAATGTTTGTAAATTTTTGGAATTCAAGAAATAACTTGTAATTTATTCTAAACAACAGCATTCTACCCGAAGAACAACCAAGTGGCACGAAAGCAACGAAGTCCAAACTTCATTTAGCTGGGTTAGAACTGAAATTCCCCGTTCGACTTTGTAAATGAACGTAGAAATAAAAGAACAGCGAGAAACTGCACGGAACACGGAAGCAAGAAAGAAAAGGAACTTTTCATAATTCTGTTTCCACATAAAGCGTAATAATTACATACATTGGCATAAATTACTTATGCCCGTTGCTACAGGAACTCGCGCAGCGTGTTTCAAACGCATTCTATGCGAAGTAGAATTGAATACATTAAGTATACGTATGTTAATGTTACTTCCTCCCGGAACGAATGCATTTTTTCCCCCGTTTTCTTTGTGCTTGTGCGCAAGGTGGAGCAATAATGTTCTAACCGAGTCCCACGGTTCATCGAGGACTGTGTTGCATGCATTCGACACTGTTACAGCAAAAGGGCAGAAGTATTCTCGCGAGGGAAGTTTTTCATTCTCTCTCATTTCCGAGTAAAATGTCGCCTGGAGCAGCATCTGCGAGCAACAATGAACAGTGCGCGCAACGAAGATTCCAGAGTTTACGGACCTACAATACCCGGAAAATAATGCAGAAGAACGTAATTAAGATAATTATGTATATTTTAATTAATCCTCAAACGTTTCTGTCGAACTCTCCACCAATCTGATCCTCAAACGTAACAGGGTTCTTCTTTAGATCATCAAAGGAATTCTTAAGAAATTACCAATGTTGGTATAATAATATTTAATTTATACAAAAATGAATCTCTACGTTGAGATACACTGATAATTAAAAAGTGCCTGACGCCCTCTTACTTCATTTACAACAAATTTCTTCTATCTTCATCTGTGGTCACGCGTTGCGCAGTAAAGGCTATCATTAAAATGTTGATAATACAATATTTAATTTAGAAATTAATTCTATTTCCATTAGAATCAATAAATAATACGATAAATGGAAATAAGGTATAGAACGATGTAAAAGATTATGCTTCCAAGTCACGAACTCGTGACACCGGTGTATTAATTTTGATTCTTCGATGTTTCAAGTTATTCAATTTTTCCCCGTCCTCGTAACAGGATATATCCTGCCGACTTTCTATTAGAAATTTGATTGAAGCGTAGTGCTACATCAGGTAAAAAATGGGGAAAGTTTCATCAGGTTAAAAGCATACTCATTGCCACTTATAAAGCAATATGTCTTCCGAGATGTTAAATTATTCCCTAGAAAGATGACAAACTGTGTCTGTATACCGCAGTCATTTAAAAAAAACACCAGTATCTTATGACGTGGAAATATTAGCTAGGATTCGAATGTGTTTCATCGAATTGGGTTTCCTTTACACTGATCCGATATCGTCCCACGAGAAAAGTTTAGCAATTAACTAATTGAATTTTGAAAATAAGTAAAGCAAATTGTGAGTAAAGTGAGATTGAACGATGGCATAAAGTAATAAGTAGCAGGTGAAAAAGAATTAAACAATAATTGTCTTACAATTAAATAACTGACAGTTTTAACTTAACCCTTTGCACCTGAGTGGTACTTCCAGAATATTTAAAAATGTAAAATTTAACTGTTATTTATATTAAAACATAGCAAATTAATGAAAGAAATAAAAGTAATTGGATTATAAGCATTTGTAATTATTTTCTTCCAAAATAGGGATTTTGAATTTTGGATAATTCACTGAAAAATAAATCTAAACTCAATCGATACCTGCTTGGAGACCCAATTGCAACAATTAACCCTTCGAAGGGAACTGCCCGTTCAACTGTCAGACGAGCATCGAAGCGGGTACATCTTGTAAATTACCATGGAACTTTGATAAACTCCGGCGACGCATTTGCGTAATTTTCATTTATACATCGTGCCCCGCGTCGGCGAGTTCGTTACGACGTACATCGTGTTTGGGACAAGTCTAATCAAACTGAACCGAACGCGGTACGCGGTTAATCGTCTAATCAAATTAGCCGAAACGGACGTCGGGGATTGGCAGAATTTCTGACCCAACCAGGCCAGAGTCACGTTTTAACGTTTGCCGAAGGACCCGCTGATTTCTGCGACCGCTTCTGTTATTTCTGTTCCGTTCCCCTCCCCTCTGCCGACACCGCAAACGTACTCAATTTCATGTTCCACAAAAATGAAGGTTCTTTTAATCTCTCCATCCGTCCGGGTCGATAAAATACACGTCCTCTTCAATCAGAAATTCCGAACGGGATCAAACCACAAACACGTCCTTTAAATTTTCATTTTTATGAAATCGTGTTCGTTGAATTTTTCGTAGGTCGTATTTCTAATTGAGAAAAATAGAAATATTCTTCGGTTAAAATGTAAAGTAACATGGCGATGGATAAAAAGGAAGCTTAACGAACGCAATATAACGACAGTTACCTGTAATTAACCAGTCAGCTGTAAAATTTAGTTACCATTTGCTACTTAAATTGTAATTTTAGCGAAAACTAAAATATGTTGTTATATCTTAGGATCTTTGGCGGTCAAGACGAAATAAAATAAACAAATAAAGAATATAAATAATTTGAGATGGATTCATGCATCCGACACACGTACGTGCACGCTTTGAAAAGAGGTCGCCACAGCTGACTGGTTAAGCGTTGAAATCTAATTCTTCGACTTCTTTTCTAATACCATTTCGTTACACTCGACCTTTCGTTAAGAAAATCTCTGTAAATGGTAAAAATGACGTTCTGGGATCGAAGATCGAGCAGAAGCTTGTACGCGCGAACGCAAAAGTGGCGAACACCAAAGCCATCCGAAGAGTATTCGAACGGGGTCCTTTGCGGTTCCAGAGAGGGGTGGCTGCTTAATCTCGAGTCGAGGATCTCCTGGAGGAGCAACGAATCGGGAATAGTCGCGTTTGGCCAGCGTCGAGCGTATATCTGCTAGTCGGCGAGAAGATCGCGAGCAGGTCGGATATGGTATCGGTGATCCTGTAACTCTTCTCCCGCCTGGCTGCTGAACGCTCTCGACGCGGTCCATGTTGAGAGAGAAAAAGGGGAGATCGTGACGGAAAGACAGAAAGAAGAGACGCGAACGAGAAGGAACGCAATAAAAAGAAATAGAAACACCGGGGAAGGAGAAAGAGAGAAAAGAATCATAGAACGAATACAGGGAAGGAGAGCAAAGGGGACATGAGTAAAAGGGGAAGGGGTAACGGGAAGTGGTAGGTGGAAGTGGTGAAGGTTAAGGTAAGGGGAGTACAGGGGGCGCATCATGTCATACGACACACGGGGCAGAGTTTAATCAGGTTCGACTAGTTAGTTGGCAGGTGCGAGCATCGTGGTCGCAGGAAGGAGAACCGAGCGGCCTCCAAGAAACAGCGTGGCTCCTGGACGCTGCTGCTCTAAGCAAGAAATGCCAGCTCCACAACCACCGGACGCACAATGCCACGGACAAGAGGTCTATCCTTCTTACCTTGGTCCCCTGCTTCGCCCTCTCCGTTTCTTTCCGGTCTGACTCTTTTATCTCTCCCCGTATTCAGTTCTTTCGATCTGTCCCATCCTCTCGTGTACGCATCGACATTCTACGACGTGTTTCTCACAGTCGTTAAACGCTTATAATTTTAACCGCTGTCTTTACCCGGAATTCCTTTTTTACCCCCCGTTCTTCTCCCCCTCACCCAGTTTGCACAGCCGTCGTGCACCCTTCACCTAGGAACACCGTACCGCGGTTACAAGATGCTCGAAACGATACGACGGAACGATTTACGATCATCAAACGGATCGGTCGGATGGTTCGATTGATCGCTTAAAGGAAATACGATCATTTCTGGGAATTCAATGACAGTGATACGCTCGGTGATAGCCTTTCGAAGTTGATCCTTCCTTTTTCTTTATCAGATAAGAAGAGAGGATTCTTCGGCGGAGGTTCATGCGGGCAGGGACACTGATTAAATGGAGAGAAGTTTCATTTTTCGTTTCGCGGACTTTTGATTTCTCGTCGGGAAGATTTACGATCGTCGCATGAATCAACTGGAAACTCGATTGATCGTTTGAAAAAAGATCAAGGGATTCTTTTTGTTAGATCAGAAGATTTTCAGTTACGTGGCGATATTAGTTAGATCTAAATGAGTTCAATTAACTTAAAACAATGTAATAAGAAAAGATTCTCAAATACTTGACACACTGACGTTTTATGTACACTTTAGGTTAAAATTGAAGTAGAAAAATGAATAAATACCAAATTGCTTCTTTACCTTAATAAAAAATTAACATACACTCTGACAGTTCCAGTATTAACAGGAACTGTCAAAAACTGTTAACATTCACCATGTACGTGATGATTCACGTAAGTTTAAGGTAACGTACTAAATTTCTACCCAAAAGTTTCAAACTTTCTTTCTTATATTTTGCATTATAACACATAAATTATAGCTTAATGGAGTAAATATTACACCTTACAACCTTACTGCAATTTAAAAATATTATTAATGCCAAAGATACTTAGAAAATGTCGACAATAGAGGGTTAATTTCCACCCTATCTTCTATCACAAAAGCCGTACTTTTTGAACGAAAGAGAAACTATGAAATATTTGATAAAAAATTGGAACCTTCAGAATGTACTTCATAACTGTTGCCACGGTTGCTTGTATAGTTTTAAAGCCATTTCCATCTTTGAGGACACTAATCTTATTCACGCCACACTTGTCTCCATAAAGACTCCACTTGACTACCACTTGTAACTGAATACTTCAGAAGCTATAAATCCAGCTTTGATCTACCTTCGACAGGTAACGGTCAAAATATATACGCTTAAACCTCAGTCTTCAAATGCGAAACAGCGTTGTCGACATTTTGCAAATAAATCAATGTTCGATTTCTTTTGCGATAGACAAAATGGTGGTCCAAAAGCGTTCAAATCAGGCATAGACCGGCCAATTCGGTCGTAGCGCGGAGAAGAGCCGGGACGCCACCTTTCCAAGCGAAATGCAAATAAACCGCTCTTTTACTGTTATTCCGAACATGCCCTGTCCGACGATTTTTACCGCGGCTACACCGCCGGGCTGCGCCTATATTTACCGAGACGTCGAGGCCGTACTTCTTTCTTCTTCTCTTTTGATTTTTTTTTTTCCCCACGTGTCGAGGCGTGACCTCTCGCAAGTCGATCCCATAGTCGCTAGACGTCCGTGCGGTAACCGAGAGAGCGATCGGCGGCGAGCGACGCAGGAATCGTCAGGGCGTTCGCGTTAATGGCGACGTGTCTCTTGTATACCGTTAAAGGCCTCCCCGATGCCCGGTGTACCTAATTAATGGTACGTCCGTGACGCGGATACCGGCTACGCCTACGGCGGGTTCAAGCGGATAGCACGTGCGATGTCATGCCTAACATCCGTCTTACCTGCTGTCACGCTATTCGACTACCTGCATTGGATTCCGCGGTTGGCGGAATTAAAACAACACTTTTTAAAAGAAACTTCGAAGATTTTATTTAATACGGCGTGGACGTGCACAGTGGCGGTGAAAACTGAATTCTGGCTAGCTATTGTTTTGTCGAGACTTTATGTGTGTAGGAAATCGTGGATTCGAACCCGGGCCGTAGAGTCGTCAGCCGGCCACGTTACTCCCTTACCTGAACACCGTCCGCCACTATTTTTCCTTCCACGACTCCTCTTATATGGACCTATGGAGGTCTCCTTCCTACATATGCTATTTCCAGGGATGAGTAATGATAAGGACAACGGTCGAGGAAGGATTGTGACTAAGGAAAGGAATAGGAACCGAGATTAGGGTGTTTAGTTGAGGATGAATCTACGGTGCTTGTGCTTGTGCTTGTGACTAACCGCGTTGGTCATCCAACACCTGCTTAAATAAGCGTAGCTGTGGACGGCGGCGAGAAGATTGCAGCCGAGAGACAGCGGGCACGTGGGCACGTTGGCGGATCATGTACGCATATCAACGTATAATTAGCGCGCCGCTATCGCGGATCCAAGCTCGTTCCTATAATCGAGATATCCTGTACCGGGTGGGTACTCGCTGTTGCACGCGACGATCTATAAATTGGACGAGACGACGCGGAAATCGCGGAAATCTCGACACCGGACGGACCCACGTGGACGCTCGCCACCGCTACGGTTCACCAGCTTACGCAGCGGCGTCTGCGATGCTCCGGTCTCGCGTTGCACGGCTCTGACACCCTCTCCGACAGGATTAAGTATCGATATGTTTTATGGCCGCATTGAGATTGTGCCAGGCGATATCGGTATCAGGGATTCTATACACGATCGAGAAAGGTGTGGAAGCACCGGGCGTAGATTGTGCACCGGCTTGTTTTATTTGCACACGCGTCGGATAAATACATCCTGCTGCATGCAGCGGTATTTTACTCTTTGATAATCCTGTCGCGTTGACGCGTGTTCTCTGATAAATGGTTCGTCCGTTCGGGCTCTTCCGTTTCCTTCGATCATTGTTCTTAATAATTAAGCCCGCGGATTTTTATGCGCTCCCGATATGGATCATTTATGTTGAAAGTGTCCGTTTGTTTAAAAAAATGAGATATCACATAATTTATAATTAATTTAGTGTAAACTTTTTATTCATAACTAGTTAATATTTCATTGCTTCACAAAAAGCCAATGTTTTGTTCAATTTAAAATTGGCCAATAAAAGGAATTGCTAGCGATTAAGAATTTTTTCTTTTATATTTAGAAGGTGATCTTCAGATTCAATTTATGCAATTTATGCTTTCTTGTTATTATTTATAAACAGAATTGGATTGATACAAAATATGTTGTAAGTAATATTTAATTATTCATAATTGAATTTAAATGATTTTTACAATTGACTAATTATGAAAATGATGTAAGTCCAATTACAGCCCCAAACTCGACATAATTAATTTATATTTTTGAATTGGCTAATATGTTAACCTTCAATTGTCTTGAAACAACAAAATATGGGCTTGCACCACTTTTAAAAGGCTATACAACAAATATGAAAACGAAATAAATGTTTAGAAATCTATAAAACAGAGTGAAAAATTTGCAAATTAAGGTATTACCTTTAATTGTCTGAAAGGAAAATATAATTCGTAAAAATATACATTTGCATAAAGGTCCACAATTTATTAATAATCACCGTTTATGAGAATGAAATAATTATTCATTCTCTTTGCTCGACATTTTAATAAATTAAATAATTTGTATGCATGCAGGATGTTGGAAATGTTTAATCAAACTGTTAAGTTATATTGCAGATTAATGAATAATATTTTAATTTTTCAATAAAAGATTAACCTTTTCCAGAAGAACCTTCACAGAGGGATGAAATTTAATTTTTTTTAAATCGCAAAGCTCAATAATCTCATTAATTTTCTACTGTAATTAATTATTAACGGATTTTAATTTCTATCGTTATGCTGGGAATTACTGCGATACATCAAAGTGTGAAGTAAATATCTGTCACTGTTTGACGTTTCTAAATACAAAAAAAAGAAATGAAATAACTGATTACGCTTTAGAGAAACCAATTTGAAAGAATTTTTAACAATTTCAATTTGAAAGGTTCATAAAGTTTCGAATCAAACATCGCACTTTTATTCGAAACAGATTGTACAATGATTTATGCCACTTTAACCGTGCAGGATTTGCATTCAATTATCACGAAATAATTTCCCTACAGCAACTTCAAGCCGCGTAATAAATTTCAGTCCCCATCGCATCTATCTTGTAAGCGAATCTACCAATGTAAGGCCATATACGTAGTAATGGAAGTGGTTTAAAGTTGAAATAAATCGAGTACAATATTTATCAACCGCTTCCTAAATAAAAACTAAAAGAAGAAGAGTCTCCCATTATTATTTAGGATTCCCAATAAGGCCTTTAGCGTACTTTTTTATAATAAAATCCACCTCAATTTAGAAAATTTCGAGTTTCTTTCAGCATTAATTTTGATCGATTATCATTATCTATAAAGGATGATATTGATTTACGGTGATATCTCGTCTTGAAAATCGTGGACGACTTGCAGGTAAGAAATAATAATCAACGGAGTGAAGATCACATGATTTTAAGAGCTAATTAATACTGTCAATTCGTATTGTATATTGTTAAAATTGTATTCGATTTTGAAAGATACTGTTATAATTATAAGAAATATTTCCTAAAACTACTATCGAAATACCAAGACTCGAATTTGTTAACCCTTTGCTCTCGAAGCATTTTTGGATATGATTAAGTCTGGATTAAAATAAAAGCCTTATTTTTGGAGAAAATACATATCATCTATTTACTTTTATTACTTCGTTATTTATACGCTTTCCATGAAACACGAATCATAATTTTTGCAAAAATAATAAACCACTTCGATTGATTTTCCAAGAATATAAATAACAAGTTAATATTAGAAATGTTACATATAAAAAAAGATAAAAATCAACGAACTTTAAAACAGATATAAATAATGTTAATTCAATGCAATAAACGTTCAAACTTTTGAAAACATATGTACTCAAACACAGACGCAACAGTAGATCCCTCGATCATGATAAATCAAATTCAAACTGCAAAAACATCAAAAATTCCTAAATAAATATGTCAACGAAATAAATAATATCCATCATACAGCTCAGGTAATAATAAAAATCCTGTTTTCCCTAAAATGTTCAAAACACATAACTCATCAATTTACCTAATACAAAATAAGAATTTAAACAAAAAATGAATTGCAAAATCTTAGTCCCTAAAAAGGTATAATTTTCTGTATGACAAATTATTGAAAATTAACAGAAACGTACAGTATCTTTTCCATTATCATAATATCCAATCAGAAAATTAATAACTACATTATTTTGGACTTTTGAAAATTATCGGGTTAACCTATCCCATTAAAAAGTAGAAGAAACGTTAAACACGGCACGTTTGCAACATTCGCAGCCTCTACAAACTCAATCACGTTACGCGTTTGCTGCTTCTGCGAGCCTTTAAAGTCCCGCGGATGGAGAAAAAACCGACCGAAACCGTAGTTCTCTTCTTTCCCTTTTTTCTCGCCAAGTCATAAAGTTAAAATTGCGTGTTCCAGTCGTAGTGGCATGATGAATCTCGAGCGAATTTGACAAAGTATTTTTTGCAAACGGAGGACAAGTATTCGCGTGCAGCCTTGGTTACCCGATGAGGTAAAACGACTCAAAGACAAGAAAGAAGAAGAAGAAGAAGAGGGAAGAAAGAAAGAGGAAAGGTAGGAAAGAAACAGACCACTCTGTTAATGCGAAGTAATGTACGAAGCTAACTCGCGAGCTACACAAATAATAGGCTACCCACTCGGACGACGACGTGTTTGCGACCGGCCAATTCATTCTTTCCCCCCCCCCCCCCCCTCTCCTTCGACCCCGTCCGTTCGCGCATATTTCAATAACAGGCCATCGCCTTTCTAAACGGCTAATTCGGAACTTTATGATTCATGGACGACGATGGACAAACAGCTGCCAGCCAATTCGGAATACCGATCTTCTTTCGCCGTGGACGACTGTTAATCTTTTACATGATCGTGGCACGCGCTCGTATTCAGCGGCGGTTCGCTTCGCCAACAAAACGATTTCTTCCAAGTAGTAGCTGCTTAGCGGCAGCGAGAGATAAACGGAAATACGTGGAACCCGCTGGAGAAATGCAAGGAGCGCAGTTAAGATTTTTCTTCTGGCGTACACGTGAACCACCGGGGGGAGCCTGTGCCGATTCTTTGCTGGAATCGATGCTCCAGCCTCTGCTCCCCAACAATACGACGACTTAACGCTTTATTTACCGCTTGAAGATTAACAGCAGCCGAAGATTACAGAAAATAAGAATTAAGAATTGTTGAAACGAATTTTGGCTAGGCTCGCCACCGTCTACATTATTTAGAATAAGAAAAGACATTTATAATACCAAGGAAGGATAAGGTTGTTCCTACACGACTTCGAATCGGTCACACGAATATGACTCGTGTCTACAAAATTACTAAGAATCCACCAACGATCTGTCATTCCTGCGGCACTAGATTATCTATTGAACGTGTACTATTTGACTGCCCAATGTTTCAGTCTAAACCAGTGGTATTCAAACATTTTGGAAGTGCTACCCCGCATGGGACATCGAGATAATAATTTAGTTCTAATTGTTCCGAAACTGGGACTAGGTAATATTAAAAATCAGGAAGATGTTGATTTATTTTTCTTAATTCATACAAAACAAGTACAATAAACTAAATTTTTTCATTCGCCTTGCTACCCCATTTGGGGTTGCGACCCATAGATTGAATTCTGCTGGTATAAATGATTAGATTTCAAACTTCCGACACAGATCTCGGTGATTGCCTTAGCAGTCTGAGAAATGTTACTGCTACTCTCTCATTCTTAAAAAGTGTGGATTTATATAACAGAATTTAACTATTGTATATAATAAATAATTTTAAAAAATGTAACCCTTGTTTCCAATTTCTTTCTAATCATAGCATATTTCAATAGAGTTATAAGCAAATCGATAAGAATCACAGATTTATTGTTTGAATTTCAACGAACAATGAATGACAGGTGAACAAGCGGCCAATGTTTGATGTCTTGTTCCGGTGGTATTCTGAATGAAACATGATCCAACTGGTAAAAAGCAAATCCAAATATAATACCCACACGGTAACTTAAAACAAACAAGCATAAACCACTCAGGAAGACGATAGCATTCTTGAGTTTCTTTCGATCTTTGTTTTAGTCTCTTCCAGTCTGAAGAGGATGAAAGATCGAGTATTTTACCTGATGCCATAAACGTAAATTAATCGACAAAAAAATAATACAAACAGACAACTAGAATCGTATGACTAATATGCGAATATTCTCAAATTTTTGCTTTTCATTTTCTTTTACCATGTCAAAATGAAAATGAGTGTAACGAGACAAGTGCTCGACTTCACATAAATTGTACTACCACCTTCCTTTGTCATGCAGCGTTCTACTCCAAAATCCTACAACAGCCATGTACAACACCATTCAGTCAGTCTTCAAAAGTTGCAACTTGTTAATCTAACTCAATGGCTTTATCTCATTTCACATGTATTTTCTCATTTATACATTCGCTTATGTAAAATGTATGTAAGATAAATTATGCGAAGTAACCGCAATAAAGATTAATATTGCTTAATTAAAAAAAAAAACAAGCGCTTGACTTGTCATTTTATATAAACAGTACAATATAAAATTCTCTTTCAAATCCATTTCAGTCATTGCAAATAAAACAAAAATATTTGTATTGCTCGGAAACGCATTCTCGATGTTCATTAACATCCTTTAATGTCCTTCAGATTTTATCGTCTCAATCTGCGTGCACGCGAAGAGGAGAAACTAGAGTATCCTGTTCCACGGTATAATTGCAAATTAACCAGCAATTACAAAGAAATAATAAAAGTAAGCAATTTTTAGCGACGTCCACTGGAAGAAAAGTGGGCTACTGTAACACAATGATACCAGTATCCTCGAGTTTCCTTTAGACTCTATCTTCTTAATCGTCTTGAGCAAATGAAGAAGACGAAAACTCGAGTATCCTGCTTCACGCCATAATCGTAAATTAACCAGCCATTACTATGAACCGGAGAGAGTGGGTCAAGAGCAATTCCGCGAGTCTAAAAGAACGGTTTAAAAGCAAGCGTATCGCCTTAATGCGGACCGTGCTTAAGACACACACTGTCCACAATTACTTTTTCATACCACCTTAAATCTCGATCCATGCCAGATACGTCCCCCGTCTCGCAGTAAATTAAACGTCTTCCCATTAGAAATGTTTGATGTTCAACAAGGAATCGTCGTGCGCGCGAGGTTTCATAAGTTCGAAATGCAAATGCCATTTCGATGGTGTCCTCCAATGGAATAACAGTTCTCATCGATTTTTCGTAATTTCTGTATCAATAACGAAGAACGAAGGGAAATTCGATACTTTGATCCTCTCAAATCTGAATCCCTTTGATCGTTATTGTATTTTCCGCCATAATAGGTACTATTTGGTTTTGTATTTTTTACTGAATTAATATTTCATTGCCACATTTTTTATTTAAAATGGACAAACTTGTTCTTGGATTTAGGATACGAAATCTTACTAATTAAAATTATTACTAGGATTTTATTACTAATTACTAATGTAGCTGAAATAGTCGGACTTTAATTTCTATTAATTGATTAATTAAATATTTTATCTTTAATTAAAAACGAATTAAAAAAGGTAATATTAAAGACGGTACTTCTTGCTTCATTTAAAATACTTTCATACTTATTTTACACGATGACTGTCATAGGGGTCATCTATGACCGATGTCATAAATTTAATGTGATTCAATATTTAATTCAAGAGAAATGGGAAAAGTGAAATTAATTCTACATGAGGCATCAATGGTTGAATGAAAACGCATCAAAATTTTATTAAATACCGTTTAACACTTATGGCTGATACTTGAATTTCCATTAAAAATCGTCGTCTATATAATTAAGAATTCTTTGGTTTATTTGGTTAGAAACAAATGAGTGTTAATAAAATTCAAGGAGGTATTTAATTCAAACAATGTAATCTGATATCTCGGATCAAAATTATGCATTAAAAGTTAATTGCAGTGCATCAGTTATCGATACTTCTGTGTTCGTAATTAACCTAGAATCTGTGCAATAAATTATATCATAAAAATGATCGATTACATGAAAAATGATAAATTCTTTATTTATTCCATTAAAACAGACAAGTAAAGCAGAGGTTTACCAAACAATCAACTATCATTATCATATTATTTCTACAAATATTCAAATTGAAACGTTTAACCCAAAAAGTCGTCGAGGACTTATCGATCACCGCGTACATACGACAAAGCCTACATTACAAATTGCAAGTTGAGATGTTTACTATTGACCTTGGATATCTTGTCTCGGATTGATAGGTTCGAACTATAATTGAAATTCCGATCGGGGAACACAGAAGGAGCCGGGGTCACGTTATATTCCGTGGCAATGCGCCCGATTTACTGCACTTCGTTCCACATACACGGCTGGCAAGCGCACGACATGTATAAAATACCTCTACGTCCGGTTGTTCCTGATTCCTGATTTCGGTGGAGCGATCACCGTTGCGTAGAGATCGTTGAATTCTAGATGCGCTCGATGGAAAGGATTACGGCCGCTAACTAATGGCAAGTGTTAAGTAAAATCGTCCGCTCGAAACGGCGCGGCGTGGCGCGGCGCGGTGGCCGGCCAATAAAATTCAACCGGGCAAAAATCGCTTATCCTCGATGCGTACGGGTCACACGCGTTGAATTTATTTCCTTGTTCAACGGTTTGCGGTACCACGCCGGATACGTGGAATTTTTCAAATGAGATCTTCTGGAATGCGACCACGTGATCCGAATTACATTACATTATTCGTCCTGTCAGCCAGACAGAAAATCCTATATTTTTTCCTTTCGACCGACAAACAATTAACTGATGATCGTTGCAAGGGAAGGAAGTTACGAAAGTGAAAAGAATCGCGAGACGGAGCGTTCTGAAAAGCGTTTCCCACCGAATTATCGTAAAAGCGCGTAGCTGTGCCTCCACGGAAAGTTTATTCCGGCGAGCGTCTCCAACGATCGCCTTATTCGTTGGTACGTAGTCTGTCCAGTAAATACGCGAACTGAGCTTCTAGGATAGCTTTGGTGTGATGTTTGGCCACATGCAATGGCTATTCTGTTAATAGAGAGCCCACTGGAGCTTTAGTAACCACCAGATTGTTATAAACAAGCGCATAGGTAGAGGTGCGATCTTTTTGCTCCCGTTTACGACAATGACAGTGTCCCTGCACGCTCCGCAGTAATTGTCCACGAGTTTCTTTCCACCAGACTTAGCCCCCTGCGACATTTTTCCGTTCCCGAAATTGAAAATGGTCATAAGGGAGCGACACTGGGACGACGTGGAGACGATCAACCGCGAAACGACAAGGCAGCTGAAGATCCTCACTTCTGAGGACTTTCGGGGATGCTTTGCACAATGGAAACGGAGACGGGACAAGTGTACTATTACAAATGTTGGATATACGCTTCTAAACGTAACTTTATTGAAAGAAAAGAACGAATACAATTTTACATGCGCTTGAATGAAGCTGTTCACTAGTCAAAGTTTTTGATACGTGTAACAGTGCAGTGCCAGGCTCGAAACACTAGCCCCTGCAATAAAAGTGGCCGACTTGGAAGAAGGACAGCGAGCGAGGGTGCGCGGGTACAAAACCGAATGTACGCGGTACACCAAAAATATGGAAAATCTAAAAATAGGCTTGCTCAGGTAGCCGATTCCTAGCAAGTTTGGAAATATTTAAAATATCCTAGCTTAAAAATGAACAAAAATAAAGATTTTATGATCTCAGTTCGCGTATTTATTGGACAACCTACGTATCCTCCAGATGAACGTCTTCCTTCGCGAGTGTGCGACCTTGGCATCGATCGTCCTTAGTCCCCCATGGGGAAATCGTGCGAAAGTAAGGCCCATCGCTTCTGCTCCCCTTTTTTTTCCGCCGTTTTCTGCTCGGCGTTCATCTAGAAAACTCTTTGATCCGCGCCAATAAGCATCGAGTTCCGGCGTGCTAAATCGTCGGTAGCGCACGTAGCGCGGTTTCGACGATCCGCTTAGAAACTAGCTCAGATCGTGACTCTCTCGAATGCAACTCGCATGCAGACACAAACGTTGTCCGATGCGGTTTGAATGTCTCTCGATCCACGTGAACTCGCCGTCCAACCGTTGCTTGCATCGGCTCGACGTTAGCCGAGCTGGATCCGCGATGTGTGCACCACTTTCAAACTTTTGACCTGGAAACGAAGTCTGCGCGACTCCACGGGGAACACGTAGCCCCGTAAGTTACCCGGCGCGAGGTCTCGGCCAGAAACGTTCTTGAATCTTGATCGAAGTTTAGCGGCACCCGTACGCTCGTCCCGCCGCGGCGCTGCGTCGCCCCGCCGAGGGAGAGATATCCGCTGACCTGACCTACCAGAAACACGATATCGAAACTGCACCCTTGTCTGCGACCGATAACTCTCCACCTTCGGCGAGTCTAATTTATGGAACCGAGAATCGGATAGCGCAAAGTTCTCGTACCCGCGCTTCGAACCCACGACCTTTGAATTAATCTTTCAGAGCGTGGACGATATAGAGTTACGTGTTGTTTCTTTAACGCTAGAATAACTAGCGATTGACTTATACCTGCTTCTACTTTTATCCCTTGACAGCCACGTTGTAGTTACTAAAAATTCCACTTGATAGTAATTTTATTTTTGACAAATTTTATATTCTATTTTCACAATATTTTGTTATTTCTATTATCTATAATGTTTAATATCCAATGGGAAAATTTTCAACCAAATAAATGAAAGAAAATTAAATTTGAATTACTGTTGTCTCAGCAATTCGTTACCCAAAGGTTAATAATAATGAACCGAGTATATTTTCGTACCAAGGATACTCATGATGAGGCCTCATTTCTCTACGTCGCCATTTTCCCTAGGGGCAAACTGTTCGAAAATTTTTTTAATTAAATTACTCGTTTAAATTTCTAATGATTTATACAAAAAATTCCATCGTTTCCGAAAAAGGGTGATATCATTAAACAAGGATCAAGTATAAAGCTTGCAGTGAAAAGATTGAAATTCAACGAAAAATTAAAGATTCTTCCAACAAAGCGTGCGTGTGATACGCAAAACGATTTCCAGCGATCAATTCGATCGATTTTCTGCCCGCGTAACACAGACCTGGTGCTTTTTTTTTCTGTGTACTGTTGGATACGCTTTGTCGAAAACGCCTGCGGCGGCAATTTCGAGGACCCTGTACGTACGTATGACTTCTATGACACAGACGAGTGAATCACCGTTCACGATGACTGTGTACGACGGCTTCGTATCTGTCGGGATCTATCCTACATTCGCTTCTGAATCATTGCGAAACCTGACCGATCCTCTGAATGAACACCTATGTAATTATTATACACCACATAAGATTGGTGTTACTGTTTCTGATGCCGTTGAACCCGAGCGTACATCGTGGAATCATACTTTGAGAACAAAACATTCTCGATCCTAATCTTTTCTAAGGATCTCAAGAATGACGTCCGTTACGCTACATAATATGTTTACACCAGTGATGATCAATCTCTTTTTTTGTTCCCGGTAAAAATTGAAAAGGCTACAATTGACACACGAGCCGCAAAAAAAGACTATTTGTTACTTCGGAGATTGTTCATGTATACGGTGAGTAATAAATGAGCATACAGCCAAGAAGCATCAACGTGTATTGAACGAGGTATTAGGTAACAATTTCCTCGATATTTTCAGACATCGAAGAAACTATGACTGTGTACAATTTTCTACTTTAGATGGTATCGTTGCACCATTATTTTGTAACTATTGATAATGCTGAAAATTGTACGTATGGAAATTACATGATAAACTGGAAAGTATGTTTTGATGAAAACGAATTCTTTTTTCCAATTTCAATTTTAAGAAATGTTATGGTCAAACCTTGTCTTTTAAATGAAACTAGAATAAATGAATTACTAATTAGCCTTCTAACAGAGAAAGACCGTTACTCAAAGAAATTATTATTATTACACCTTTAAGATTCCATATTTTAGTTAAACGTATTAAATAAATATTAACAAATACAATTCGTATTAGAAATATAAAAAAACGACAATTTGCTAGGATTTTATACATTCTGCATTTCATTATTAATTTTTGTTTACATTACAATAAAAATAAGTTTTATGAAAAATTAAAAATTAATTAACACTTTGGTTGCCACGTCATCCATGTATGGGTGACGCTTGAATTTCCATAGAAATTTGTCGCCTGTATTATTAGGAATTCGTTCACTTACAGTATTACAGTAGCAAAAGGGTTGACGGTAAGTATATTCGTTTTACAAAACACTAACAAGTGATTGTGAAACAAAACTCGACCATCGTATTTTTTTAAATAATAATATAAAAAGGAATCCTTTCAAAATGACTGGTTTTGTTTTTCATTTTAAATTACAAAATTTATTAAGATGCTCTTAACAAAATGTACATGTTACATGATTTTTCCTATGTAATTGCATGCCAAAAAAAATAGGGTATACCTCGATAATTTGCATTTACCCCATAACTACCCTCCTGGTTGAAGTATAGGGCTGAAACTTGGTGTGTTATGTTTTGAAACACTATCGAATGGTGTATTGGCAGTCAAAATCGGTTCAAGGGCACTTTTGGCTATTTTATCCTGCTACACCCTTTACTAATTTTGTGCCGTCTAATTACATATGTCTCCTTAAAGGACCCGTTACCATGTCGAAATCGATTCTACCCCCATCCTTTGTCGTTTTTTGAAGGCATTCTTTCATGATGTCCTGGAGGGCATAAACGGACATTGAAAAATGCTTTGAGTTGAAACAATCGTAGTTTAGTTAGTTCGACATTTTCCAAAAAAGAAACAAGTATGACACGACGTAGAATTGATTCTGGAACTTTTGGGAAAGTTCTCACGACATTGGCGAACGAACAACGATTGATCCTGTTGGTTCGATCGTTGGGACGGGTCGGTAGCTCTCGGAGAGAGCACGTTTGCTTGCACGTGAGCCGCATTTTCGGCGAAGCGTCGTGTAACAGGGCCAGAGACGCCGTTGGCCATTGTCTTGTTCCCTTGTACCGATGAATCCTCCTCGGTCGCAAGACGAATATCAATGAATCGGCGACGGAGCGAGGAAAAAGGTGACCGTTGTCGCGCCGCCGCGCACGCACGATCGTTATCGATCAAACGGTGTCAAGTCGCGTACACTAATGATTTCCCGGTAACGAAGCGTTTCCTTGCAAATTGCTTCGGCGTGATTAGGATCGTCCGCTTCACAGAAGCGTCTGGCTCCATTAGAATCGTTCGATTCGCTCGAGACGCGCGGCACGATCGTGTTACAGGAGGATCGTTGCCAACGGCGGACTCATCCAGACACGTCTGCAGGCATTTCAAACTCGCGCGGTCAACTAGCGACCGGAATTTCATTTTTTTTTCTTTTTTACGACACGCAAGAAACGTACAGTAAGCTATTGTCTCGGGGCTTCGCTTCGGGTCGGGACGCGTTACGGGAAGTCGGTGACGTTTCTTGCCGGCGATACTGACGCGTAAGTTCCTTTATTCGAGGACGATCTGAATATCCTGCGCGCACGGGATAGACGATAACGGTTCCCACGATTTTTCAAGCATTCGCCACGGCTCACAATGGTCAGAAATCCGAAAATTGGGGGAGAAACAGGCAGCGGCGATGTTAAAAACGGCACATTTAATTGTGCAAAGTAGCAATTTGTATAGTTACATTTGACAATTAATCGATGGAATCTTTAATAATCGGAATTTCAATCTCTTACCACACACGTCTGTTTTTACTGTGGCAATCAACGTGTTAATGAAGTTTTCAATGGTTTCAGCGTGGCACTCAACATGTTAATAAACGAACAGATAAGATAAATCACGGATAGCGTTCATATCAAGCTAATAATGTAAGGTACTGGACTGAAAGATTAAACTTCAAAATTGATGGATTGCATCGTTAATAATTAGGATTCTATCGTGTTTTACAGCAGATAACGTTTTGACGCATTGACTGGCGCAGTAGAATTGGGAATTTGTGGTCAGACACCGAATAATACGGGAGACCCTGCGAAGTGAGGCTCTTTAAAATTATGGTGACTAATTATTGAACTACTGGAGTGATGAAGAAATTAAGTGTTTCTGCTCGTAACGGTCCTATAATCTGTCTGTATCACTTTTTTACTGCAGTAATTAATTCGAATTAGATACTTCGAACTACCAGTATAATTTTATTGGCGTATAAAATGCTGTCTCTTCGATCGTTTGTTAATTATTTTCTAAATGATTGACGATCATCAATATTAACAGTAAGGAGAGGAGTAGCTTCGTTTCTTATCTTGGCATTAATGCATCCTTTCAAACATGACATTTAATCTAGTAAATTTGAAATTTAATTAGTTTTATCACCACATAAAATTTAATCTAGTGTTAACCATTTGAGCTTGGAAATTCTTGTCATATTATTACCAGCAACTCAAAAATACTTAATTACAAAGTAATGAATTTTAAATTTTTATTCTATTTATATTATATTTAAAAGGAAACTTGGGAAAAAAAATAAATTACTTATATTTCCCTCAAAAATCTCCTGTATTCTTTTCGTGTCCCCTTAGAGGGGACAATCAACTAAAAAAGGTCAAAACTGACCCAATATTAACCAGACAAGGGATAGAAAAATTGCACAGTAAAATATTTTATCATTGAATAGATACCTCCTTTTTCTGCACTACTGCAATATTTTTAATTAAAATTATGAATTTTCTAATGGAAAGAAATAGAAAATACAAACTTACATTAGGTCCTAGTGTTAAACGTACGACCGATTTGTAATTAATTTACAAAAGATAAATAAGAAATTGGACGTAAAATGATCGTCTCATCGAAACGAAAAGAAAGGGGTAAAAAGGATCGAGATTCGGGCAAATTCGAGGCGTCGATCGAGAATCGAAGGCGACGATCGTTGGGGACACCTTCGCCGTAAGCATCGGGCTCGCGGAGACAACGGTGACTAGGCAGCGAAGAGGGAAGAACTGCCTTTTAGGGCAGTTAAGCGCACAGCGACGACGCCTTGGTTGATCTTCGTCCTCGTCTTGTCTCGCCTGGCCTCGCCTTGGATCGGATCGGATCGCCCATCGCGTTCCGCTCCGCTCCGTCCCTCCTCGCGTCGCATCTTCTCGCGTACAGGAACGCTTGCTTGTGCCGACGCGGCGACGGTCCCGCGACCCCGATCCTTCTCAGAACGCGCGCTAGAGAGACTGCGTCGGGTTTTTAGCGCGATCTTGAAAACGGAAAACGTTCGTTTTTTCGCCCGTACGTTGCCGGTATTCGAGCGTCCTCCTCGTCGTCGCTTGTCCCTGCTGAAAGCCACGCCAATCACGAAGGGTGAACACACCGTGTTCATGAATATTTATCGTCGTCGTTACAGAATTAATAATTCGAATGAAATTTCAATATTTATTTCCCGTGGATTTCTATATATCGGGGAATGTGTCACGATTAACGGTCAAGCCGAGCTACGCGGATATCAAGGAAGGAGAGAATGATCGATGGGGAACGTCGTTCGGATGTCGAACAAGCCCGGGATACGACGCGCGAAGAGTATAAGGAAAGGCACAATTGGACGAACGAAAAAGGACAAGCTAGAGCACGCGACGGATACCGGTAGGATCAATATCGATCGAAAGAAATATGGATGCAAAAGGGTGAGAGACAGTCGCTGGCGCATCCCTGTCTAGCGTAGCTGGCTGGCGCGAACCGCGGATCAAGATCGTTGTCGCACGAATAGTAAAATGGCAAGTGAGTAATGAACGTCGCGGACGACGATTCGAGGAAGAAGAACGGATCGCAAAATAGTAACCGCGACTTCTCGATCGTGGAACGCAGCCAAGGAAAGGACCACATCGCAGATCGTTCTCGAGATATCGGTGTTCCCGGAGCTGCCCTAGTCGAAGAAAGAGGAAAGGCACGAACGAAAGAAAGAAAAAGGGTGAAGCATGTACGTATAAGACTACGGGAGAAGACGAACAGGAGAAAGAAGAGGAGGAAGGGTAAGGGCGGAGGAGGAAGAGGACGAGAAGGATGAGGTGGCGCGATAGCGGCAAAGATGAGGAGGGTGGGAGGTGGAAAACGCGGCCCGGCTACGAAATGGCCGGGCCCCAAAGAGGCCAACGATCGAGAATGACCATCCGACGTCCCTCTAAATAACGATAATCCCGGATACCCTAATTCCCAGCGTCACGAAAAGACATAGAACTTGGCCAGGACGCGACAAGTTCCGGCAAGGGGGTTAATCGATTCGTAGGCGACGATCGACGACCCTAAGGTTCGCTAATTCGATACAAAAGAGGAAAAGTTTGATCGAAACACGAGCAGGTAGTTTGTCGAGGGGGTACGTGGAAATTGCAGGTAACGTATGACAGTCGTTGGCCGGGTGTCGATCGACCGATCAATTATCGAAAGATTCGGAGAATCCGAACGGCGGCATCGGTGGCGGTGACGGTGGTGACGATGTAGTTTTCGGTAAATGTGTCGAAGCCCGCCGACCCGCGATGCGGTGTCGTTGCCCTCTTCTCTTCGGTCTGCTCGGTGCTGGTTGCACGGCCTGCCGCCGCCGCCGCCGCCGTCGTCGTCCAGCTCTCTCCGGCTCTTCCTCCTTCTTCTCATCCCTCTCTTTCTCAACCCTCCTTCCTCCTCCTCTCGTTTCCCCCATTCTCTCTTTCTCTCTCTCTCTCTCTCTGTTTCGATGCGTATACACATCAGCGAGAGAGCCACCACCGCTGCCGCCGTTGTTGTTGCTGCTGCTGGTGCTGCTGGTGCTGCTGGCGGTGCTGGTGCTGATGCTGGTGCTGGTGCTGGTGCTGCTGCTGCTGCTGGTTGCTACGAGTAGGTTATCCCTGTCCCCTCCGCGAGACCATCCTCTTATTCCCACTCCTACTTCGGAGCACCTGTCGTGCCAGGGAGTTCGGCGCGTTAGGGGCGCTCGCCGGAGGTAAGTAGACGGCAGGTTATCAGTCCGCAGAACATCTTCGTCGCGAACGGAACCGTAAACCAGCGTGGTTGCGCACATTCTTTCGTAGTGGACAGACAGAGGAAAAGGAGAAAGAGGCAAGAGGAAAAAGTGGAGGTAGCAGGCAGGCGAGCACCAGTAGTCGAGGAGAGGACAAATTGACGAACCGTACATCGGGTACCTTTTGACGGATACGCTATTTGTCGTTGTTGGTGCCGTTGCCGTTAACTGCCCGCCGCTGCCCGTATCGATGCTACACAGTCGCACGATCGGCTACGATCGAACGGGAATTTGTCCCTGTATTCTTATCCGGACGGTGCACACGTCGCAGACAACGAGGATTCGCTCTACAGGCCGCATATTCGCGATACAATCGGTCTCTTATTGACTGTTAGTGATCCTTACGATCGAACGAGCCGCGCAAGCAATCACGGTTACCGATCGAACCGTCGCTCGTCCCGATTCGCGCGGTGTGCCCAGTCGAAAGCGATGATCGCGATCACGCGAACGTAAACGCCGACAGATTCGACGGTGAATTGTGTTGAGTGACGAATCTCGTTGAAGCCGACCGAAGGAAGCTGTTACTCGAACAACGAGCGAACAACGAGAACACGGATGATAAGACGGTGTCCCGTTGATCGTTCGGTGGATTAAACGCGTGGAGGATCGAGAGCGAGCGGTGCGAACGCGAGAAGAACAGGCGAGGGACGAGCCGTAACCAGGGTTCGAGGGTGCGACAAGAACGGGAGGAGGGGTTGATAAGGCGATAACGCGGCTGCCGGGATGCGGCACGAGGAGCCGCTAAGCTGCAGCTAACACGTGGCGACTCCGCACGCACTCCGCGATCGCTAGGTGAGTCTTAATCTCTGCATTAAGTGTTTACAACCTACTGGATCATTACGTGTAACTGATCCACTCTCCACACCTGATCACAAATTAACGACTAATTAATCTTATGGTATCGTATCGATCTTCACCGTTCAATGATCGTATCTATAATCCGTTTATCTTGTATGCACGATCATAATCAAAGGTACGATACGTTCCAGACTTGTCGCTGGATAAGAAACGAACGAACACGGTTTACTTTTTCATCTTAGGCGAGAAATTTACCTGAATTTCGTGAAACGTCAGCGAAATTGTCGAACGAAAAGAGAAAAGGGAAAAGGTGGCTTGCACGGGCCGTTCGTTTTCGCTTAACGGGCTTCCCATTCAAGCCGGGCCGTGCGGTTGCGACAGTTAATGCAAACCAGGCCCCGATGATCCGGCTGTCGATATAAACGCGCACGCGGATAGAACGGGCCACGACGAAACAGCCAGGTGGATAAGGTTCTCGTACGAGGAAATCGGGTGGGGAGGGAATGTGGTCGGTCCGCAAGCAAGGAGGCCTCACCAAATTTTCGTGCCGCTGGTCTGGGCGCAATGTGCCTCGAATCTCCACGTGCTTCCAGGCTGTCCGTCCTTCTCCCGCGCCGTTCCGTTCCTCTTTCTCTCGCTCGTTTGCCATCTTCTTCAATCGCGAGCACACAGGAGGCTCGGTTCCCGCGGACGTCTGTCCCACACTCTTCTCTCTCTTCGTGTTCCCCCCTTCTTTCATGCTCGCCGCTCTCTCTCCCTCTCTCTCTCTCTCTCTTTCTCTCTCTCTCTCGTTGCTCGTCGATGTTGAGTCGAGCGACCGATTGCTTCGCGGAGCCCTGAGACGCTGAAGAGTTAGCGCGCGCGCATTCCGGTTAGCGGTCCGACGAACCGTTGCTGCTTCTGTCGTCGACGTCGAGCCTTAAACTCGGTCAATTCGACGGCCAGACGTTAGAGTACCATGGAAGACACCGACTATTAAACCCTTTCATTGCTAAGGGTGACTACGACCAATCGCTATTAACTTTTAAACTACTTCTCGAAGTTGATCCTTAAACTGGGTCAATCCAACGAACAGACGTTGCACGGGGATAGAAAACGTTCGAACCCTTTTTATTGTAACTTATGGTTGTGAACTGAAAATTTTTAAACTACTTTCATCATTCACGATAATAAAGGTTGGTTACAGTCATTTACAATCTACATCGATTTTTGAACCCCGTCAATTTGACACAAAACATTCGATGAACTCAGCGATCAACATTTTAAGAACTCGGAAAATCTTAGGGTAGAATCCACCATAAACTATTGTAGGATATAATTTTAGTACATTTTGAATATCGATATAATTTTAAGTTGCGCCGCAACACTCTGTTAGAAAGCTAAATTCAGACTGCACTGTAAAATTTAATTTGATTTCTTGTTACCGTTGGAGTAAATCAATAATAATTCGCATCACTTATTACTCAATAATCCCTCTATCTCTACTCGTTGTCTACTGTAATCTTAGGGGATCAACCCATTCATTCGAGTATTTTTTTTTTAAAGTAAGGAAGTTTTGCATTGAAAATAATTGTAATAAACAGTAATTTATAACGTAATATAAATACGTACCTTAGTAAAACGTACAGGAAAATTTACGTGACCACATAAACGTGCGCCATTCGGGAAGCTGGATGACGTCCTCGCGCGAGAACACGTGCCACGGTGTTCGAAACCCTTTCTCCCGAGATATAGTAGGTAATCAATGGTACGAAGTTACGTAGACACGGTATCGTTCATTCACCCAAACGATCCGTAAGGTGTGCAATGTTCTTACGAGTCAACGTCCTACCGGCACGGTTTAACGAGTCGAACGCGACTACCGAGCTATTATACGATCTCGCAAAGAAGACCGATTAGGGAGATCGATTCAGGTTTGCCCGATACGCAGACCGGCTCCGAATATACGCGCATGCATAAGCGAAAGATCCCTATACACCTGCCTACACCTGCACGATGCTCGAAAATTCGTTTCGAAGTTTCGCCGAGTCATCGATTTCGTAGCATCGCGAGCCAACCGATCGACCGTGCGGAGCTACCACGGCTCTACGGAACATCTCCAATCAAAGTTTTCGATTACAAATCGAACCAGACTGGAAATAAAGTCCTAAAATCTACGAAGGATTTTCTGATTGTAGTTTCAATCTAGAAACGCTTAAATTATTCACACATTGATGACTACGCTAACCTTCTTAGCTTAATTGTCCTAATTAACAGTTTGAAATATTCAAGAAGAATCATTATCTAAAGTAGTTAGCTAAAAATAGGTAAAATTAAGGTTACGTCTTTACAAGGCACGCGTGATGTATTAATTTCGCTTCAGCGATGTAGAATATCTTGCAAAATGAAAAGAGAGGTTAGATAGAACATTGTAATTAAGGACAGCACGGTTTTTAGTTCACATATTTTTCCGTGGAAGAAAATCGTTTTTTATCTTTTATTAGTGACATTGTTTATCATTTTAATAGATCGGTGGCACGAAGGTGTTACCTTCATAACGAGCTGCCAGCTAGTGGTGTAAATTATTCGTCTTTTGTATCATAACGTACGATTGCCTTCGTTATATTCAACGAAACATTAATGTTTTGTAACCTTTAAAATATCGAAATTTGAGTACAGGTAGCCCTCCTACAACACGATAAGAAAATTGCGAAAACCTTTGTACAATACTGTACTTCTGCAGCACTGGATAACATGATATTGTTACATTAAATGAAAATGATATTTTTCGCTTTGTGTGATACATACATTCATATTTTTAATAAAAATTAAGCTGCTTATACGCAATTAAAGAAGAAAATGTTTGTTTTTAATAAGTTTTCGGAACGTAATCCCCCTTTTTATACTGGCTCTGGGTCGCATATAACACGGTTTCTAGGAACTTATCTACCGTGTTATAGGAAGGTTGCCTATACTTTGATATCAAAGAAGAATATTACTAGAAATGAAATAGATAAACGAGCTAATTAACTATACAAAACAAAAACCAGCGTAATTATAAATAACTGAGCATCAATTAAGCCTTGTGACATTAAAATTGTTATAATTCAAAGAAAATTAATTACTTTGTCGCTACAAGGGAAGTTCGGTAACTCGAAAATTCCAATTCTTTTTAAACTTTGCAGATTTGTAGGGGACCTCAAGAGAAGTATAGCGCAATATTTGTTTTTGGCCCAGTTTCAGTTCTTCAGGGTGAAAACTCCCCCTGAAGGTAGATAGGTATTTCCATATTTCCTTGTATAGCTTTAAAACTATCGCAGTTGTAAAAAAATAGTTATAATAAACATTGAATGGTTTTTAATGCTCTATAAAACGAGACAAATAAATTGATAAAAATTCTTTGTTTAAATAAAAAAATTCTCCCCACCACTGTTGTTTCGAAAAATTTTAAATTCTCTGTCACGTCGAAAAATATGTAGAATCTCATAAATGCAGATATGTATGCTTTTAATAATATATGTTAATAATATATATATTATTTAAATACCACTTTATTGGACTTTAGTTCGAGTATCTACGTTTGATACAAACTTACTAATTTTTGAAAGTGATGCGAATAATTCGTGTATTCGAAGACCATCGTACAATGGTACACAATTTTTATTAAATTTTACACACAACGTAAGGAACCGGTATTTTTACATCATCCTTGCATAATCACCGAAGCAATTATTGTTTAAACATAAATTTTTACGAGTTTTACATGATTCATGATTTGACCAAAAAGCATAGGTGAACGAACCTGATGATATTCTAAAACTAGAGACGATTAACAAGCGAGTTTCTTTTTCTTATTATGCCTACCTTGCTTTTTTTTTACGACCAGTCTAATACAACTCGTTCCGGACAGGCTGCTTTCGCGGTCACGATTAGAAATTTAATTTTTCAACGGTGAATAACACTCTTGAAGGCCATTCAAAACGTCGAATATTTCGATACAGGGTATCGATTTCTGTCGCAGAATAAAAGCAGTCATTAAGGTGCCTATAAAGGATAATGCTTTATCTTGAACGAAGAGAAAATAGAGAGCGCAATTAGGTAATTATATGGAAGGCTCTACGATTTGTCGCTTAATCTATAAACTGTTAAATCGATTCGCGTTATTATGAACCGGTTATGACTTAATAAGTTGATTACACGAGTCGGTTAACACTCGCTCTACCCTGTTTTATTTACATCGGCGTCTTATAAGCGCAATGTGTAAGTAATTTATTCTAATTGCAAAAATAAATTATTTATTTCACCAATTAAGTTTGATAGAAACATAAGCCAAATGTTGTACAACGAGATAAACACTTCACTTGTGTATTTCTAATCGTATAAATCAATTTCACTGCTTTCCCCACCCTTTTACTTGGAATTCCAATAAAATTTTATTCGCTGAAATGATGACATTTGATTTTACGTTATAATTAAAAAAAAATTAAATTGCTTAAATTAAATTAAAATGTACGCCGTTCTTCGTTGAAAAACTTGATAACTAATGATCGTTTCCACATTTAAAAATCGTGCAAAAATAATTTGAAATATTTATATTTTATGAGGTACCTAACACTTTTGTGTTAAATAACAAATTTCAATTCTGTTATTTATTTTACTATTGAATTTGTTAAACTGGTAAGATGTATCCGAATTCCAAATTCTTTTTTGTTTCTGTCAAGGATTTTCATTTCGCCTTAACCCTTTCAAAGCAAATTTTTGTATTTTTTATGATTGTGATTATAAAATGTACCTGGTGTAGCTTAACACATTGTTGACCGGCAATTTTACACAAAAGTTGTCTCAGAAGATGGATTTTTGTAATACTTAAATACCAAACAAAGTATTTTTTTTATAATAAAGCGACTGAATTCGATAAACGAAGCTTTTGTGTTGTAAAAATTGAAATAGCTAATGCAAGTGCAAACACGAGTTAACGTGACCGGTCAACAATGTGTTAACACTAAAGCTACCGACGATCAATCTGTACTTTCTTTCAAATTGAAAATAAAATAAAACATAAGTTAGAATATAAAATGATATAAATGAAAAATTTTGACTTTAAAAGTCAATTATAATTAAAAATAAAGATTAAATGAAAAGAGGAAAAGCAGAAGGCGATAAATGATTTCAAAAGGAACGCTTGACCGATCATTTGCAGTAACTAAATTTCATCCAATAATCCTTGCAATTAAGTTCTTCTATGCTGCTTTATAAAACTGGTTTTAAATAGCATAATCACGGTAAAACTATTATATCACTTGTGGAATAATGTTTATGAAGGTGATATCGCACCGTCACCGCCTAGCTTGAGAGGGTTAAATCGATTAGACAAGTCCCGTCTTGCGTTTCAGCTCGAGCGATCCGAGTTTATTAAGCCGTGAGTGGTGCTTGTAACCGCTTCCTGAAACTTACTCGCGGCGAGCATTCTCTTGGAAATTTGCATCGAAATAAGTCGCTGAACGTCCGTTTTGCCATCACCGCCCCGTCGTTGGCGGGCAAAAGGAGTACGTTAACGGTTTTTCGAACAGGTGTCATCTCTTTTTTCCGCGCTTCATGAAATATTCACCAGGCATACGATTACGTTAGTACCGAACGCTAATCCGTGGCCGTTGTTACGGGAACGTTCACCCCTTTTCCCTCTCCTCCCCAGTTGTCGCGGCATCCGGGGATCACGCCCGACATAACTTTGCATTTCGTTTGCCGATGTAATTTCTCGCTGAATTAATATTAGCATACCGCGACTTCGACTATTTGTCGACGGTATTGTAGGATACGTGAGGCACAAGAAGTAACGACCGGTTGTGCGTATACAGTGTCGCGAAACAGTGTCGCGGGGCACCGTGGCTTTATACACACGGCCGTGGGGTTCATGAATTTCGGCGCACGGAACAGACCGTTCTGTTACGAATACTAATGTCTGTCAGTCGAGTTTGCAAGCTGTGTCTGACATGCTCGTATATGCAAATTCGGACGCTCGTAAGATCAGAGAAATTTACGGCACATCGTCGTGACTCTAACATCTTTATAAGAGATACGGTGCCGATACGATTAGAAGGATCGTTTTATAAAATACAAGGAATTTTGGTTAGCGCTAGAACTACAAAATAGGTTAAAATAACTTATTTCAGATTTTTTACTTTATATTACGAAATTTATCTAGACATTCTTGTCAAAATATAAGCTGATTTTTGTTAACATGAAGCATCATTCTATATTCGATTATATTTATTTTTAATTTTTAGAAAAGTACAGATTGAACGTCGGTAGTTCTAGTGTTAATAATCATTCAAATCCAAATTATCTTTTGAACCTATAAAAGTTAGCATAATTACCGTGACAGTTTGATAACAAAAATCTGTAATTAATGTTTCATAAAAGTTCATACAAGTAGAGTAAAAAATTAGAAAATATCTTCCCGGAATAAAAGTTGAAAAAATATTTACATTTACTTTTTGCTTTTTGAAGCCACAGTGCATCTAACCCACTTGTCTCTTTTGAAAATTAATTGTCGCGTGTAATCGAATTCTGTTTCGTATGTAGGAAGGAGCCTTTTATAACTTAATTGCCATTACTAATTAGTAAGTGACAGTACGAGATCTACTACAAGAAAATGTGTAAAAGTAATATGTTATAGTACAATCTACATACATTAACACTAGAACTATCTACGTTCAATTTACACTGTTTTTAAAATCGAAAACGAAATAGAAAAATAAATAAATAAGTAATAAAACATGAGTTAGAATATAGAATGATGCTTTATGTTAATAACAGTAATATTAGTAATTCTAGTGTTAAATACTGTAATATAAAGAAATCAAATATGAAGATATAATCTAGTGCATTATTCACAAAAAAAGCACAAAACGTTTTATATGCCAATTCATTTACTGCCACTAACTTTACTGCAAATTCTAATTGCCACTAACAAATTGCTGCATATAAGAATGAATACCAATCGACGGATGAAATGCGGATCCCTCATCTTATGTTTCAAACTGAAGCATGATACGTTTAGAATCAGCTTGAAACAATCAGTTTCATGAATTCAACACACGAATTATATAGTCTAGTATGTTTTATGTAAATGTTTCTGAGCCTCGACCTTCTTTTATGATATTCAAATAACCTCCTCCCCATAAAAAGACACACAATAGAAATAGGTATTTCAAAATATAATTTTAATTTATTTATCTTATTTAACAATGACTATGATTGCACCTAAGTAACCACTTTCAAAATAAATGTTTATTAAACTAAAAGAAATTTAATAGTTTCAGTTCATTTAATAAAATGTGATAATATAACCATATTGAAGTAAATAACTGATAAAAGTCATGGGCAAAAAATAATTTTAACGCTACCTCAAAAATCGGTTATTATCAATTATAACAATTGCAGAACAAAACAACCCTATTCCAAATAATTGTAATTAAGTCTAATATTCTACAAATAGCCATTTTTATTGTACCAATTAACGTATTAACAATGGTTAGCTCTTTTAAAGAATATACTTCGGAAGAACGTTAAAACACAAGGATTCTGATTTCTGAAGCAGCAAAACCACGTACAATTTACTTGGAAATATTTTAAACCTGAATGGCGTACATTCTTACGAATCCTTTCTTTTCTGTCATTATTTTATACAGCTATGCATGGCTTCTAGTTATAACATGTTAGTTTAAAACTCAGTGCCAATCAGCTGTGTTTGACGACTATACCCGTAATGAAGAAACGGCAGTATTTTGTGTCATAATGAGCATATCCGTTATGCGTAAAATTTAGCTACCATTTGCTATTTAAGTTGTAATTTTAGCGAAAACTAAAATATATTCGTAAATCTCAATATGTTTAAAATCTTTGGCGGTCAAGACGAAGTAAAACAAACAAATAAAAAATATAAAAAATTCAAGATGGATTTGTGCATCCTTGTATGCACCAGCTGGAACTGCTTATCAGTTTATATAACCAATTTATAAAAATATGTATGTACAACGAATTTCATATTAACAAATGGAACCATTGAAGGGTAAATTTATTTATGGAAACTTTAAAATAAAATTGGCATGACTCATTTTCAAAAATCAATTATGATATTGCAAGACGTACCAGACCTCAAATAAATGATCGTATTTCTAAAATAATTCCGATGCGCATTGTATTTATTCATTTAAGTTTAATAAGTCTAACTAAAAATATGAAAAATTAAAAGTGTAACTGCACTCTATCTAATAAATTTTTAATTTGTTATTTACATTCCGTTGTGTAATGACCATTTACTAATACGTGGTTAATTGCCGATTCACTTACCCTAAATTGATTTTGATTTCAAAATCCATTTATAAAAACGTGAAAATAATTGATCTTCAAATTAATCCAATTAGAACTGCCTTATAATCACCGAACAATTATAGGCCTCTATCTATTCAAACCTAATTGTACCCGATACTCAACTTAACTTACTATACAATACTCAGGTTTTATTACCGGAATTATCGCCGAGCGCGACTGCAATTACACGAACTCTCGTACAAACTATAGAAGAAAATAACGAAGAGTCATGCTTCGGCACACTTTTCCAGATGTAAACATCCATTATCCGAACATCCTAGTCATCCAGCTGTTCCGATAATTGAACCTCCATTACAAAGAAATCTTTCACACTTTCTAGAAAAAATTTATTGCAAACTAATCCCGTGAGGTAAAAGATCCAATACTTGGATGCAATCAAGTAGTTGAATTTCTTTTATTTTATTTGTTTATTCAAAATAAAGTATATAGATATCTTTTTTTGTAAATTTACAATACCTCTGAATAAAAGAGTTTGATATAGTTATATGAATATAATTTAATGTTTCTTTTTCAAGTATTGTGTTTCTTATAAGGTTGGTCCTTTTTTATTTCAAATAACATAACGAATAATAATAATTATTAAAATAATTATAAAAATAATTTGATATTCAAGATTGTAAAGCTAAATTCCAATCATTATTGAACTAAGAATATGGAAACTTTTATTATTTTATCGCATTTACTGTAATAAATAGAAACAACCTCTTTTCTACAAGCAAATCTGATAATATCGACATTATAAAATCAGACAGAATCTGAAATTTCATTTCAAGGAGTATTTGATTTCTTTAATTATTACAGCTTAATTTCATTTGTTTGTTCAAATAAACTAACATATAGTTGTTTTAAATAATGTATTTGAATAAGGCTCAAACCTGTCTTTTTTATTTAGATTCCCTAGAAAACGCTCGAATATTATACATATTTATAATGGAATCGAGATACTGGGGCACACTAATTAAATTGTCAAATATCTTACAAAATTATTGAATCCGATACTTGTAATAAAATGAGTATAATTTATCGTTTAATTACAAAATTGTTCAACATAACACGTCTTATATCATTAAAAAATTTGATACCACATATGGGTGACACATGAATTTCCATAAATACCATCACCTATATTATTAGAAATTCTTTCGTTTATGTGGTTGAAAATATTCCTATTACATATTTGAAATTATGAATAATAAAAATAACAGAATATTGTGCAAACAGAATATAAAGTTTGTCAGAAATAAAATTTTTAGTAGTTGCAGTGGCAGTCAAAGTGTTAAGGTTTAAACGTCCAAACGCTAGGACATTTATCTTATATTCAATGCTACCATACAAAATGTCGAGGATAAATGATGGAAGAAGTACACCAAGAGTTTTCCTAGACCTGAACACACCGACTGTTTGTTGACTTTGTCAATTGACATTCGTCAAAACTTAAATACAAAGGTGAATCTTAGCAGGTATACGCTTGACTTTCGACACGATTAAGAAGCATAGCGTTCAAACGCATCGTCCTCAAGTTTCCTGGGTTTTTCCCAATCGCTTTATTACGCTAAAATTCTTGGACGAGGAGTTTTCAATAACGGTTTACTTCAACAACAACAAAAAAAAGAAATCCCTCGATTAAACTGCCTCAGAGAAAGAAAAGGAAATCGCTGGAATTGTTCGAACGACGTTAAACCGTTGAAAACACAAGGGGTGGTTTTCACGGATTTAACGGCTTTCGAATTTTCGCGTAGGATCGAGCGGACACGGTGAAAACAACGATACCGATCGGTGGTCGCCGATTTCCGCAGCATATACCTACACGCACGCATATATCGCGGACGTTATCGCATTCTGGCTGGAGAACGCCGGTGGTTGTGCAGCCTATAATTCTTTACGCATGGAGCGTCGCAAATAGTGGTCGGTAGCGTAATCGGAGCGGGGTTACGCGAGCGGTGGCGCGAGTGCGTGCGAGTACGCACACGGCCGCGTATCATTTACAGCGGTTCGAGCCGGTACACGGATTCCTGTACATGAAAACCGGTATCAACGTAGGATTCGTGCCATTATCTATTATCCGCCATGGTGTTACGTTCATTTGATACGCTATACACACTTAAAATCCGTGCGCTAAATCTTTGGAAAAGTAAACGAGGGTAATCGAAGTCGCTTAACACGTTCCGTGCTGCGCGGGGCGTACACGACCCCCGCTGAACTTTCCGTTCAGGCCGCCTGGAATTCTCATTGAAAAACGAAGAATTATCTTCGTTTCCAGAACAACGAGTTAAATTACATTCATATATGTAATTTAGAGCTTGCTCCGTTTATCACAAAAATTTTCTAAAAGACATTTATTGGGCAATATCCGGCAATTATTCATAATCAATGGATTAATCACATTTACCTTACATAAAACATACATAAAACTAGTGTCAAGCTATTAATAACAATGTGTACTACGAATAATTACAATGTACATATTTACAGAAACTAAAGAGTTTCCTTTTTGAACGACAAGGGTGGTTTCCATTCTATTATAACCAAAAATTACAACTTATAAGATAGGACCATTTGCATTTTAATAAAAACGATTCGGGAACAACGATTCTAAATCTATGACGATATGAAAAGCGTATCTACTATCAAAAATTGTTAAGTTGCTGAAAGTATAGTAGTTACTTTTTAAAATACATTCAGCCGAAGTGAAAAGATTAACTTAATCTTTTCGATTAAGTTAAGTCAAATTCTCCTAAGAGAACTTAATCAAGTTAATCTTTTCGCTTTGGCTGAATACTTTTTGGAAAATAACCAGTTTCCAAAATACTTTCTAGAATACTTTCAGGAATTTAAAAACCTCAGAAACGTCAAAACTTCCAAACAATATTTTCAGAAACTTAGAAACTTCTGATATTCTGCGTACGTGAATACTTATTTTTCAGAGACGTCTTCCGAGCTCAAGGATTAATTGGCAGAAGGTACTCTGTGTCCGGTGACATCGTTTCCTTCGACGCACGATGTTGCAAATCGTTGTGTCTAATTGCAGGAGAATTTTCTTTAGTTGCCTAATAAACTCGCGAGAAAATGGAGCGACGCAACGTGTCGTAACATTAACCCAATTTCTTCGTAGCTGTTGGTTTCCGTGGCCAGCTCGAACGAGGATAATGATGGTTCGCGACAGCTGTCGGTTTTGCGGTAAACGATTGGGGTCTCTACGCGGCGAGCTGCTCTTAGAATTCCTCGGCCCGTGTTATCCTCCATTTCGATAGATGATTGCACGATCCTGCGAATGGATTCCCCCCACCCCTTCTTTTCCCATGTACGTCCGGCGGTGAAAAAGGAAGCGGACAGGATAAGATTGCAGCATGAAAAATCGTAACACACGGAAGATACGCGTGTAACGCTCAGGCTACGATCGTTTTATGCTTATCACATTAACGCGTCCCAGATGCGCACATGCTTTCCATCCTTTACACGAGACGCGTAGCCTACATCCTGGCGGCATTATCATACAACCGTAATCGTAAATCTTTGCCCCGCTACAATGAACCTACTTCCGTTGTACACGTGTCGCTGCTCATCGACGAGGATCAAATTGATTTCCATCGATTAATAAAGGGAACGACGCGCGATTCTCTCGAACAGCTGACACGATAACGGGTTCGAAGCGATCGCGGTATCCTAATGCACGCGTCCGGAGTCTGTTAACCCCCTATCGTGACAGATCTGTGACGAAACCTGAATTTAGTTTTAATTATAATTTGCGCAATGAGAGATTGATGATCGTAAAGTATTACAACATTGAAACTTTCTGGATTTTTAATGAACCTTTAACGCTTAGCGTAACACGACTATGTTGAAGAATCGCTAATAAATAATTTCTTTAATTTGTTAAGTAACTCATTTTATAACTGCAAGAAATTATTTCTTTCCCTAGGAAGAATGGCGCAATAAATACTTAGCTTTGATATATCCGAAGATAAAATTATCCGAAAAAGAATTATCGGATAATTTTGTGAAATAAATGGTATATTAACTCTTTCCGCTCGATTGCTCCTTTTGAGGGGACATGAAAAGGGTGCAGATGGTTTTTAAGACAAATACAACTAATTTATTTTTCATTCTTTAAATTTCCAACCAATTATAATTTAAATAGAATAATTATTCCTAATACTCGGTGGTATTTGCTCACTATTTTGTAATTAAGTATTCTCGAGCTGCTGCTAAATAATCTGAAAAAAGTTTCGGAGTGCAAAGGGTTAAAAAACAATAAATACAAAAAGTTTGAATTAAATTTTTTTATGTGTTTCTGTGATTGCACTGTCGTGTTAAATATTAAATTAAATATTTTTGTACTTCTGTGTCAACGATAAATTAACATCAAATTCCTGACAAAACTTGGAAAACCAGTCAAGCACAAGGTACTTTCCTTCCTATGGAAATTTTGTGAAAAAAATCGGAAGCACCTTTCGAGGAGGTGCTTTCAGGAATACAAATCGGGACAGTAGATCGCAAAGTAATTAAAGATGAATCTTTTACGGATTATTTGTAAAATGATATTACTGATATTGCATCTATACCACCTCCAAAACACTTATTACATACCAGCAAAATGTTAAGCTATATATTATACTAAACAAAAATATCTTAATTTTAGTATTACAAAATGATACTAGTGATGATACTGGTACTACTGGTAGTAGTTTATAGATAAACACCACGTATGATCGAGGAAAGTCTTATTTACCCTAATCACCGAAATCTCTGTATAGATTATAATTTACCAGGAAATTTCTCTTTAAAAATATACATTTGCACGAGCACGCATCGTCTGACGATCATTGTTGGAGCTCTACAGGATGCCGCGTATCGTCCGGGCTTTTCATTGATGACACTCTTATCTGTCCGCGTATGCGGTTGCATTTACATAAAACGTGGAGCTGCGTGGCGCGTTCGCACGGTCGAATGCACGGGGCGGGTCGTAGGAGCACGCGTAATACGCGGCTGCCACGCGGTCCTCGATCGACAACGATCGCCGCTCGAGACGGACATACCGTACGCGATAATTGCTCGTCGTCACGGCGCGACAGTCGTCCTCCGGGTCACATTAACCGTTAATGTTAACATAACCGATCTCGATCGCGGTGAATGGATCGTAAAGTCAATTACGCGCTCGGTTACGGATCCTACGAATCCTCGATCGTTCGCGAGACCACGCTCGTCGCCTTCTTCTTCTTCTCTCCGTATCCTCGCCGATTTGCCGAGCGATAAATTCTCCTGCACCGGACACGGAGGCAACAGTTTGCGGCAGAACACGTACCGCGAAGGTCGCCCACCGGTTGAAGTATTATTTTACACGATTCCAACTACCTCGCCACGATTAATTGCCTATCTATCATCTTTTCAAGTGATCCTTCCTCGCTCGACTGATCGATCGAAATTACCGGGATATTAATGATCCTGATGTTATGATCGAATGATTCATTCTCTACTGCTACACGGGGTATCCCGGCTCAATTTATCCGTGTAATTATGTTTTGAATTGTTCGTTTTCTTATTACATCAATTGTTTTATTGGAAAATTCTACTTAAAAAAGTGTCAAAGTGCAATATCAATAAAATATTTTTATTTTGATTTTAAACCAGCATATCGTAAAGATAAATTGAGGATATTAGTTATGACGTTTCGCAGCTTCTCTCGAAAGGAAAGAATAGTCATTTGAAAATTTCGATATGAAATATGCATTTCTCCATACTTTTTCAATTTTTCATTTTTCACACCTGGCGTTTTCGACAAAAAAATCTGAAAAAATTCTCTAACATACATTACCATGCCTCAAATATTATAGAATTTTTTCAGATTTTTTGCATGCAATTAAATAGGAAAAATAGGGCAAACCTCGATAATTCGAATTTACCCCCTAACTACCCTTCTGGTTGAGGTAGAGGGATGAAATTTAGTGCATTATGTTTTCTTTTGGTACACTATCGAATGGTGTATTGTTAGTCAAAGTCGGTTCAAGGGCACTTTTGACCCTTTCAATATTATAGATTTTCTTGTGGTATGCCTTAAAATTATTTTTTACAATTTACAAACTGACTAATACAGTGTATGACATTTTTTCAAAACGAAATATCTTAAAAACCATTTATCAATTTACTTCAAACTTTACTATAAAAGATAAAAAGCTGGTTTTTGTTAGCTGGTCTTTTCTAAACCAAAAATTAGCAATTTTGTACTCAATAAAAGGATCAGCAAAAACGGAATAAATGTTTCTCTCTTCGTGGAATTGTTTAATTTAGATATCGTTCGTCCGACAGGATTTTAAAAAATAAGTGGTAATTAACATTTTCTACGTTATAGACGGTCTTTATCGTGGTCGTTTCAGGAATACCGTTCAAGAAAAGTGTTTGGGCGCGCGTTTTAGGTGTCCATTAACAGAACCTTCGACCGAATAATTCTCTCATTTTTCATTCGGCTAATTGCTGCTCGCCAAAAAAGAGAGAAATGATATTTACATTTGTAGACGATTATAATTGATTGCCGCTTATCGGCGAATCTAAGCGACTTCTTTTTTTTTTCCCTCTTCGTCGTCGAACAAGTTCGTCTACAGTCGTTAACGCGGGACGATCGGAGGATCCGCGTATCTATATCGGTTTTTACGTGATTCGAAAAAGCAGCGGCAGCTTTGAAACGGGTTACCGTTGACTGTGGTGACACTTGCAAATTACGGAGAAACGTGAGAATTAACGACAGCTGGCTACGAGGGATCTACGAATTCTTCTTGACCCAGTCGACATACATACATGTGCCCCTCGCACATTCCGTGAATAGTTTACGAGACGTTAAGAGATTTCCGGCGTACACTCGAGGAAAATACCGGAGAACCCAGAGCCACGGTTTAAAGCCGTCAATCATCTACCTCTGTTCTGACTTTTAATCTTTGAATCATTAGGACAACGATCGTTCAAATTCTTCTTCCAATTTATTTTCACTTGATGCTTTCGTGTAAGCATGTGTAGTAAAACCTACTAAAGTTTCGATTGTTACTTTTCAAGTTAAGGCTTTTTCTTGATTATTTAATTCAATTACATTTGAGACAGTCAACGTAGTAAAAGTAAAACTTACTTTCTTTTACGGTTTGTGCATCTAACAATAAATTTAATATCTGGGTCACTACTGACCCAGAACGAGTTCAAGAATGAGTTCTTACAGCGTAAGGGCGCTCTTAAATTATACAGAGCTGTAAAAAATATCTCAGAATCTGATTTATTAATAAATTACGTCGAAATAATTCTATTAACAATATAAATGTGTGTATAACACACAACGAAAAAGAAAGAAATATTATTTTCATTCAATATAACCTTAATTTAATACATTTCTTCCGGAATATTTATCGAAATAGAGTTATAATGTACTTATATATTTTCATGTAAAGACACTATAGTTCATTATTCGTTCCCATCATTATTTCAAAGTAATTTAGTTTTTAAATCTGTTACACAAAAATCATGTTATCCAGTGCTATAAAAGTAGTGTTGTACAAAGGTTTCTGCAATTTTCTTATCGTGTTAGAGCGAAACGATGTTATAAGTTGCAATGCACAATTTATCCTACAGTGTTAAAGCGAAACCGTGTTACAGGAGGGCTACCTGTATCTGTTATTTGAGCTTATGAAATTTTCCATAAACTTACTATAACAGTCAAGAATTAAACATTGAGAGGTTTATAGCAGTACCACAATATTTTATTTGAATTTCTTTAAAAAATATAGCCATCTAGTTTGCGTTTCTATTGAAACTTTCAATTTTATTCGAACGCACGCGGAGGATCATTTTTGTATTTTTCAAAATTGCTTCCATAATCCCCGATCTATAAAACGCTGAATTTCATTTTTGCGTTACAAAAGTTGTTCTCACGTTGGATAAATGATAGGTTCCCGGATAAAAGGTGTATTTTTATGCACAGCATAAGGGCAGAAACGTCGCCAAGTTTTCGCGACACCTTGCCCCGGTCAGATAATAGCCCTGATATAAAGCTCGTAAAAAAGTTATGGGATATAGCGGGGTAAAGGATCGGACAATACACCATAACCGCAAAACGACGGATGATAAGGAAACTTTTGATGAAGAAATAAAAAAGTTGTTATGAAATATGATAAAAGGAATTGAAATGCTACTAAAGGGCGAAAACGTGCACACAAATTATTAATTAGAATTTAAAACGTTGTTTGTGTGGTCTTTTTAGTAGTTAAACTGTTTCGAACATCACGGTGATCATTTATTCTAATAATTTGAACATCATTGTAAAAAGAAACTGAAACTGCAATTATATTTCGAATATTTTTTAAGAAAGAATGGCTAGTACTTGTGGGTTTTAAACTTTGTGGGTTTACTATAAAAAGTAGAAAGCTGATCTTTGTCTTTCTTGTAAAATTCTTATAATTCTGTAATTCGATGTTTAATTATTTTGGCTTCCATATTAAATTATATATAAATGCTTATAAAAATATTTTATTTTCTCTTCGAAAAGCGAAATTAAAAAAGTTCACTGAGCACGTATTTTATATACAAGTGTTCGATCTTATTATTAAAACAAGTAACAAAAGCAATTAAACCCGGTTATGTATTTTAAATCGTAATTAAGCACAATTTCATCAGTATAGAAAGTTTTACTATTATAGAAGAATAATATTATAATAATAATTGGAAATGAATTTTCATAAGATTCTACAACCTATTTCAATGATAACTTTCTTAATTATTCAGTTATGAGTAATGTTGTTAAATGGTTAGAAATCAAATTTTAAGTTTATTAACAATTTAAATTTGATCTTATATCTGTCTACATTTTTTCCGTAACTATAATATATTTCTTTAAGTGTTATCCTTTCAATGTATGAAAATTTGTCATTAAGAAATTTAATTTTTTAATTTTAGCCTGGCACTCGAAGGTTTAATATCTGAAACATTTCCAATCCTTCACGAACATCTTATATTACTAATTATTTTTTGGAACGTCAATTATCGTTATCATTACAACACTGGCTTAAGGGGGGATCCTAGTCCAGAAAAAATTTCTTTAGACCACTTTTGCGATCTTGAGAGGTGCTCCACGAGATAATCTATAACTTTTGTTTAAATCGATTTTTTCATATAAAACGTTTATTTGTAATGCTAACGCGGCAGAAATGTTTTGAGTTGATTACATTTCTATATTTCGAATAATAAAATGGTAAAGAACCACGTGTTTCCCGTTTGCTGAGTCAGGATCCCCCTTTAACCCCACACAGAATTTCTAATTATTAATCCTCTTACTTTATCGCATAATATTCTTTTTCATCGGCGGCGAATCATTCACGATATTACCTTCCGCGTCATGGGATAAACGAATGGTTATCCGTGGTCGTAACTAACGCGATCAAGAGATTTACTCGCGAGGAGGAATCACCACGCGACGCCACGCGTCTGGCATCGATGAAACAGAGGATCGTCTGGGAAAAGCGCGCGGACAGGATCTCATGAAAAGGATGCCACGAGGAAATTATTAGCGTGGGATCTATCGCGAGTCCCAGAATCGGCGTGCGCGGGTCACCATTACGGCCCTTCCGAGGATGTCGCGCTTGTCCGTCCAGCTTTGGTTCTTCCGCGCGTGGCACGATCGGTATTTTCAGCGTGTCGAGCTCAATGATCATAAGAATGGCCGTTTGTGGGAAACACGCGGGAAGAAATTGCGCGCGTTCGGGTCGTTGGATGATCGGTATCTTGATCGTTCGTTTAGATGAACAAACGATCGACCGGGAGTCACGAGAGGCTCGATCTTCCCATGTCACGCAGCCAGAAGCACGGAAGGAGCTTGTCGTCGTTTACAGGGTACAACACCGTAAGCGAACGTTATCTCGCCGTTAAATTAAGCGCTAAAAATTTTACCGACCAATTATCGATTATATTTTCATTCGATGTGCGACCTCGTTGACTGTTACGTAAATGCTGTTCTTTAAAACCTTAATCCTCTATAGTTCAGTTTCTATGTTCATAAAATAAAAGCAATGAAATATCCTTAGAGGTATTTATATTTCTACATTGCAACAAGGTTTTAGAACAGTCATGACTTTAGAATAGTCAAATACTCAGTACTGGGGCGGTAATCCATGGTATCACCCCATTTAAATCAACTTTTTGACGTCGACCTTTATTTTCTGCTCTTCACTTGCAAAAGTGAAAGTTGTAAAGCAAAAAGGAAACGTAAACTTTTTAGAGGATTTTAAAAGTGAGAACCAAAAAAAGTAGCTTTTAACCATCCTCCCCTCCCCCTGTCCAAGTGACGCTACGGACTTAATAACCCACGAGCTAGTACCAAAAAAAAAGTAATGAACAAAATCTGACCCACTTTTCAAAAAGATTCGCCATCACTGTTCCAGAACATAGTATTTATTTTATTGCGCTATAATTTATGTGTTATATAATAATATGTACTAAATGTGTTATAATAATATGTACTATATGTGTTATATAATAATATGTATAAAATTAACGTACTAAATGGTTGCTATAAAGGCTAAATTGCTGTAAACAGAAATTGCTTTCTATAACAATTTCTTAATTTTATAACTCTTGGAGAAGGCGATCCTCTCCGTCGCCCCCCTCCCCGGATCCGTTGCTGGACTTTAATGCCGGTAATGGTGATGTAAAAGTTTTTCATGCACGAGTTACTTAATAGGCGTCCCAATTAATTCAGCCTAAAGGATAACGCTGCGTGTCAATCAATTCTGCAGCCGATTCTCAGTCGGCACAACATATTACTGAATCCGAGGTAAGGGGGAAATATGTATAATATAGGCCACGCTACTTTTATGTCTTCGTTATAATTAGTCAATTAACATTTCCTGTTCGCACAGGTAGTCCCATTAAAATTTATAAGTAAAAAACATTTTCCTCGAACCGTGCTCGCGATTCCATTCGTATCTCTGCGATCGTGCATGCTTAATAAAGAAGCATTTCGTTTCGGAATTTCGTGGAAACGTTAACCGGTAGGAAACACTAACAACCGTTGCTCCGCTGCCAGCCGACGTGTTGAGATTCTTAATTATCACCGTTTGATTTCGAGGCAAAGGATGAAGTTCTCGCGCATCGTATAGTGTACAAAAAATTTGTGTAAATCTCGTTAACGATCATGTCATCTCGTTTGATTAACACTAAAACTACCGACGTTTAATGTACACTTTCTTTCGAATAGAAAATGAAAGATAGACTTCCGGAAAAGAATTACCCCCAATTTGGATGAAATTTTAACCAAAGATTATACCTGATTAGAGAATAAAATCCCTAAGAAGATTTTTGGCGATAAGGCCTCATTTGCCCCCCATCTCTCTTCAAAGTTTGAAACGTTTATATTGTATACCTCCAAAAATATTGATTTTAGAGAAAAAAGTTTCAAACAAAAAAAAAAGCTCTTAAAAGGCTCTACGAAAAAAACTATATACATTTTTCCGTAAGGTTATAATTTTTGCTGTAAAAACTACACCAAACCTACTCAGACAGTATTTCCGTGTAGTCGTAGCGACGAATGCGGTAACGTGTAAAATGTTTTTTAAAATTCTTAGTATTTCTAAAGGGAAACATAAAAAGCCATAATTTTTACAGATTTTTTACAGTTTTCACCATGAAAATCAAATTTGCGCCAATTTTCGCTATCATTTTTGTAATCAGCGCGTCGAAATACGTAAGTAGACGCAGTTTAAAAAAAACTCAGAGGTAACCCTTTTTCAATTCTTTATTTTAATCAAAATTAGCATACATTTTGGCAAAAGCGTGTTGATAAATCTTATAATAAAATAAAAAACCTGGAATAAGTCGTTTTGACCCCTTTGGTACGTCTAGTGTTAAGATTTTACCTTGGTATAATTATTTGCCCTCAATCGCTACGGTAACAAATTACAAGTATCTAGGTAGTGTCGATTAGATGGATCCTTACAATTTGCTAATTACATGTTGTCATTTGGGAACTAGGAAGAAGGAAGGACTTTCTTCTCCTTTCCAAAATACCCCACGAGTACGCGAAAGCGATTGAAAAATTTTCATACCCGCCAGGGGTAAATTCAAATTTTCCAAAGCTGTTTCCAGCGAGCATTCAATGTTCATCATCGCAAACATCATACTCTCGATCGAATGATACACGTGTAAAAGAATTCAAAAGAGATACAATGGTCGTGTACTCGAGAAAGAAACACAACAAATAACAGCAAACAACGTAATCAAGTTTTTGCAGGAGGCTTAATCGGATTCCCACTAGAGTAATTTTACGGTGTTTTAGTGCCTATCGTCGATTTATCCTGATCGGTCGTTCCGGAAGGATGAGCAGCGCGAGATAGTTGTTCGGTGGCCGAGTCATTAGCCAATCACCTGCGTAATTGTTCGATATTCGTTAAAGCGAATCCAGATCGAGAGGCAAGGGAAAGAGGCGTTTCCCGTCCGTGGGCGTCGTAACAGGCTTAATTAAATACACGTGGCGACGAGGCGCTCGTGTTAACCGGTCGTCACGACGTGTACCGCACACGTAGATCACCGCTAATCCGTGACGTGCCACTTATGCGTACGGCATAGTGGTAAACTCAATTTTAATTAACGTCCATACGTGTATCGTGGTCGTGCCTCGAATGGTACACGAAGCTAACAGGCACGATCGAACAGCTGGCTGATTCTTTCTGCTCCGTCTCCGTATCCCACGGTAGGAACCTTTTACACAATTGGCGTCGTGACGTTCGAACCTAAATACGTTTTAGTATCTGCACAATGTACCTCCCCCTCCCCTCTTTCACTCGCTTCCAATCTCTACAGAATCGAAAGACCAGTGATTCAACGTCGGTAGGAGAATCGCTTCTGACCGTTTCACTTTATGTTGAAAGAGCATTCGTTACGAAGTTCTCCTTTTATTTTCGTCTTTAGAATCGCTATTGAAGCCGTACCGGCCAACACTGGCCGGGAAAGAACGAAACTCAATATTGTCCGTATAAATGCTAACGGATCGTATTAAAAGTTGACGACCAAGACGGGATAAAAAGTTCAAGGATCGCGGTCAACTCCGAAAGGACGATCAAAAATGGATAGAACGTAGGATTTGGTGATTAATAATCGAGCGTTCGGACCGATCGAATCACAGAATCTGTCCAAACCTTTATACAGGGTGGTCCACGCAACTTGCAATCCTCTATAGCTTCCAAAGTAAGCGTTGCACGAAAAATTGCTACTAGGTCACCCATTTTGGTATAAAAAATATAGTATTCCGTTTAAAAAAAACAAAGTCGACCTTCAAATCTCTGAAACGCTTCCACCTATAAAAAAAATAAATACACTACGTAATGTACCCCTTCAGATCATGCAACTTCTGTATATAAAACTTTTTCGTGCAACGCATACTGTGGAAGTTATAGAGGTATGCAAGTTGCGTGGACCACCCTGTATGTGGTGTTAATATAAATGGCTATATACGGTTTATTAAAAAAAAACATAAAGATAAATTGAATAACGCTATAGCTCACAATGCGCAGGTCCTTCATTCTGCCCCTTCTCAAAATGCTCTCATCCACGTCCTACTCCCACCACCACACATTCATAACTCGCCTACGCATCCCTCAAAAACACTTGCCAGCCCTTGGGCCTGGTTTTCGTCACTGCCTTTCTCTTTTACGGCCCTTTTCCAGTCAGGAAATACCCACCGCTCTGTGTTCTAAACTACGATACTACAAGGGCCATTCAATAAGTAACAAGACAAACTGATACAGCTCAAAAACTGTTATTCAATTAACACAATATTTTGGCTACTTTTTAACATAATCCCCCCCCAACGCTTGTACATTTGTCCCATCGTTCCTCTAATTTTCTTATGGCCCTAGTGTAAAATTCTTTCGGTTGCTGTCGTCCACTTTGACACCTTCGCGGCCATTTTTAAACTGTTCTACCCACTTGTAAATGTTCGAACGGTTTAACCGTTTATTCCCGTACACTTTTAACATTCTTGCATGGATCTCAATACCATTAACACCTTCTGCGACTGAAAATCTAATCACAGCACGTTGTTCTTCCGTTCTACAATTCTCAATCGAACTTGACATTTTCAACTGACTGAATTACAGGTTAGATTTACAAAATCTGGTCAAACAGCTGATCAGAAGTCGTTACAAGGATGCTAACTTGAAATATAGAAAGTTTCGTATTGGTTCATGAAACCGTTTAGGAGCTATATCAGTTTGTCTCGTTACTTATTGAATGGCCCTCGTATATATATTACAAAAAATATGATCCCTTAGTATTTTAATTATCAATTCTCCTGTGATAATCGAACTGGAATTAATTCTTGGTAGACGCTTCTTGTCGAAACTAAAATTAAAAAGTTTCCTAGGATTTTGAGGCGCACATTGAAATGAACAACATTGATTATTTGTACGGTGAAAAGAGCAAAATCATTTCATGACATTTCGATGTGTTGAATATTTATTTACTGAATAAATACAACAGAGTTTTGTCTAAGTATATACTTATTAATACGTATTTAAAAAAATGCTGTTCTTAGCTTAAAGGTTTCCTGCGAATTAAAAAACTCGGTAAAAGAACCGAAACGCTCAGGGGGTGTATTAAACGGGTGTCCTCCTCAGGTAATACTGACCCTTGCAAGAGGGGGGACTGCATCAACGGACGCAATATTTTTGTACCGTTAAAAATGTATAGTGCTTACTCTCAACACGATGACTAAGAACACATTATTGATTACTACGACAATCATAGAGCGGATGGCCCGTTAGGAGTTTGACGATTAAACCGAGCCGCCGAATATTTCGTCAGCGCCCGAATCAGTTGGAATAACCGGTGAAACGCGTTACCACGAAGTCGTGGACCACAGTCGTGGAGTTTTATGAATGGTCACGGAGAACAGGTTCCAGTCTCTCTGAACACGGTGATCGTTAATTTCTTTTTTATATCTCGTACGTTTATTCCCACCGTTTTAATTCCGTATACCTGTATCGTTTTGATTCGCATTCTATTTTACCCGATGCGAAATTGAAAACTTCCGAATTGATCGGTGTTCCTCGAACACCAGATACGGATTCGATCGGTACCGTTTCTTCATCAATTTATGTACATATATATATCGACGAGACCGCGCGATTACTGTTCCACGTAATTATCATCTTCTTTCATTGATTCATTCCCAGACGGAAGTTCATCGAAGAAAATAATTGTTACATAAAATAAAAATACCGGTTGCGTTAGTTAGTAATTACCGAAACGAAACGATACAATATCGATACGATACCGTATCGATAACTATTAAGTATAATCGATACTCGCTTTGTATCATTTTAAAATTACATTCACCGTATAACACGAAAAAATGAATCGTAAAACAGGATACGTATGTACACTGTCGGGTACCATAGGCTTCTCTACAGTAATAAAAATTACTATTTTACTAATTACTATGTTACTATACTAGTATGTTACTAATTACTATAATACCAATTACTGTATTACTAATTACGATATTCTTATTTACTATATTTCTAATTACTATATTACCACTCACTAATTACCATTTCCCAATTATCAATTAAGGAATTGCTAGTTTAAAATACCCTCGAGCGATACTAAACTAATTAATACCCACCTATTTGATACTTTATGAAATTATCGATACTCATTTGAATTTAATTGAAATATTGAACAATAATGTAATTACTCGATATATTATAATTTACAAGCTGAAATCGACAATAATTATCCGATATTGCTCTAAACACTAATATAAGTACTGATAATTTCATCAGATATTAAAGAGATAATCATTTAAATTCCTTTACTTAGTTTTATATTCTTTTTAGCGTTAAAATAAATCCCCGAATCATTCACGCTCTGCTGCCTCTGGCTGATTGTCACAGAACGCAGCACCCATCTGTCTGTTTCTTCATACCCAAATGTTTATGCAAAATTTGGTGCACGCATTCTGTTAATATCCTTACAATGTCGGCTATCCTTACAGCAGCTAAAAGCACAGAAATAGAACAGTATTTTATGATTTTACTATTTTTCCTGTTTTCCAGTTTCATTTTTCGATACCAAAGGGCTCACTAGGAGAAAGAGTATAAAATCGCATTTTGAGTTTTGAAAGAAATTAAACAACTATCTGATATCAGCCTTTAATATTTTATGACGTAACAAAATATGTTTTTGGTCTTTCTTTTTTTCTTAGTCGATAAAAATTAAAAATTAAATGAACTTTAAGTGTCCTATTTGACGTATAGATTGTCAAGAACTTGTTGATTAATCCTTTCTACTCGGTTGTCCTCTCTGAGGGGACATGAAATGAATGCAGATGATTTTTAAGACAAATACAATTAATTTATTTTTCTTTTTCTAAATTTCCATCCATTTAATTTAAATAAAATAATTATTCCCAATACTATATTATCTTATCTACGATGCTATGCTGCTCACTACTTTGTAATTATTCTCGAGTTCCTGGTAAATACTCTGGAAAAAGTTACGGAGTGCAAAGGGTTAAAGTTTCGTAATAAATATTAGCACTTGAACGACTGAAAAATTGTGCAAATTTCGATGTTAATAAGCACGTAAAAGGTCAATGTTAATTAATTTTATCAGTAATTGGGCGCAATTGAAACGGCATTAAAGGGATGAAACGCGGGATAAGAAGAAACCAACCGAACCGGTAACCTTATCGATTCATTAGCAATTTCGATTCGACTACATTCGAGGCAACAAATCGTGATTGATACGTAAGTGGGTTAGGCACGAACTATAAAACGTGATGAACGTAACCACCTCCGTACACATTTTTTTCTTCTGTCAAACGAAGACAACGCTCGACACGGTACCCACTATCTGTGCAACACATCTCGTACGATAAATCGATGCAAACAGCCGAACGATAATCATCGGCTAGGTCAATACTAATGGAGAATAGAAATGGCTGGTAGGAAAATATACGGGGGTCGTTAAGCGGGAGTCGTTTATCTCATTCGTCATCTCCGGATTCAATACTTCCTTAACGTCTGTATTGAATATGCTTCAACCCTTTGGCTGCGAGAGGCGTATACAATATGCATACACTGCACATTCTCACGAGTCCGTTAATATACAGGGTGTCGTATAAACTGATAGTACGACTAAGGGAAGTTTAATCAAATTTATCTATTTCATAGATTAAAATTTATTTATTTCTATTATAAAATTTATTAATTTTATATTATTGCAAAAATAAATATTTTGTGTTCGATGGGTAATATAAAGATCCGAAGCTTATCACGGAAATAAAAACTACTGAACTCATCGTAATCTGTTGAATTATGTTATGGTAAACATAAAACATTTTTTGCTAACATAAAATGTTATATGAAAAGGAGATATTAAAATGTTGACTACCACATCATTATGTCCAATTTCATTCTTTAATTTGTTGCTTTATACTGCCATGTCGGCCACATACGGGTGACACTTGAATTTCCATTAGAAACCGCCGCCCATATTATTAGGAATTCTTTCGATCTATTTGATCGAAAATATTCCCATTAGATATTTAAAATTATGAATTATAAAGAATATAACATTTTTCAGAAATAAAGTCAAAGTGTTAATAATTTCAAGGAAGTATAACAGTAAATGTATTATATATATATAAACTGCAACAATAAGCTCTATCATCTCTTCAAATAAAAATGACTCATCGTATAATTTTACCACGGTTAATAATTTTGTACATAATCCTAGAACAAAACGTATCTGGAAATAAATGATAATACTCTGCCAGCAGAAAGTGCAAATTGCATTTTATAACAGGGATTGGTATACAATTAATAACGAAACCATATTAACTGTACCGAGAAAAGAATTATTTGTTACGTTACAATGGATTAAATAATTGAAACAAGTATCTGGCTGGTTTTCAACAATAAATACAATTAATTTCATTAATAAATTGTTTATAATTTATTGCCACTGAACAGTTAACCCTTTTCCATTTAAGTCTAGATTTCTTTTCCAATAAAACTTACAAAATTTAAAAACCTTAATTTGGAAGGAAAGAGTTACAAATACTTATGATCCATTTACTTTTATTTCGTTCATTTATTTGCCATGTTCTAATATAAATAAGACTTAAATTTCACATTTTAAAATATTCTAGATAATTGTATATCGTGCACACCATTCGAGTGCAAAGGGTTAACAAACACGTAAAACAGAAGACAAATTCGAAAATTGAATCAAAGAAACACAACAAATAACTAACCTTGCTCAGAAATGAAACAAAATAACCAATCAAGAAATTAGCAAAACGATAGAACTACAAGGGAAACAATTCCTAAGTTCACATTAAGTAACAGTGGAATTTGATCGTTAATGGGTTAATCAGCGATGTTTATCTAGATTCGAGGAACGTCGCGTATCCTGATTCCACGGAACGGATCGAGTACGCGTACGCTCGAAACCCCATAACCATGATTTCTCCCGGCAAATCAATTTTGCGCCGAGACCTCGTTGGGATTCGAACCGCGACCTGGCTGACGGTGTTCAGTTAATTTGCTCGCTAGACCATGGTGGTCGGATAAATTAAAATAGATCCGGCTGCGAAGAATTCCTTTTACGCCCGACACTTTACGCCCCGTAACGTCAGCGAACGATTCAGCCGATCTTTAATGACGAGCGTTTGTCTTTTTCAAGGAAGCGTATCTCATCGTGAGGGGCTGGGACCTCCAGGATGCCAGGGGTGTGGAGGTTGCTACGTATGCTGATCTATATGGTGAGTGATAAAGCAATTATCGTATTGCACGACTATTTCGAGACTGGTACAACACGAAAATCTATGTTTCCGTGGAAATTTTTACGGTGAATAGAAATCTATTCGCTTAATACTTTGACCGTCACTCTGCAACTACGAAAAATGCAATTTTATTTTTATAATAATTAATTAAACAATAATTATATAATAATTGTATTTTTCACAAATTTTATATTCTGGTATTTCAAATGTCTAATAGGAATATTTTCCACTAAATAAGACAAAGAATTCTTAATTATGTAGGCGACGGTTTTCAAGGTGTCAATTGCTTCATGATCTTTTATGATTTTTCGAATTGTGGCTCTTTCGAAATAGGTCTACAATATAATTGATGAGAGAGTAGAAAATTATAAATTGAATAGTCAAAATAAATGTACTGATATACTTTGCCCTCCTTGACTCAGTTGTCCTAGCTATCGTTTTAAAACGTCCACAATACCGAAACTACCCTAAAAATAGTTCAAATAATTCTAGACATCTACAAAGTACATGGAACATTTTAACTTTGTTCACAAGGCGAGAATCATTTTAACAAGGAGTGATGTTCTACATCACTTTTTAAATATTATAAATGGTCTCAATAGTATATATTATAATTGTAATAGTTTTAAATGGTATGGGTATTTCTCTGGAAAACTAATAGTTTTGACTTGTACCTTTTTATTTGTTCTTGAAAGATATAAATATTAAATGAAGATAGATACAATATTATTATTAAATTCAGATACTTTCACACCTCATATAAATTTATCTACTGGTACTGTTATCATAAATACAGATACCAAAAGCATCCATATTTATGTACATATCAATTCTAAAATACTTGGTATCGAAATAAAGGTATGGATACTAAAAGTATTTAATATCGAAGTTAATATTAAGGAAACCGGAAAGCAATGTCGTTTCTGCACAAGTCAATGTTTGTTTGTCATTTGTCACGTCTTTGTGTACTCCAAACTCGTGTCAAAGACATTCTAAGATTAAAGTGAGTTGTTTACTTCTATGTAATTAAATCTTACATTTTTTTTACAATTTTGAGTAAAATGTCCAATCAAATACCAGAAGTACATTAGTAGTTGCTACCAATGGTTACTTCATTGATTAAAAATAAAAATCTGTTAAAAATTTATTTGTTTAGGTCCCCCTAATACGTATATTGGTATTGTTAGTACTGTGTAACAAAACAAAAGTGAAGAGTATCGTTTTATCGCAACACCTAATGCAGGTAAATAACGATATCGACCCACATGGAAAAGTGCAATTTAATATTGGCATAACGGTTCGTTCTGTACAAAACCTGCATACGGAAAACGTTCATTTCCAATTTTCAATTACGATCCCGATAAATAAGCACGGTAAGCGGGTCGAATAATGGAGCTCGAACTTCCTGCAGATTCGAACAGTAAGAAACAAAAGGATTTGAATGACGTCTGAACGAAGGTATGCTACTTTCTCGCATAATGTATAAATGATTATTGAGCTTCCTTGAACGAATAATGGGAACAATTTATACAAGTGGGACAACCTACAGAACTTTAGCATACTTTTCCTATGGTCTCTAAAAATTCTTTCTGTATTTCAATTGTATATGAAAGAAAATACCTGACAAATGGCTAACGTGGTTCTTTTGGTGGAAAGCTATTGTTCCTTCAAAATTGTTTATCTTACAAATGATCTGATAAGAATTCAACAAATGATAGTAATTTATATTACACAATTATTGAAAATATTTATTGTATCATGAATGGAAGAAGAACATAAAGCATCCACAAATCTTCCAAATGATTTAATAAGAATTCAACAAATAATATTAAACATGTTTATATAATTATTCAACACATTTATTTTATCACGAATGGAAGAAGAACACACATTTTACCAAAATTTATGGCTTTAATAAATTCTCAAAAGATTAAAAAATAACATTTGCAACCACTATAAGGATTCACGGAAGAGCACAATTACAATTTTGCTCTGTTTTTATATTGACTCTTCGAAACCAGAAGGGCGTTCGAAAATTTTCACGCATTCGACAAGTAATCAGACTGCGAACATGAAACACGAATTGCGGATACCATTAAACAACATTCGTGCGTGCACAGTCGAAATACCTGTGCAATAAAGCTGTACCCATTCAGCTGGCCAACTATTCACACCGATTCTTCGCGCATTCTGTCCCGTATCAGTTAACCGTTCCTTTTGTCGGCCAATTAAGCTGAAGAACACGCCGTGAATTCTGATAATGGGCTGTAATTTCAAGTATGTTTACCGACGCCTCGATACTCGTAAGATTCCTTAATTAAAGGCTAACGAACTTGCCGGCCAAACTCTCAGGAGCATAGATAGGAACATAGACCATTTTCTAAACGAGTAATTTTCAGGAAAATATTAAACAGAATTAAAATATTACTTTTCAAATATTGAAGTATGCCAAAATATCTATTATTTTTAAAGCACTCTTTTTTTCAAAAAAATCTGCACTCTTAGGGCAGGTTACTTAATAAGTATAATAATTGTTATTGTAAAATCATTTGCAACACTTAAGGAATTTGTATATTAATGATAGTAGTAATTTTTTACAAATGTTCAGTGATTAATCAATAGGTCTTTAATTAAAATGATTGTTTTATTTCACTCTTTCATATTTGTAAATCAATTTGCACTTCCTTTGTTACATTTCGAACCGCAAAATTGTCTTTTTCTTTTTCTTTTTATATCAACCGGATGTGATTCGACAACGCGTATAGTATTCTGGGAACTCTCTAGTCGAACGCAAAACGGTCTTTGAGGGTATTTGTTAGAACTTGGTACCCGAACAAGATATTAATCTAATATCATCATTTTCTAGAAGAAGAGGAATATTTTGATTCCGATTCAGAAGACAAAAGTCCAATACGTACTACAGACAGAGTTTCTGAAATTATCAAAAGATTATGTTTAGATCACTTAAATGACGAAGAAAGAGAACATGTAATAAGAAGAATTGCCTAAAAGATTTCACCTACCTAACGATAAATTGAAAGCAACGACATTTATTAAACGTCACATACCTACATTAGGCGATACAGTTCCAATTAATACGCGACAATACAGATTTCCTCCGATTCACACACAGGAAATAGAAATACAGATTTTAAATAAATTATCTGACGGAATTATTACACCTTCAAATTCTCCATATACAGTCCCGAAAGGGATAGTCCAGGGACTATAATTCACCGCTCTGATTCATCCCAAAGAAACCTGATCCTAAACGCAATCCAAGGTGGCGAATGGTAATTTGTCGAAAATTAAACGAAAAGACAATTGGTGATGCATATCGATACCGAATATTTCTGATATACTAGATCACATAGGTGACGCTCAGTATTGTTCAACTTCTGATTTAACTAGTGGATTTCAACAAGTAGAAATAGATTCAAAAGATAGACATAAAACCGCTTTTACCACACCCACAGGTCATTATGAGTACGAAGTCAAGCTCACTGAGCGCGGATAGTACTTGGACGGGTGACCGTTTGGGGAACTCCGCGTGTGGTTGACTTGTAGCTGCCCTGATAAAGATTAGGGTTAAGTTGCTGTCTTCTCATGTCGTCATCCTATCGAGGGCAGCTTGAGGCGGACGGGCAGGCTACTGAAGTAGTGGCTGATCGTCGGATTCCGGGGCCCATCCTAGCTCGTTGGGGAGGGGGTTTTAGTGGGTAGGAGCGCCCGTTCTGCACCCTTGACGGTCCCCGGCAACGGGGTTACTTCCCTTCCGGGGGGAGTGGTGAGTCACACACACCCCCAGAAATTGCACGCACGCTCCTGGGGTAAGTGCGTAAACGCATCTCTCCCTCCGACACACCCAAAAAAATGTCATTACGAATACGTTCCAATGCTTGAAGGTCTCAAAAATGCACCTGCAACCTTCCAAAGACTAATGAACATAGTGTTACTTGGCTTGCAAGGTGTTGAGCTTTTCGTATACCTTGACGATATAATAGTATAAAATTTAGAAGAACACAAAAAGAAAATTAGAAAACTGTTCATGAGATTAACTGACGCAGTTTCCGGCCGTGCAACTCGTTCGCGCTACACGCAACACCTTGTTGTAAAATACTAATTTATTATATATTATATATTTAATCCCTTAACCCCTTAACTGAACACGACAAGTTACAACTTATGAGAAGGTCTTTAATTTTAAATGTATTGATATATCTTTATTCAAAAGAAAATACTTCGTATTTGTTGAATTCAAGACGAATCTCTACTCGTTTATTTATTCTATCATTACAATCATTATTTTAACCATTTAAGCAGTTAAGATTCCAATCAACGTTCACCGATCGGGACGATATTTTATTATCGGAAGCTTGTAACAAAGTAATCAACGATGAATTCTCGGTGTCCTGAAACGATCGCTAATGAAAAATTCATCACAGCCCGATGACAATGCGATGACGCGGCAAGAGAGGCGACAGCTTGCATGCGAATATTCGTGCCTACTCTAGGTACCGTTACGCGTGTCTTACGACCTTCTTTTCCTCTTATTCCCTCGGCACCTGCTTCCTTTGAAAGTTATTCAGGACCCCTGCACAACCTATTGCCCCCACGACGTTATTGCGTCTGTCGAGTGAGACCTCTTATTGCGGTTTCGCGCAGGAAACGCGTCGTCCTCTCGCGTGCTTGCGCCTGGCAAATTTATGCGTTTCCGTATCCTCGTTACTCGTGCCCGCTGCATTTCTGTAATTTGTACCGAGAACAGACGTACCGACCGATATTCCCCCCGTGTTCCTTTTGATTTATAAGACACTCGATAGATTTTCTCGGATAATTGAGACGGTACAACGGGCGCAATTGAATGAGTATGAATGCTCCGGAATAATAATCATTTCGACTCTTATTATTGATTTTTCGAGGAAAGCAAATAATTTTGGAATTTTAAATTGTATTAAAAACCTTGTCGCACTTAAATAAAAAATTCGTCATAAATAGAAATATTATTAATATTATGAATGAATTTTCGAAAAATGGAATATAATAATGGTAACAATTTTGTAATTATGACACGGAAAACATAATATTATGTAAGTTTGTTTTAAGAGGTAATACAAATCATGAATATTTACTATTCCATTGCGATACTACAGGTACTGTATTTAGCTTTTCAAGTTCTATTCTAAACATAAAATAGGTAGTTAATGCAAAATAATTTCGATTTATATCCATATCTCAGATAAATACGTCTATAATTATACGATAATTTCAATTTTGATTTTAATTATTTCTTCATTTTCATTTCATACATTTTGTGCTATTCTTATAAATATAATTTCTCAATTAAAATTTCAGCTAATTTAAAATAATTTAAACTTAAATCGAGATACTCGAATCACGTTGAATCTTAGAATATTCTCAAAAAGTTTCAAATAGTCTAAACGATCAAAAACCTAAATTAAAACTGAACTTTTCTTAATAATGACGTAATTAAATTAAACTTGCACTGCTTTTATCCGTTTAATTTTTGTCTTATTCTATACTTGAAAATTTGAATGATTTAATAACCATTTGTGGTAAGAGCTACTGTAAATATCAACAGGTGGTTACGGAATACGCGTAGAAGAAAATCTTACAGACGTGTTGGCTCTCTTATCCCGTTAAATTTCTCTTATACAAATAGCCTTCGTTTCTCGTTAAATAAACAAATACTCTATTGCTCATTTATCCAATATCCGGTAACAGCTGTGTTCTACTGTTCTATTTCTCGACGTGTCATTCCACAAGTAATACCGTGGTGTTCTTTGCATCGAATACACAAAGATGTCCTGTTTTTTACGGAAGTTTCGCAATGTATCTTCGAAAAAGCAAATTTTATTCATGATTGTACAAATTTAACAGAAGATAACAATATTAAAATATATTTCAGATATACACCGAAAATGTTTTAGACATTAAATTAAAAAAGACAACAATAATAATGAATTAAATAACTGTTTAACTGTTTATTATTAAATAATATCCCAAATGGAAGAAGTTATTTTCAATTCTACATCCACGTCCAGAATAAATCTTTCATTTCAAATTATGACGAGTATTAATGTAATCATTTCTTACAACTTTTCTAAATAATTTTTCTTATGCCTCGAACACGTTGATTACCGTGTCACTCGTACGTGGCTGACGAGTTCCCACAGAAATCCATTACCTATATTAGAAGAAATTCTCTTGGCTGTCTAATCAGAAATATTCGTACTAAACACATTATACAGGGTGCGGCCGAATAACATGTATTATACAAGCAGCCACGAGATAACAAAAACAATATATAGAATCTATTTTATAAGAGCGTTGGAGCTATAGAACCACAGACACACCACGAAAATAAAAGTAATCAAAGTTACAATGAATTCATCCATAAATAATTTCAAATTCTACCTCAAACTATATTCGGCTACCAAAATAAATCTTCGAACAATTTGTAGGGAACACATAAGTACACAATCGATAAACAGTGAGTTGCAAGCTACCGTTAAAAGAAGTTTGAGAAAGTTTGCATAACAAATTCATGACCGCCTTTGTTCATCGAATAATAGGCAGGTTTGAAAAAAATGAGAAGCATGGAACACGAGGGTTGATCGAGGTCTTTATCGATGTCTGCTCCGGGGAACCGTGAGTTGCTCGTCCCGGACATATACGAGCGCATAAACGAATACAGAGGAAGCTGTTTCCGCGTGTCACGCGAAGTAAAATCGGTTGCAAAGAGAGACGGACATTAGTATTCGAACGCGAGAAGAGCCACGATGAGAAACTCACCCATCGGCATACCTCGGCTGCGGGAACACTGATACACTAGCAGTCGTAATGAACTGACGTAAAATCGTAAAATCTATACACCGCAAATTGCTTCCGCCTGCAGTGTGTAATATAAATATCGTTTCTGTCATCCGATTCGTTTCGCGTTCGAGAACACGAGCGCCATTGTCCCTCCTTGATCGATAGCCGAGGAAAAAGTCACGACCGTCGCGTAACTCTCGCACTTTCCGCTGTATTTTCATTCTTTTTCTACCCAATGCGAGCAAGTTTTGCGGGAAACGATGGTAACTCTGTAAATTTGTGATCCATAATTTGACCATTTCGCAACGGCATTGTTAATGGAACAACATGAACTTTATTGACTCTTTGCGCTCCGTTGTCGTCGCTGCGGCGACATTGAGAATAAGCTACTACGAGGACCATCCAATAAGTAACTAGACAAACTGATATAGCTCCTAAACGATTTCATGTAAAATAAGTAGAAATAAGTAGAAAGTGAAATAAATAAGGGATGAAATGTGAATTATAATACAGAATGTAACTTAACTTAACAAAAATCAGTTTACACTCTGACAAAGGTGTCTTTATAAATTTTGTAATACTAAATAAGAAATGTGGAACAAGTCATTTTGACCCCTTTGGTAGTTCTAGCGTTAATGAACAATTATTAACATATGACAATTTTCCTGAGCTCCTTTGTATGATTCGAATATTTTAATACTTTTTATAATTAAGAATGTTGGGCTTCGATAGTTTCGATACTCGACTTCATAATAATGGTTCCAAAACTTAAAACCAGCAATCAAATGTTCATAAAGCTGACTTAATCGGTGAAAAATGACTCGCATTTTTTACTTTTATAGTGCAGATATACAGAAGACTCTAACGGTTTAAAGTCCCAACAAGAATGGCAAGGAAAATTCTCCTTAAAGAAAGAGTCACTTGTTATTATAAATAAATAAAAATCTTCGATTATTGTAAGAGTCAAACGGTGCAATCGCGCCTCCTCAGTTTCATATTTCAAAGCGTCAAGTAATGGGATAATACAATTTTCTTATCTTGCAATGGTATCAATTACCCGGCTATTTACATTCTAAATTAATTAGTATGTAAAAAATACTAATCTTCAGTCACGCAACATTAACAGCACGCCTCGATAGCCTTCAAACATGTTATTAGTTCAGCCTACTTTTCGACACGAGAAAAGACCAGCGCGACCGCGCCTTCTGGCACTTGGAGAGTTCAACTTATTTTCCTTTTTTATTATTTTATCAACATTACCTTTAGGTGCTTGAAATGTCTCATAAATTGATTCAATTTCAATTTACAAAAGGAAAGCTTAATTCGAAATTCGGCGAACTTGAAGATCGAATCGTCTTGTCAGCTCCTACGGCCGCCACTTTCGATCCAAATTGTTTAAAAAAATTCAAAAACCTTCTTAAGAATATTTATAATAAACCTTTTTTATTCCTAATCTTACACTTTAAAAATGTCTAAAAATCACCTTTTTCTCTGACCTTTAGAGTGGCGTTACTCCTTAAAATGGATTACTGTTAAATTATTACCAAGATTAAACTAATAAAAGCATAAATTCCCAACGTACAGATTATCTTAGACTAAACAAAGGTGATAGACGGACGACCTGGTCTTTGTCCCCCAAAGTCAAGAGACTGCGACGCCAGGCAAGGCAGTAAATGTTTCTGTAAAGAAAAGCGGACCCGAACTTTCGTTTGGGATACATCGATTTTTTGCTTTAAATGCATGCCATTTTTTAAAATTTGCATCCTTTCATTTTCGTCGACGACGTATTCGAACTATATATGTTCTAAATATATCAATATTGTTTTTTTTGTTGAAAATCAAAGGCTACAGGCAGCTAGATTGCACGCCAGTTTTGCAATTGCCGTCGCAATTTTGTGCGACAACTCCGCCATTTTGAAGTTAATTTAAATAAACAAAATTTGTTTGTATATCTGAATACATTATTTCAATATACCTGCAATTTCATGGTTGTAGAATAATCATTTCTTGTTTAAAAAAATCCTCCAAGATTGACTAATTTCGTGCCATCTAATTGCATACGTCCCCTTAAACGATGGTCGCATCTGCATTATAAACCGCAGGTCACTGTCCCTAACGGCTCAACGTCGGTGAGCAGTCGAAAACTTCTGAAATTGTAAAATTTTGTCTACACTTTGTGTCATTTAATCAGCCATTTCTATGGGTCTACCGTACTGTATCCAAAGTATCCGCTGATCTGTCGACTGGTCGATCCTCGATCATCGACCGTGAACGGTGTCTAAGCAAGATACGATGCTGGAGACAAAAACGGGGCTCGCGTTCGTTCGCATGCTCGCCGAGAACGCACACAAACGCGTGGCCCGCGTTCGCCAGGTGCGTAATCATTTCTAATGAAACGTTGTCATTTAACAGTGCGATTGTAAGAGCGCAGAAACTTGTTTTCACTTGCTCGAAAAACGTCGACCGTTAATGCAGCGGTAAAGACGCCTCTCCCGTTACAGCATTGCGCGAGCATCGGTGTATGGTACACGCGGGGAACACCTTTCCTTCGACGACGATGCTCACTTTACGTCGCAGAGGCGTACGTGTCGCGGATTTTCTTCGACTCGATTCCGCCTTGGCCGTCCCGGCTGCGCGCGCGGATTCGAGCCAATACCCAAACACGTAACGAAAGAATGCACCGGGAGAGCGCGGTGCTCGATTTCTAGAAACGCGCCTAATCATCCAGGATCTGGTCCGCTACGCGTTCTAAGGATGCTTCTAGGGATAGTGTTTTTCAACCTGTGAATGGTGGATCCAATATTGGGCCGCGTGAAATGTTCCATGGGTCGCAAATTTATAATTGTGCCAAAGCAAATGTTGGGTGACCAACTATACAAACATGCACAATCTAGCTACGACTCATCACCACAAGAGTCATGAATTCCGAAAAACATATTACTACATAAGGGCATATGTCATCCTCCCTCCACTAAGATTATAGAATACAGTGAAGGACAAAAGTATTTGTACACTTAGAATTTGGAAATAAAAATAACAATATTTTCTATATTATTAAGTATATTCAAACATTTATATGGCCGAAAGTTGAAATAAATGTACGAAGACACGATATAAAATCAGAAAAAGAATTAAAATTTCAGTGTGTCTTACTACACACTTCCGTTTTCACTGGGGCGGTCAACGTGTTAAAAACTTTCGTTATCTAACTTCAATCGAAATATTGTTATCTTTCTTAAGTCTGATTTATGATTGACCCAGGTCCCATCGTTCAAAGGTTAAGCTTCCCGCACAAATATCGCCGTATCTCAAACGTTTCTAACCAGGCTGTATATCATAACAAAACATTTTAATTTAATGAAGTCACAATATTATTTCACGAAGTCCAAAATAAATATATTATTAATTTTTCAATTCAAAACCAGAGGTTCTGAATAGTAATCAAAATCCATGAAACGAAATTTTCAGTAGGTTAACACTAGAACTACCAAAGGGGTCAAAATAACTTGTTTCGGTTCTTTTATTTTATATTACAAGATTTACCAACACACCTTTACCAAAATGTAAGCTAATTTTGACTAAAATAAAAAATGCAGAAAGTTCCCGGAATGATTTTTTCTTAAAGTTACTATTCGACTTCTGGAGTAATTGTTTCATTCGCATCTCAGTAATTCACATGTAATCACATGTTTTACTGAAAACCAAAGCGGAGAATGGCTCTTATTGCACGATGACGCACCGGCTCACACTTCATGTGTAATGTGCCAATTTTTGGCCAAAGAACAGGTGACAACGACTGTACGCCCACCTTACTCGCCCAAATTAGCACCTGCAGACTTATACCTTTTTCCAAAACTTTAGCTTCACATGAAGGGGACACGATTCCAACGTTCAACAGACTGTTACACAATATCTGAAAACAATTCCGCAATCTGACTTTCCTAGAGCATTTCGAAACCTTCTCAAACACTCCAAAGCGAGTATATATGTAGAAGCAAAAATGAATAAAATTTGAAGCAATACAATTATTTAATTATTTATTTTCTTTACTATTTTATTTTCTATTCGAAAGAAAGTGTACATTAAACGTCGGTAGTTCTAGTGCTGTATGCCTACATAATCTATTACTATCTCATCCTCCTACAAACACAATAAATGAAACTCCAACAGCAAAGATCCCAAAATCCTTCCTCCGATAGCTGGTGATTTCATCCTCGCTGGTCACCACCACGATTTCCCATTTTCCGAATCCATTTAACCGACTAAATTTCCCTTTACAATACAGAACAGTCCGAACCGTTTTAGCACGAGCATTCACGCGAATAAACACTGTGTTGACGTATTTTATTATGTAAAATAAACTAATAACTTTGGCGGAATACAACGCTAACGTTAAACTTAATTCCACCCATAAACGTTTCACGGGTCATAGATCGAAACGTTACTCATTGCATATGCAGGAACGGGACCTCCATAGACCCCCATAAGAGGAGTCGTGGAAGGAAAATAACGACGGACGGTGTTTAGGTAAAGGAGTACCGTCGTTGCCTACAAATCTGCGGGCCCAGGTTCGAATCCCAGGGATTGTGGAGGTCCGCTTTTTTCCACGATTTCCTACATCTTGGGGTCAGAAGTGGGATGGAGGGAAAAAACACCGATTACACTCGAAACCGATCCAGACGACGTAGTGAGGAAAACAAAAAAAAATACAATGGGGAGATGTACCCCAGAAAAAACATTACTGTGTGGCGAAATTGCGACGAACACGAGAAGTTGTGTGATGGCGAAGACATTCGAGGGTCAAATGACACTGCAGGATGGCCTAGTGTAGGAACGGAACTTCCATAGGCTTCCCATAAGAGAAGTGGTGGGGACGGTGCTTTTTTAGGTAAAGTAGTAACATGCCCGACTGACGACTCCACGGGCCCGGATTCGAATCCCGTGGATTGAGGTCCGCTTTTTTCCACGATTTCCTACACATATGAGAAAAAAAGGAAAAGAATCCGTTGCTGTTTAATATTCCTCGAAGCAATCCCGCATAATGGATCCGCCACGCGCGTGGGAAACGTCTGTTTACCTATCCTTCATTCATCGAGAGAAATTTACGATCATAGAAGAATAGCTGGCACCGGGCGTGCAATAGCTATTTACGACACAGGTAATAGTACAATCACCGGTTGAAATTGAAAATGAAGATACGGGAAAGACGAAATTACCGATATCCATTGGATAAGTACGGCCATTAAGAAAACATGTTCAGGAAACGTGGCTGCGGAAAGGTCTTGACGATAGTCGATAAACGCGGCTGTCGGACGATTTGCATTTCGTTGTTAACTGAGATCTCAAACGTTGTTACTTTCTTTTTTTCTGGCGGATCGTAAAACCGCCTTGTACCGGTACTTTATTACGATTCATGCGGGAATGATCTGTGTGACGGCAGTGGCTTGTAGCAGGTGTACACACGATCATAACTTCACGATTCACGATTCAACGTGCCTCCTGTGCATAGAAAGGTACGTGTAATGAAACGATGAATCGTTTGTATAACCAGCCGTTGAATATCTGTCTCGTACGACATAAAATATCTCGCGTCCATCGGCAGAACGAACGTTATGCTCGAATCGAGATAAGGTGGATCGCTATTAAATTTTTCACGATATTATTAGCACTATATCATACGTGATACAGCCATACGCGATACGGCCAGTGACAAGTATCCGTTAATCCGTATCTGCGTAATATGTAATGCGTTTAATAACTGGTAATGTTACAACGTAACATGATTTGCCCGATAACTTCTTTTTTTATATAGGCGGAAATATAAAATTACGGGAACCATTGATATGAAATGTCCGATTTTGGTTTACTGGTATTTTAACACTAAACCTACCAGCACTTAACGTATCAAAAGATCAGTTGTGGTAGATAAACTATGCATTTTTTTTCATAAGGAACGATAGAAAGGGAAAAATTGGTATGAATGAAAAAAAAAATGAATGCAGAATGTCGGAAGAAATCGTAAAACTGATCATTAGACCAGTTTGGTGTCATGGTACGTTTGGTGTTAAATTCTGTTCTGACCAAAAATACTAAAATTATTAGACATATTTTACATCCTTCCTTTGTTAAATTCGATCTTCGCTTGTGCATCTAACCTAACAATTTTGCGGTTTGGTTTCCAACATGAATCAACGTGATTTTCGCGTCCTTTTCATCAACGAGAAAATCTTTAGAAGTCGGATTTTTATCAAAATAGAATTAAAAAACTTGTAATTTGTTGGAAAAAATGTGTAGAATCCAATGGTTGTTCTTTCGATTGAACGTATTTATTAGCAAAAAAGTTGTGTTCATTTAAAGTTAGCCTTGAAAATCGCCTAATATTGTAAAATGGTGTCGCAGAGAAAGGAAGCCCTAAAATTACTAGGCACTTCCATCTGGGTTCGGTTAATCTAACCCACCATCCATTTTAACTCGTTACTAAATTAACCAACTTAATTCAAATTAATAGTTATTAATCCTAAGCTAAATCTAACCCAGCCCTAATCATGGTGTAATAAGGTGTACCTTCCTTTACGGTGCCGTTTTCCCTAGGGAAGCCTATCATGCTCGAGACTGTATATCTACATAATGTATTTTATATTATATGAAAGGGGGGTCTTAACCCTTAGCGCATGCTTTGAAGACGAAACAAATGTAATTTAAATTAAAAATATAAACCTTGTAGCATAAAATGAAATTTATTTTAAACTCAAATAAGCTATTTTTCTTTGGGGCTACCTTTAGTTATAAATGAAGTTATTGCACCGTATTTTGAATTAGCTCGAATTCATACAGTCTGAAATAATTAAACGTAAACTCTTACGAAGGAATTTTCTCAATTAACGCTTTTGTTCCGAGTAATTGTACGTATAGAACAATAAGTTTATCTAAAACCTATTAATAAAAAAGAGAATACTGTAAAAAATGTAAAAATGTTCAGTAATTATTATTTCTACGAAGTATAATAAGTTTTTCAAATTCGTGATTAAAATTCTTCAAAGTCAAGATAAAAATGTACGATATTACTTTATTGATTATCAGAGCGTCACTAACGTCGTTAAAATTTCATAACGGTTGTGTATGTAGGTAACTATACCGCAACTCTTACCGTCCTGCTATTCAATCAAATTCGTTTAACACCGACGTGTTATATCGTGAAATTGTACAGCCTGTGATCGTCTATATTTAGCCGATTCCTCGCAAACGCGTATAATGATCGTATCGCGGCAATTTAACCGATTCATAGAAGACAGAACTGCTATAACGAATCCTTGATTTATTTCAAACGAACACCGAACGATGGATACGCGGTCCCCGAGCGATTAAGCTTTCATTATAATTAAATCAGACGCGAAGCACGTGAATTTTTTATTCAACGGTTTCATAAACTTTATCCTATCTTATTTATTGCAATAAATCAAGATCATAATAAATTTGCCCAAAGACGAATATGGCTCGAACAGATGGCCCGTTTTGCAAATGATTGATGCGACCAACGATTTACCCGAAGAAATGCAAAAAACTTTTAATAATGATTCGTCTTACTAGAGATTCATTGTACCAGTCTAGTCGTGGCTTTTGTAATTGTTTAAGTACAGATTATAAAGAACTCTCTGAACCTTTATTTAAAATCGAATTCGTTAATCGATACTTTTACGTTAATACCATGAACCTTAACTCCCCAACCTGTGATTTTTCTAAAGGGTGCGTCAGTTAGAGTTAAATATATATCGCTTCAATATTAAAACAAATGAAAAAAACCAAACATTATATATACTTTACACTTGACAAGCTTTGACTACATAAATTGCAATTAGAATTAAAAAAATTGAATTTTAACACGTTGAGTGCCACTCTGAAGCTGTTGAAAACTTCATTAAATGGTAATTTTATTTGTAACATGTTTTGTCTGTTATTTCTGTTATTCGTATTTTCAAATATCTAATACAAATATTTCTAATTCGATGAGCGAACAAATTCCTAAAAATATAGGTGATGACCATATATGGGTGACATGACAGTCAAAGTGTACTGGCAACCCCAAATAGAAATAACTCTCTTATAAAAGTCTAACACGATTTGACATAATTGTTAATGTTAAAAAATTGAAATGTTCACTAAAGAAACTTGAATGATAGGCTTTAGGAAGAAATCACCAGAAAATTATTGAGAATTGAAATATAATAAAGAACTGAAATTTAAGTGCAAAATAATTTTAATGAAACATTTTTCTATATTATTTTAATTATTAGTAACTATTTATTTTTTAAATTTAATGAGATCCTAGCGCTTGATGCTTGCTGCAATGAGATGTTATGTCAAGTTTTAATTTAGTTAACTTCAGTCTCGAGTCTCCCCGTTTTGTTACATCCAGCCGATTTCTTTTCGAATTGCCCCCTCTAAGGGTTAATATTTACAGTATTAATCACCACTGACCTCCATAGCATTGATACAAATAATTGTCAATATCTTTTTATTTTTTTATTCCATTCAACCTCGCTTGTAATCACGTTTTCTTATTACCCTATATTGTTATTGCATTATTTTCAAATCTCTCAAGCACTTTTATGTGTCGTAAATACTTCTTTGTCGGTTTCACTCCTAAAAATATCATGAAAGTAATAAAAATTGTTAAATCCTGGATGGGCCATTTCGAGTACAATTACCTTATTCACTGTACGCCCATAAATTCGATATGCTCGGTTGAACGATACTCACAGAAGGCGCGTTTCACGGTATTTAATCCCATAGTAGCAGGTTCTCATTGTCAGTACAACAGCAGTGAGAAAGGAAGAGAAAGGTCATGGCGAGTTCAAGGTGGAAAAATGTATTGTTTCGAATGCGCAGGTGGCTGGCTTGAAGAGCGTCGGTGGCAACGGCGACATTTGGCCGCTGGAAAGGCCGGAGGGGATGCCAGCCATACAGTCCCTCGAAGTGATGTGCGGAAAGGATCACATGGACGTGCATCTCTCGTTCTCTCAGCCCTTCGAGGGGATCGTCTCGTCCAAGGGCCAACACGCCGATCCGCGATGCGTCTACGTTCCACCGTCCACGGGCCAGACTTTCTTCTCATTTCGAATAGCGTACGCGAGGTAAGAAAACCGTGATATTTCCTGGCGATTTGTTGGACTGTGTCTATCCGTGAAACGATCTTTACGGGCGGGCCGTGTCGGGCTCGATCGGAGAATTTAAAGCGTGCGAAAGCGTTAATGCTCACGATCGATCGCGCTCCGGCGATTTATCGCGCGGAGAATTGCTGAATTATGAGTCTGAACGAAACTTATCGTCTTTGAGCCGCGATAAACGAGTAATTGGATAATCCAACGGCTTTAACCAGAAGTTATTTCACGGGAAATTAATTGACCCTGACTGATTTCTTTCTGCACGTTTCGTGCTGTAATGAAGTATTATTCGCATTCGTCACTGACTAAAAGTAATTGATCCATTAATAAATTGCCAGCGCGAATGGTTGAGGAATATTATTACCAGTATTAACCCTCTAATAAGGAGTAGCTGCTTTATGCCCGCTAAATACAATATCTAGAACGATTCACCAATATTTTATATTTTTAATAATTAAAATTATAAGTTTTTGCAACCTAGGTCGTTAACGACACAAGCTCAATTTTACTACCCTTCAAATTTTCAGTTTTACCATTAATCCTTTGCACTAGATTTCTTCTCCAATGAAACTTTGAAGATTTAAAAGCCTTACTTTGGGAGAAAAGTTCTAATATAAATAAGACCTAAATTTTACATTTTAAAATATTCTAGTTAGACATTTTAAAATATTCTAGTTAGAGGCGCCATTCAAGTGCAAAGAGTTACAAAGAATCGATAAATGTAACAAACACTTTGATCGGTATCATAGATTTCTTTCAAATTTTTTGAAAGTTTAAAATAGCAAAAGTATTCAAAACGATCTAGTTTATCTATGAAATGTGAAGAAACATTTGTGTCCACGAATAATTAATAAAAGAAAAAGTCAAATAAGTTCTGAATATTGTTAATATTAGGCTAATGGTGTAAAGTACTTATTCGAACAGTTACATTTGAAAATTAATCGATAGAATCCTTAATAATTGGAATTTAAGTGTGTCTCTCCACACACGTCTGCTTTCACTGTGGCCGTCAACGTGTTAAGCAATCTCGAGAGGGTAACTCGGCGGGCATAAAGCATCCCTCCCCCACCTGTACTGTAAGGATCGCCGAAGAAGGTAATGAACTTGTAAAGCAACAGCAGGACCAAGTTTTGTTTCGTTTGATCGCAGATGCGGTACCAAGCCGGACATGCACGGACAATTCTACGAGAATACCGTTGTCGTGCAGTACGACAAGGATTTACTCGAGGTCTGGGACGAGGCCAAACGATTGCGATGCGAATGGTTCAACGATTACGAAAAGACCGCCTCGAAACCGCCGATGGTGATCGCGGATCTGGACGTTATACAGTTAGACTTCCGAGGTATATACAGTGTTTTCCACTCCTATACATTACTTTGTAAACGCGAACGTAAGTTGACTAAATAAATTATACAATCCTTTCACGGAACCGCGACAACACCGATAAATAGGATAGATATCAAGTTACTTGAAATTCAATTTACCGGGGTTCAAAGGATTTACGTCAGTCACATTTTACCGAGCTCCAGTCCTTGAACACGTAGCGGATAAGCGAAACGATGATCCCCCCTAACATCTCCCTCTTCATCATCATATGTGTGTGTGTGTGTGTGTGTGTGTGTGTGTGTGTACGTGCAAAGAGTTTAATACGAGGTAAATGATCGCACCCGTGGACGGTAACTCGTGTAGTCGCGGTTGACCACAAGTGGAACCGCAACCACACCACTTAATTTCACTTTATGCAACAAGTATAAATCGCAGCTGGCACGTTGCGCCTAGAGTGCCACCGTCGGTCTGGCTCGCCTTCGAAATCCTGCTCGAATACCAACACGCTGTTATATTCGCTGTTACAGGCGATAACGTGGACTGTTGGATGGAGATTCAACACGGCAAGGGACCCTGGGCACCTCCGGTTTCTGGGATAGTGCCACTAGGCTCCACCCTCACCCTGGTCGTCGCCATAAACGATTATCGAGGTAACGAGTTACGAACTTTCAAACGAAAGTTTTGACAACATCAGTTCTACTTATTGTAATTGTTCTTTGCGAATGTTGATGCAGGCGAGTTCGATATGCGCGTGAAATCGTGCGTGGCCTCGGATGGCGGCGGACACACGATACAATTGAGCGACGAGTTCGGATGCGTGCTGAGGCCGAAGATGATCAGCCGATTTCTGAAGGCGCGGGGCCCCGACGACCGAGCAACAGTCATCACTTACGCCTTCTTCCACGCGTTCAAGTTCCCGGACGCGTTGAGCGTGCACATCAAGTGCAAGGTAAATGATGTTGGGTAATATACAACGAAACGAAACGAGTCACGATCGAGAACAAGATTTACCGACAATGAAAAAACATTATCCCCGCGTTAACATCAAACGGAGGTGTTCGCCGGAACAGAGGGCAAATATTTGCCGTCAAACAACGGGCGAGAACGGTTTGATAAACTTTGCTTGGACTCACAATTCGATAATTTGTTATGCAAATTTGCATGCTGTTGAGAAACAAAAGAAAATGACGAGTAGGTGAAACACAAGTAATGACGAGTCGTTTCGATAAATGTTAAGGTCGAGATCTGTCGTCACGGATGTCTGGATCATTGTCAACTGAGCGGATCCGTCGGCCACTACATCCAGGAGCGAAAGGATCAGATACTACCGCAGTACCCGCAGAACACGGCGCCGCCCATCGTTCACAACAACGACGACAACAACAGCGCCGACAAGAATAACGAAAACGTGGGAGGACCTGAACAAACTGACGGCTCGCTTTACGATGATATCATTCAAGATGGTGACGAGATGACCTCGATAGGGGGGCACTTCTTGGGGGTCGAGAAGTCGGTCCCGAAGGCACAGGCGCAGACGAGCAACCGGCTACCGGCGCCGGTTGTCGAGACACCGAACGAAGAAGCTCATCAGGAAGACGGCGATCTTTCAAGGCCATTCTTAGTAAATATACCTTACGTATTAAGGGGGGATCCTGGTCCAGAAAAAATTTTTTTAGCGTTTTATTTTTTTCGCTTAAAATACTCTAACATCTGTAGAATATGAGGCTGCCTTACGTATTCCAAAATTCGAACCTATCGAGCCTTTTTATAAACAGACATAAGAGCACGCACCTCTTCGAACAGTCGTTGTTAAAAATATTTTACCTATTTACGAGGATTTATCAAAAAGAAATTGTGTCCAAAGCATCTGCACTCTAAACGCGTAGAAAACTTTAAACGCGTATTTCTCAAAACCATGTTTCCAGAAATGGCGTACACGATTACTCAAACACTAATAAACGAATTATCTTCTATATGTACGTCAAATTATTTAAAAAATATCGTCCAACAAATTTTTATACGTCGTTCTTACCAACTTTTTGTGTGAAAAATTGCACTTTCTTTTTAAAGTTGCAACAAAAATGCCAATTTCTTATTTTTAAAATTTTTGCATCAATTCATATAGAAATCAACTTGATTTTTTTAGATCAAACCAATTTTGTAATCCTGAGAGTATACGCCAATCAAAAGCTTCAGACTGATCGTGATCCACAAAATAATCTATAACTTCTGTTAAATCGATTTTTCCATATAAAAATTTTTTTTGTAATCTTGTAGAGTAATACTAATGCGCTAAAAATGTTTGAAGTTGATAACATTTATATAATTTGAATAAAAAAATGGTAAAACACCATGTGTCTTCCCAGCGCTGGACCAGGATCCCCCCATAAACGATCTCTGTCGAAACTTTAAAAGGCCAACATATTTTTTAACCTTTCCAGCTTCTAAAATCGAACCGTTTGCTTTCAGGAACCGCCTAGGGTGACGCGATACGAGGGCGATCAGGATCAATTCCCTCACGGGCCACGTAATCTCGAGGGCGAGAGTGCCGCGATACCGGTGACCCCTCTCTCGTCCGCGAACGGAAGACGAAAGAGATCGGTCGTGGTGTCCGACAGGAAGATCCGCAGCGCCGACGTCGGCGTGAGCGGCCTGTACGAGGTGATCTCCGAGGCCGATCTAGCCTTTAGCCCGGACACTCACGCGGAAGCGGTCACCGTTTTCCAAGGTAGAATACGGGAGGAAGTTGTTTACGGTATCTGCCTGCCTATGCCCGGCTTCAGCGCGTTGTTCATCGTGGTGGCGCTGTCCGCGGTCGTTTCCGCTCTCGTCGCCGGCGCGATGCTGCATCGGCTGCAAGCGCAACGCGAGGCCGCCGACAGCCGAAAGAACAATAGAGCGGTGCACTCGACCAACGGTTGGCTTCCTTACGGCTTGCTGCGCGTACGTTGCACGGCGAGACCAGCTCATCCGGAACAAATTCAACAAAAACAAACGAGTCCGGTCGCCACGAGTCCCGTGGTCGAGAGAGGTTGAAACGATTCGTGAGACTTTTACGATCCTTGCTGGTGGGGAAACGCGCGACCGTATACACGCTCCACGAGAGAGAGACAATGTGCAATAATACGCTGTACAAAGTATTTTAAGTGCGTTCAATCACGCGCGACAATATATCACGTCGATGAATGATCACGTATGTAAGTACTTGTTACGTGACACGACAGTGTTTACCGTCGACATTATGGCGTGCTTTTTTTATGGGGGTTAGGGGGGAGGGGGGACCATTGAACCGTAGCCTAGCCGGGATATGAATTGCCGTCGGAAAAAGTAGCGGCGACGATTGGCCAAGTTAAACAGATATTAAGTGAAGTACTTATATTTTTTCAAATAACTATCTTGTAAGATTCTTATCGATAAAATCAGAATTGTTGTTACCTTGAAGAGTACACTTAATAATGCGCGGATTTAATAATCTCTTTTTAAACTATCAATATCTAAGGACAATGTGCAAGTGGGAATTATACGGGTATATAACATAAAGTTTCATAATTGTGTTCCATTTTAAATTAAAAATGAATTTCATCAAAATTCCTGAAAAGTCGTAATAGACGATTTTTAGCTAAAATGGGTTCTATAAATATTTATGCAATAAATCCGTCTTCAATTTTGGAATGCCGTTAAATCTCGGTTGTCACAATTAATAACGATAGTATCTGCAGTACGAATTTCAGAAGAATAATTACGGGTAATTTTTATGCAGTTAGATTTTTTTATTTCATTTTATTTATCTTTTAATACATGGAAAGCTGAGTAGCATAAATTGCTATTTATAGAACGCGTTATGAGTGTGAAACCGTTATAAAACTGAAAAAGATTTATAATCTTACTAATATCATAATTATGTTAATGTAGATTCAAAAATATAGGCCATCGGGTAGAAATATTGAGTAAGCTATAAGTAAGCTATAAACAACTTTAAGCCGAGACAAAAGGGTTTCAAGAACGTAATTTAATATATTTCGACAATTCACGCTCCGGATAGACTATGATTCAATTGGAAGAAAGTGTCGCCCTCTGTGAGACAAATACTTCGATAGATTTTCGATAGAGGCGGTTTTTTTTTTTATCTTCCAATGAATTTCGTAAACGATAACATTGTAATTATTATTTGTTTTTGTTTTATTTTCTCTTCGAGAGGCAATTGTTGGTATTGGGTAAGTAAGGAGCATAATTACACACGATAATTATTCGTCATAGGATGAATTCGAGAAATAAAATAACGGTTCGTAAGAACCGTTGGAACGGTGTAACACACTGTGGATATTGTAAAAAATATCGTATTTTGTTTTTCTAACGTTGCGAATGATATTGTTAGAAACTTTGTTCGATGTTAGCTTAATCGAGTCAAAGATGAATAAGGGTAGAGGCGCTGTATTTTTGATACGTGTCCTTTTCTTTTAGATAATTCAATAACAAAAGGTGCGTATTAATATTTTTCTATGAGTCTATAGAATACGACGTTTTGCGATTTATGAGATTCTTCCTTCTTTTTTTTTCTCTCTCTTTCTCTACGTGAATCGTAATTACGCGTTTGTTATATATCTATTTAATATTGAACTAGAGGTGCTGCCAACGAGTTTACGTATAGGATTATAGTAAAAAAGTAATCGAGCAACGTAAAATATAAGAAAAATTAATACATCGATGTAGGAATTACTAATTAAATATACGAAATTTTTATAGCCTGTATGTATTCGAAATTCTAATATTTATTATTAGACAGAAAACAATAAATAGAAATAAAATGATTTTGTTGACTGCAGAAATTTAATGTTACTTTCAGTTTTGAGTCGTTTTAACGTATTGTTAAAACGTTTAATGTTTGCTCAAAATATACGCTAGGATTCTTTCTTTGTTTTCGTAGCTTATAATTAAAATCAGTTGGAAATAGTTGAAGTACACGAATAAAGTGTATAGAGTAGATTTTTAAGAGCTTCAATTTGAAAATTAGTAATTCGTACAAAGTGCGCGTGTGTAATCAAATATCACTCACCGGTAACCGCCATTTTGAATTCCGGAATTTTCAAATGCAACAAGTCAGCTTCAAACAATCAGGAAGCAATGATAATCCACGTTTCACACTATTCACTGTATCATTTCACTTTAAAACTGTTCCGACGCTAAGTGAAACATAATTCCTCGTTTCGTCGCGTATTTAAACGACACGTATAACCGCCCTAATGATGCTTTTATGAACTACCACACGAAACGCGAAATTAACTCGTCCCGCGAATAAATCAAGTTAGCTGATAAGCTGTATGCACAAACGCAAGTTTATATTCCATTTGTTGATACACTGGGCACAATAAATAGCACAATAATCACATTTTTCTGTGAAATTTCGCGACTACGATACGACATTACTCTACCACACGCAGCGATCTAACGCGAAATTTCGATTATCGAAATCGTTCGATATCGAGATGTGCATTAGCGACAACCGCGCCAACTGTCGACATCGAATGAAAACATTTGAATACACAGCATCTCTAGAACTAGCCTTAAAGAGGCTGACTATAACAGCTTGTTAAAAATAAAAAATAATGTCGTACATACCTTTGAGAAAATTGAAAGATTCTGCTGTTAAGCTCAAATTTCTATCGTTTTCAAATATGTATATCGTTAGGTTAGAATAAGACGAGGAACCGTTCTATTGTAATAGATACTTCTCGATGCATTTAACCTCTCGACATTTAACCTCTCGTTGACTACTGGCAATAGTTATTACACGTTATTATAAATAAAAGAGATATTTTATTAATATTTTATTTACCAACCAAAATGAATATATAATATTCTTCTACTTCTCTTATCTTCGCCCCTCTTTTACTAGTGTCAACTACAGGTTAAAAGTCGAACGACAATCGATCAATTGAAAATCAATCGCTTTGAGCGGGATAATTTGAATTAGACGACTAGATATAGATGAACTTATTTAAGAATCTTTGTAATGTAACGCACATTTAAACGTCCAGGAAGACGTTTAATACTATGGACGGGATTCTATAGTCGCCGATCCTGAAACACCACGTATACGTAATTATAAATATAAATAAGAAGCGTATATTTGGAAAATAATTATCGTGAAGAGAGCCGTCTTACTTCGGTGCATTTATGCAAATGCGAACACAGAAAGGTAGAAGCTACAATAACGTGAGGCTTCTTCGCAACTTTTTTGATTTTTATTCACGTCTTTGCAATAAAAACAAGAGATCGTATATTTTTTTCCCCTTTCCATAAGAACAGATTAATTAACGATGCGGTGTTTGGATAGATATTTTTGTTTATTTACTTACACGTCCAAACGTTTTGCGAAATGCCAGAACAATTGTAATGCGCTAGATTATTTTATAGATTATAAATATATGTATACACGTGTAAAAAAAAAAAAGAATATTGTCATACATTTGAAGGCAAAAAGGATTATCCAATTAAGAATAGCAATCGTTAATAACGCGCTAAACGATGCGTCGTAATAAATAAATGCTGCTTCAAGCGAAAGGAACAAAGAGAAAATTGGAGTCGTTTTGTTAATCGAGCGGTTGTTTTTATTTAACATAAATCAATGATAATGCCAATAAATGTATTTACAGGACCTTCGACCAATTTCCAAAACAATCAACGATCACTTTTCTTCCTGACCTTTTTATTCTTCAAAATACACAAAACCTTTTCATGTTTTTAACTAGCTGATGAGATTCAAATCGTCCATGTGAAAAAATCGTGGTAAATGTAATTATAAATTTTATTCGCGTACAAAAAAATTTAAATACTATTAAAACGCTAATACATTGTCTCATCGACGAAAAATAATTTATAAACATTTGTATAACTAAGTGCTTAAGTTACAATTAAATATTATATTATTAGCTTTCGTGTGCTATTACAAGCTACTGACTATTGCTTTATACATTCGATCTTGATATCTTGCATTTTTTACTCCTACGATCAGACATTTGTCGTTCACAAAAGGTTGAGTAGTATCAAATAAAAATAAATAATTTCGTACATTTGTCCACCTTCTCGTTCCCTCGTTAAAATATCTTTTTCGCTTACAAAAAGGAGTATAAAACGTTTCCTATTGACTTGAATAAAAACTGAATAACATCGAGCTAATATGTTTTAATCGTCCCATGATAACGACCGATTACAAGCGCACAAGATACATCGTATAAAGCCGAACAAATTTGGAACATAAATTACGCAGTAAATAAATAATAATTAAAACAATAATATTGTCAACAATATTAAGAGAACAATAAACGATATTTTTGCTTAGTGTTAGATTATTCTCTCTCGCGGTGTTTCAGCCTTAATCGTAAACCGAGTGTTACACACGCAAAACGGGTAACGATTGGAAAATAAAAAACAAAATACCCAAGTACCATGGTCCCGAATATAATTGTAACAAGGGAGTCGCGAACGCAAAGTGTTTGATTATCTTTGACTAAATTTTCTTGATGTCTATACAACAGAGAGACGCCTGCGAAGGCTTGAGCGTAAGTTTTCATTATGACGAAGCACAAATCCGTATCGTTCGATCGTTCTCGATCGAACGTACATCGATACACGTAGCAGAGAGTATCCTAGTTACTTTATTTATTACGAACGATACTCGGGTCTGTTACGCGGTGATATACGGAATCGTGCTCACGACATTCTGTAGCCTCTATGATTACCTGGAATGGCGCGACCAAGAGGACCGGTTTCCGCGACATCCAATGAATGAAACTTCAGAAATTTATCCGCGAACGGTCTCGATCGATCGAAAAATAAACACGTGACGTATGTGCTATAGCCACCAGAATCGTTCTACCATCGGAGATCCGGTGACGTTTCATTGAGCAACTCTCCATGTAATAAAGTAGGTTAATGCGCGTCTAACTTTCGATATGATGAACCTAACGTGCTACACGTCTTTTTGCCGTGATAAAGTCAACTATAAACGCTACGGAAAACAGTCAACTGTTCTACAGGAAGCGATCCGCAATGATTCAATGATTTTTCGCGCACGGAAGAAGAAGAAGTAAAAAAAAAAAGTAGAATCGATCGACAGCCGTACCGTTTGCTAAACTGCCGCGACCGTTTTGTACCTACGAGTAAAAACACGTCCTCGTCGACTTTTTAGAAGCGTTTTGTTCCCCGTTGTAACACGTCGTCGCCTTTTTGGCTTTTCCTGAGAACGGTCTCAGACGTAGACAGAGGTAGGTGGAAAGAATACACGAGGAAAGTAACACGGCAAGAAGTACGACGAGAGTAACGGCAAAGCCCGGGGTAGTCATGCAAATCATAGCCGCGTTCGCGGTATTCTCGTTACGTACAGGAAACACCATCGTGGGTCCATTAGACTCGTCGTTATTGGAATCGTGGATGGAGAACGTAAGGTCGCCGGTGGATACCACCCGTATTATTCGATTGACCCCGACCGCCTTCTGCGGGGTCGGCACTATTTCTCGGGATTTCCTTCGCCTCTCGTCCCGCGGACGTCCAGCCGCCGCCTGCAAATAAGCTTCCAGGGGAAGTGGAACGGGAGGCGGAAGACCGTAGCTGGAATCGGGATGCCCGTTGGACGGAGGATGATGATGATTCTCCAGAAGGCCCTGGGACTCCAGCAACAGAGGAGACTCTGAACACTGCTCAGGACATTGGTATCGACATATCTGTATGGTGCATTGGAAGTGCACCTCCATCGAGTCGGGGAACTTGAATGCCTGGAAATGAGCGTAAGAAAGAACCGAGGCCGAAGCGCCGAAGTTTTTAATCTTGGTGAACCGCGACATGAGCTTGGGCCTGGTGATGCAGCCTCTCTGATCCACCAGTTGTATCGGGGCTCGTTTGCCGTCGTGAGCCATGCAGTTTCTCACGAGCATATCGAACTTCGAGTCGTCGTCCTTTATCGCTAACACCATCGTCATCGTCTGACCGATCTTGACCAGTCCAGAAACTTCCGATGCCCATGGACCCTTTCCGACCTGTATTTGCATCCAACAGCCAACGTTGTCGCCGGCAAAATCGGCTCGCACCACGTCCAGCATATCGACGGGGAACGGGCGGAACGTAACAGACTTCTCGTATAAATCGTGCCACGTGCATCGCAGTTTGCGCGCCTGGTCCCAAACTTCCTGAACTTGCGGATCGTACTGCACCACGATTATATTCTCGAAGTACGTTCCCGACCCGGACTCGGCGCCGTACCCGTACAAACCGTTCTCCGTGTTCCCGGCCGTGCCGCATGCATGTATGCTAATCTCGAAGTTGACCGACGTGCGTCCCAGGCCGGCCGGCAAGTGCACGCAATTGACGTTGCTGTAGTGACCCTTGCTGAACACAATACCGTAGAACGGTTTATCGAAGCCGAGATAAACTTTCATGAGATTCTTCTCGCACTTCACGTCCAGGGAGATGATCTTCGGCATATCGGGCGTGGGCGCCGGCCAGGGTTCCGTGCCCACCGCTGTGCTAATACCGCCGCCCGTCGTGTAGATCTTGTCAATGGCTTCCGACGGCGTCTTCGAGGGGGGCAACGGAGGCGGCGGACCGTGATAAGCGACGTTGTGGTGCGGCCTCGGGTGTGGGAGTCCCAGACCGCCTCGGCTAGGCGGAAGCGGCAGGGGATGTCCCCGGAGACCGCCCGGCTTGTAATGATTGCCGCCTGCGTCTTTCTCGCCCAACGATTCCAACGCCAGCTGATCGGAACTGTTTATGTCGTTGTCCTGTCGGTTCAGAGCCGAATTGTCGTTCCGGTTGTCCTCGCCCGGAATCGCCTCGACCACTTCGACATCCTCGGTTCGGGCCAGCTGCGAACAGAGATACGAAGCAAGCAGTTAGCGAAATATTTTGTAGAACAAGCAAGAGGAAAGGGATGAACGGTGAGAAAGCGTGAAAGTAGATTGACGTTGCCGGACCGCGTAATTTCCAGACACGCGAGTTCCATTAGAATGAACCGCTTTTATCTCGGACGAAACCAGCGCACAGCACGGAATGCAATGGACAAGAATAAAAAAAAGTTCAGGTTCAATGTTGAACTAATTATGCAGTGTTATCATCAGTCGGTGAACAAAGAATATGAAGGTAAAAATACTAGCATTAGAAATCAATAGAGGATTACTTGTAATGATTCGTTTATCGTAACCTAGAAAGCAATAATTAATATTTTTGTGTATTCTTTTCATTGATTTTGCGTCAAATACTGTTTGCTACATCTTAAATATGGAAAATATTTCTAAATGTATGTATAATTTCATACAATTTCTTGCAACATGTGGTTTAAACCTTCTAACTGTCAAAGTTATACGGGGTGTCACGTATTTAGCTCTAACTGACGCACCCATTGGACAAATCATAGGTTATCACTAAACATACCGGCACTTTACGTATACCTATTCTTACTATCCATAGCGGGTTATTTGACCCCTTATGAAATAAACATTAATTTTTAGAAAGGAATTCCCATTTTATTAAAGGAAATAATTCTTAACATAACTTCTGATCAATTAATTACAATTTTTTCATATGATTGGTTTCTCCTTCAATTTGTTTGCAAATTATGCAAGTTTGAGTGATTTTATTACCCGTGCATAATCTTATTTGATATTTTCTTCGTAATTGGGAAATATTGATTGGGCTGCTTGATATTTCTTGTTGTAGGTTTTTCTTTCCTTCTTAAAAAAATTCGTAATACATTTACAGGATGTCAAATGAGCGAAAAAAATAACGATGAATGTACAATTTTAATGTAAATTTTGAAAGAAGTCATTTGACCCCGCCTGGTATGTTTAGCGTAAAGGGTTAAGCTTTTTTTATTTATAATTTACCTTTAATTTATCATATTTCACCGAACAATTATATTATAATACGCCCTTACAAGTAACGTTTACAAACACGAATAAAAATAATTTATGTTCAAATTTAATTTTCTGGAAATGTTATTTTACGTGTTCGTCTAAAATTTGTCCCTAATTGTACCACCAGTTACAGGACAGTGTACACGGTGACTGATTAAAACTGAAATCGATGTCATGAAATGATAAGTTTGACCGACAGAACCTCGACAGGTAAAAGTCTGTTGGTTCGTGCAAAAACAGATGCATTTTTCATCCAGTGGCCTCTTGTCACAGACCGAAGATCCGCTCAAAGGAGCTATCTCCGGTCGTGCGCATTCCTGATGGCCAATACGGGAGACAACAGCGTCCGATCAACAAACCCGTTCTGACTGTTCGTCGAATGACGGGTCCGGGGGGCCGAGGAGGGGCGGCCAAACGACGGAATAGGAGCATCGGGGCCTGTACACCAGGCAGTGGCTTGATTGCGTCACGCGTGACCCTGGGGCATAACGGACCACCCGTGACTTTAGCCGCAGGTCAATCGGCCAGCACAGGCGTTCAGCTTTCCGTCTCTGCCCTCCACCGATTCCCGACATCTGTTTATCTCGTCATTGGCTTTCCATCCAGCATATCCCATAATTCGACGAAAGCTTACTGGGTCACCTGTGAACGAACCCGTGATGGATTTCGATGACGGCGGTACGCGCTCGTTCGGGAGAGATGGTGACCGTCCTTCAGCTGAATCAACCTGTACTCGTCCCGAATTAGGGCTCTTCATTTCGAACGAACATTCTTCTTTTAGATGATTCGAACATTGAATGCGTTTAAATTTTTACGTTTCATCCTCGACATATTCATTTCTAAGGTATTAACACTTTGACTGCCACATTACAGCTACTAAAAATCAATTTTAATTCTATTTCCACAATTTTTTGCTATTTTCATTATCTATAATTTCTGATGTCTAATGCGAATATTTTTTTCCAAACAAACGAAGGAATTCCTAATAATATGAGCGAAGGTTTCTAATGAAAATTCAAGTATCACCCATATATGGGCGATGTGGCAGTCAAGGTATTCATTAATTAGTAACTCGTTAATACCGAGATGCGTGTACTTTCCAAAAATTACGTATTCGAGTTGTTCGAAATTGACACCCGAACGTTTGGATTTTTGTAACAACTCTATCCTTGATTTCGTCGGAGGTCGAAGATAAAAGAAGAATTATAGCAAACAGCAGCAGTAAGACATACGAGTGACCTCGTATCTTGAGGAATTTCTTCTAGCATCTTAGAAGGTATTTCATTCATCCTAACTCCTGTTCATTCACTTGATCGACCCCGTGCTGAAACCATTACTCTTCGACCCATGTTACCTGTTGTGATCCTCCAAGAGCAATCATAAAATATATATTACTTTTCCTCGTCCCAACGCCAAAAAAGGCCAACCCTTTTCGAACTTAAACCTTAAAAATTACTCCGGATGTACGCCTACGTTATACTAAGCATCAAAAAGAGGAAAAGGATTATACGTTGAATGGCCAAAGTAGGTATGACAAAGAGAGTCATTTTAATGCGCAACTTTGCAAACACGATTGTAAAAGAGGCACACAATGGTAAAATTTCGAATTGTAGGTAAACAAAAGTGATATTTTTCAATTAATTTAAAATGCATTGAAGTGAAAAAATGTATTAACATATGTATTGAAATAAATAATTTCAATAATTATATCTCGGTCTAGCCTAGTGCAATTGAAACTTGAAATAAAAGCATTACAACTAAGTGATTTAGTTATATCTACATAGTTCACTTTTTGTTATAATTTCTACCTCCATTTCTTATATAACAAAACCATATAGTAAATATTACAATTGCAATTACTGAGTATCAAAGCGCTGTATAATTTTATCCATCTAGAATCTGAATTTTTACCACTGTGAGACGACGAAACATTTCTTCCAGGCGGCAAGCGTAAATAATTGCCACTCTGCGAGACTTATTAAGCGCATCCTGATAATTAATAGATTCTAATTGGCGCGCGTGGTTCTAAACGAGCGGCGAAACACGGTAAATCTTGATTTGTTGTAAAATGAAATTTTCCTTTTCGCCGTTTACGTTACAACGACCGCGATAATGACAGGTGGAGATCGTTAATTTTGATCGGTGACACGATAATATTTAAAATGTTCCGGAGAACCCGAACGCCGTTCGAAGCGTCGAGGGGGAAGGTACGAAAATGGAAAAGAAATGAAGAAGAACAAAAACAAAAAAAAAAGAAGAAAAAGAAAAAGGCAAGGGAACGAATTGAAATCGTGTCGGTCCTCAAGAATGCAGGGTGGGAAGGTAAGATCACGGAACCGGTCGTTTCGTGCGCGATTTTTGCGCGCAATCTTGTAAGAGCGATTCGTGATGAAGGCCCCGACGACGGTAAAACGTAACCGTGCAGTAGACGTGGATGAGCCGGATCAGAACGCCGCGCACCATTTCAAGACATCAACCGGGCCTCGGAGTCGCCCTTAGCTCTGGGTCAGAGCACTGGGTAACGGCATTGCCGGCTATGTACCCAACGCGATATCTGGGTTATAATGTAGTAATTACCCACGCAGACACATCGACCTACCCCCTTTGTAACATTCGCCGCGTGCTTTTTCTTGCTCCTCGGCATCGTGGTTTTTTGACCACCGATTCGATGCTTCGCGTACGTCGTTTTTTTCTCTCTCTCTCTCTCTCTCTCTCTCTCTTTTCCCTTCTCTCTCTCTCTCTCTGTCTTCTTCGGTACCGTTTATTGGAGGCTGAATTGTTTCGAGAGCCGGGAACGCGCCTGTTCGAGAGCGTGAAACGACATCGGAGAACCACATTTTCGGGACTACAGGAAATTAGTTGTGCCGCGTACTCTGCCCATTAACGTATTTGATGTCTCGCGGTAAACGATAAAGTCATTAGAGCGAATTGCTAATTTTTTGTGCGTTTGAAAGAAACGTCGCTGTACGACGACATTGAGCTGAAAAGGGTTAATAGCGAAAAGCTAATCTCAGAATGCAATCACTAACCGCTGACAGTGTTAGTCTTATGATATCTGTCAGTCTGGAATAGAAACTCTGTAGCTGTAACGAAATAATTAATCCTTTGAACTCGAGGCATTTTTCAATATAATTAAGTCTAAAGCTCCCAAAATTCAATAGTACTATTTTGAAAGAAAACAGTTACAATGCTTATGAATTTATTTATTTTTGTTCCTGTCGTTAATATGCTATATTCTAATATAAATAATACTTAAATTTTACATTTTAAAATGTTCTGATAAATTACACATATCGCAAAAATCGAAAGGTTGTTAATTAACACTAGAACTACCGACGAAATAGAATAAAAAACAAAATTAATAAGGGATGTGTGTAATGTAAAATAAGAAACCCGCAGCGAGTAATTTTGACCCGCTTGGTAGTTTTAGTGTTAAACTGTAAAGAAAACCAAAATTTTTTCTTCTAACTTGTTATTTCTTTTATGTGCGTTGTAATATCAAAAGAATAAAGTGTGTAGACATTATGATGAATACTTACCCCCTTCAATAGGAGACAGGCTAAGATGAAGATTCGCCACCGCATGCCTTGTTAGCGTCCACGGTGGTGTTATTGTAAATGCACAGCTGAAAGAACAATTTCTCCGCTTAAACGTCTGCGATTATCGTAGAATCTATATATAAAACTTCCGTTCGATAAATGAATCGTAATCTGTAGTCGAAACCCGGGTACAATTTGTTACAAGCGATGTCGATTTTACAGCATTTTGAACGAGCGTACGAGCAAAACAGCGTAAGTAATTGTTAGTAGAAAATGTTGAATATTGAGCGAACAAACCGGTCCATCATTGGACGCCTCGCTCGTGTTTAATCGCCAATTATCAGAGACGCTCGCCTCGTGCGACCACTAGGCCACCTGTCCCAAATTCCTGCCGAATGTCCGGGTTTTCGCTCCGTTACCTCGTTGTACTCATGACACCAGACTGCTACACGATCGACAACTATGCGTACGAACCGAATCCGTCGAAGCGTTGTCGCGTTTCGGAAAATCATGGGCGGGTTTTACGACCCGTCCCGCAATATTACAAACCCACAGGTAATAATTCTAAGCGAGAAAATAGACAATACGAAGCTTTATTCTCGAAAAAATTAACTTTAAACATTCTTTGGAATAGTAGTTGTACTCCTTCGTTAATTGAACAATCAGTGAACGTAATAAATTTTAATCTGCATGTTGCGTCGAGCAACAAACGAAAAGCGATTTAATTATGACGAAATAATTGTAATCGAATTTACCACAAACTCCATTCGAAGGTTTAAGAACTTCAAAAAGTTAGTAATATTCGATTAGTAAAAGTTTGGACCGGAACGAAATAAAAGTCCGATCTTTAATGGGCCAAGGGGACGTTGATCGTCTCGCGATGGGAACCATACTCAAATAACGGTGATGTGCATGCGTTACACGTATTCGAGAAATTTCAGTCTACCTTCCCGGACGATCATTTGGCCCCGTGAACGTTTCCTGTGGCCGCTTAATGGCACGCGTGCTTTTTTCGGGTGAAAAAAGAGAAAAGGAACGACTCACGGTACGCTAGATAACTCGATCCATCAGACCTGTGCGGTGAATTCGAGATGCACGGAAGACGGTCTACAAATGTAGGCAAGTAGGTTTTCACCTATCGGCCTTCAACGTTCGTACCGAATCCACTTACGCGGATTCGATGCTAAAACCGTCCAATTTCAGGCCGGACGATAGACGATACGTGCGATAAATCACCAATTTGGGAGTGGAACGGTCGTTTGTCCGCCGCACGGACGGCTGGGAATTTCTGAAAAGCCACGAATCGGCTCGGCCACGTTTCCCGATAACGCGTTCAATTCTTGACCGAACGAGGAAATTCTTGCGCTCTGTTATTGTTCCGGATCGAAAGTGTAACGGAATAAAAAGAACGCGTTCCCTCGAGAAACCGTGTGCCCGAGTATCGAACGAAAGGTTAATTGCGATCCAGGATCGGTGATCCACAATATCGAATTCCGTTAGCGTGGCGCGGCGCGGCGCGCAGCTACAAGCGCCCGTTTATTACCAGACGTTACATACGTTAGTTATTATTCCACTTTGCGATTCGTGCCACGATAGACCGCGACACCTGTTCTTTCTCTCGCTGACGGGACCGCGGTTGAATAAAAATCACCGCCGGCTGTTTACACGTCCGTTGTTCCACGCTAGCCATGAATCGAGCACGCCGAAGATGTGGCATGCTGCCAAATACATATAACGGTTCCGGCGGCGTGGTAATTCCGAAGTCAGGCATTCGCATAATGAGCGCGTACCTAATAGTGACCCATATAGAAAGCAGTCGAAATAACTCCTCGTTCCCCTTTCCTTTTGATCGACACACTTGTACGAATCAATCATGGTTAATATTTCAATTTGTCTCGTTTCCATTCTTCTTCTCAAAAACTATTAAAAATGATTCGACGACCAACAGAGTATCGATCTTTTGTACTTCAACAAGAATTATCCGTATATATTTTCGTTGATATCTTAACCCATTATCCACCAATGTCCCATTTTTGGGACACATTTTCAAATTTTTTTTAATAACTGCAACTTTTAAATAAAATACAGCCGTTAAAATAATAAGAAAGTATTAAAGATTCCCGCTATTTTGTTTTCAATTATTGCAAACTTAATTTTTATATTTGAATAAAAACAATAACAATTATGGCAAAAATAGTTCCTGTTGGTTAGTATGAATATCATTATACAGTTAATTTAATTTTCTTTGTATTTCTGAATTGCGGCGGGTAATGGATTAAAGATCCTATACGGGCTAGATTCGTTTGATCAAAGGCTCGGGTTACCAATCGGCGATTAATAATTATCGATACCGAGTCGAAGGAACATACGATACGTGCACTATCTGTAACATAGCGAATGTATGGTAATGGAGCGTAACGAGGCGAGCTGACAACCCTATGGCAACTCGATGCACTTTCGTTGTAAAGGTGTCGCGTTGCTGATCGATCGCACGAGATAACCGCGACAATCGATGGCACCGGAGTGAATGAATATCGCGTACCGTTATTACTGGCCACCAATCCACTTTTCTCGTTTACTATGCGTCGGAATTTACGACTGTCGTCGCTCACGATCTAGTTGCTCGGCCACGATCGCCCGTAGCTTTCCGTAAACATCGATCGAACAAATACAGACCCGTTTACCTCCATCGTCCCGTTCGAGGAACAATTTTATCTCTAAATCAACGAGTTCCGTTCGAATGGAAAAACGGTAAGAAATAAAATCGTGAGATGTACACACACATGTCGATAATTTCCGTGCCGACAGCTGTTGCGACCCGTTCGATAGAATGAAAGCGTTCAACCACGTGGTTGGCTCTAATGCGGCGCATATCCTCCGGCGCGTCGTACAATTTTCTCCGGGACGGGACCAGCGACTATCCGTCATTATCGGCGCGTTATCCCAGCTGTAAATAATAGCCTACTCGACGACGCGACGATAATTGGATTATAACCGAGCGCACGATAATTACTCGTTAATCGATGGCATCGTATAATAAACACGTCCGGGGAATCCCGTGTCCGATCGCTTATCTGATCGTGGAACGATGTAGCGCCGGTTTAAATCTAATTGAAAACTATCGTGTAGCGACGTGCGTCGAATACCTACCGCGAGCAACATCGCTTCTTAATGACTTAACTATGAATCTGTCAAGGTATCAGATTTAGAGAAAAAGAAAGAAAATGTATCTTACGTGTCTTCAATTAGAAAACGGAGGTCGTCGATAAGGCGGCGTTATCGGTTTCCGGATTCCGTGTCAGAGACGTGCAACGAAGAACAGAAAGAGAATTCGATCGACGCACCGCACTGATTGAAGCACCATGTGCCAAGGAATCTCCGCGTACCCGCGCGGTCGGAGGCTCTCTAAAGCACAGTCAGTTGATCTCGACCGATTTCAGTGGCGAAAACGAGGACGAAACCGGCAACGTACGGCGCGCGAGGAGGTAGAAATCCGGAGAGACGTTTTGCAAACCGATCGCGTTCGCCGTGTGGCTGCTCCTCGTACGGAGGAAGCTACCCGTAACGACGTGTGGACCGATCTACTCGCGTTTACCGCGATCGGCCACCGATTATCTGTCACACGGTAGCTAGAAAGACGCGTCGCGGCGTGGCTTGGCGGCTCGATGCTGCACGCGAGAACTCGTGGACTCGGAATGGGGTACACCTGTCCGATATAGAGAGTATACTATAAACGTGGCGGCCCGCCCCCTGACCCAGACACACGGTACAGTTATATAGGTCCCTCACGAACCGGAGGATATCTCTTCTCGTTCGAGCCACACTCCTGACGACTACGACCACGATTCTTGTGGACGTGGTCGCGGTCGTGCTCCTATTCGTCGTTCTTGTACTTCTCGCTGTCCTTGTTGTCGTCAGACATACGACGCCCGTCCAGACACGCGTCCTTAACATCTCCTCGGCTGTACCCGTCACCCGATCTGCAGGTTCACGCTCATACCCGCGGCTGATAGCTTAAACTACGACCGTTCTACAAAAATTAATCATCGATCTTTTGCTAATTATACTGCAAAAGCAATGGGGGTACATTTATATTCACAGCAGTAATTATTTAACCGTTTGAGTGGCAAGCGGCGATATTGCGCCTCTTCTGTTCTGTGTCGAAAAGTGGCAGCGCTCTGGGCTGCGAAGCTGACGATCGCAGCACGCTCGGTTTCTGTTGATGCGTGGCTTTATGCTTACCTCAGGTTCAGTCTTAGGTAAATTAAGATAAAATTCGAGTAATATTACACTTTGTAGATGTACACGTTAAGAGTAAGTGCTATTACTTGGCATTTTTGAGAACGGGATCAGACAAGCGCTATGGCGCCGCTTGGCAATTTTCGATTGGAAAACAACAAAGACACGTGGCACTGAAACGGTTAAAGGTACAGTGAAGTCTCGATATATCGCTGAATCGTCCTCTACGATATATCACTGGGAACCATCCCCACCACCATATTCCCCTTGCCTCTCTGCTCGCCATGATATCAAGTTACAATCCGGAACTCTACGCTGTATAGCAGCGATATATCGTAAAGGGGACTGTAATCTGAGAACGACCGAGGCTCGCTCGAGTCTAGAACATTTGGACGTTTTTCTAAATGTAGAAAAGGACGACAATAATGAAAAGAGAAAAAGTTTCAAGACGTATCAATGACACAACTAATGTAAAAGCAAAATTTGTTTATTTCTAGTTTTTGGGAAATGAAAATCAGATCACCGTATTTACGGTATTTTTCTAATTAAAATGACACCAAACATGGCATAATTTGGTGCATATTTACAGACTTTATGATCTAAAGAAAACAAGCCATTATCATTTATAAAATACGCAAATATGCACCAAATTATGCCATGTTTGGTGTCATTTTAATTAGAAAAATACCACAAATACAGCGATGCTATTTTCATTTCCCATAAACTAGAAATAAATTTTGCCTTTGCATTAGTAGTGTTTCACCGATTATGCACCTTTAATTTCTGCCGACACAGTTCACTCTCGGATTTCTCTTTCTTCCTTTCATTGCAACGCTTTTGAATTGAGGCTTCTAGCTCCGCCCTCATTTCGGTCCTCCTCTACGATATATCGTCGTTTTCGGTCCCAATTTTCGACGATATATCGAGACTTTACTGTATCGTGATTCATTTTCAAATAGTCAGAGTTCAATTAATACTAAACGTACCGGTACTTTACACACACCTTAGCATAAGGGGTCATTTGACAGGGGTCACGTTCCTTCTTATAAGTTTTCCTTTTCTTCTTCAAAAAACTCGTGATACTTTGTAACGAGTTCATCTGCTAATTGTAACAGGAAACGCTGTCTTGGTGTATGAATGAATGTACGATTTTAAAGTAAATTTTGAAAGCTTGGTACGTTCAGTATTAACAGGGACATCGAAGATTCTGAAATCGCGTTTAGGTCTCTGCCCGTACGGCGCACTTTCATTCTAATTACCAGAGACAATGGATGCGCGCACACGCGGCCCAGACGTATGGATTACAGTAAATGGGTGAATCAGCCGACCGACCGACCGACTGACCGTACACACATCGCTGACCTATAGGTGAGCACCAGCCGGTACTCACGCTTTTGTGTGCAACAATGGATGGAATCGTTATTCGATTTCTTCTCCGTATTTTCTGAACAATAGCTTTTTCTATCCGATCGAAACGGAAACACGGGATAACAAGGAAACGTTATGGAAACACACATGTTTCTAATGATTGATGTAAACATTTTGTATATTGCTGTGTGACGGCAACTTAAAAAAAAAAAAAAACAGACACATGTTTCATACATGAAATACACTATTTGATACATTAAATATATTACATGATTACTGATTACTACGAGATCACAAACAATAGTTTTGTGCACGCCGCTGTCGGAATGACAATGTCGTTTTTTAATAATAAGCGATTCAACGCTATCGCTCGATTAATATATATATGTACAGTTGCATTTATACACAAAATACCTACATTTCTTAGTTTCTTGTTTTCTTCTTGCGTATTTACATTAAATTCACGATACAAATAGAATACATTGTTTTCGACGATCGTTTCGTCGTTGCTTCAACACGCGACCGAATAGCGCATCATCTTTCAAAGACATATATTACCGAATACGTTACACAGAGAATCGTGAAATACAGAATCGTCGAACAATGTTTCGAGGTATAACGCACATACTCTCTGCCGCTATAATTGACACTTTGCGAAACAGGTATTTTTGTACAACACCTTCGAGTCGGATCGAAATCAGCCGCGCGACAGGCGATCCCTGTCGTCGAACATTGAACGTAGCGAGTGTTGTGAGCGTTGTAACCATCTTCTACGATAATGTTTCTGTGAACAAGCTCACCGTCACGGTTATTAAGTTAAATTGATACAGTGCTTTTATACAGAGCGCAAATGTTTAATCATGACACGTGTGGTACACATATAACGTTGAATCATTAACCCTTCCGAAGTGATTTCTAAAGCGTGAACTGCATTCGTAGAAAAATTTAACGATGATGCGTTTCAACTTCGAATCACCTTTTTTCTTATTATTTCTGTTTTCTTTTTTGTTCTCCAGCATTTATATGTATGCGTGTGTATATATATATTTGTATATATTGTCTTCGATGTATTACGCTATCTTATCACGGTAAAGTTCTAGAACGTATTTTAGAAACCATTAGGATTTGAAAATCCGGTTTGATTTTCATTCAACATTTGTCCGATGATGAATCACCAAGGTAATTGTTCAAGATTTACTCGTACAATTCAATTAATTGTTACTCTATACGGCCATCGCTTGCGTGCTCGTCCTTTATACTTTGTTTCTTCACCAAGGTGCTCTTTTCCATTTATAAATATAATCAAAAACGAACAATTTTTCGCGTTAACTTTACATTTTGTAACATAATTTGGCAAAGTTCGTGTGTATAACTATATATGATCGCAGTGGACCAGCACCGAAAATATACAGGGTATTCGTTTGGTATCTTCGCGTCCAGTTATCTTAAAAACAATGTATTCTGGAAATAAATGATTGCAATAAAAGTTTCACGGTTTTGAGGAGGGAATTCAACTACACCAACTGTTTTTTATTTTTTAACCGCTTTCAAAGTTATTTGTAGGGCCACTGGTTTTTCTTTAAAGGGAATTATAGTTCTTCTTACAAATTCTGATTCTATAAGGAAACAGAAGAAATTTTTGGATCTTGTCTTAAAAGAATAATTATTCAAATAAAGATTTATTATTTCCTTCCTACTGGTGTATTCTAAACGCAACCATAAGTACTGATACATTAAATTGAATAAAATGTAAAAATATTACAAAAGAAAATTAGGTATAGATGAAAATTGAATTTGAGATTAATATAAAATGGAAAATATTTTGAAGAAATTTTATGTTTTGATTCTTTGTGTAACAAAAAAGAATCAATTTTGGGAGTAATAAAACCTTAAATAAATTTTTACATAAATAAAAAAAATTTCTTTTTTCTATATAAAATAAGAACCTGTAAAAAAATTTCCATTTTAAAAAAATCAGATTGACCTACAAATGATTTTGAAGGTAGCTAAAAAATAACAAGAAAAACGATTACCAAAGTTGGATCTCCTCTTTAAAGTCATACAACTTTTATTCCAATTTTTGTTCTAAGATGCATAGTTTACGAGATAATTGAACGTGATGTTTTTAAATGAACACCCTGTATATACAATGCAGGGTGGTCCACATAATTGTTACAGGTTATACCTCCGTTACCAGTGCAGTCGCAAAAAAATATCAAAGGAGAAAGAGAAACGGCTCAAACAATATTACACCTGTACAGCTACGCTTTGTTTAGAAGTGTAACGTAACAATTACATTTTTTTTTTATGTGAACATGCATATTTTTTTTACGTAGATTCATCTCGTTATTCTGCATAAAACAGCCTTGGAATACAATGGCAAAAAAATGATCAGTTATCTGTCCTTACTGAAGAAGAAATTCCTCCATCACACTATACGCATTTCAGACAATGCTTTTCAATCGTGATTTCAATTTAAAATACCTCGATTAATTAATCATTTTTTTATCATTATATCTCAACAATTGTTTATAAGCAATGATGAGAAATATCTATGTAAAGGAAAATGTATTTTCATTTTAAAAAAATGAAATGAATACTTTTTGAATTATTTACCTTTTTCAATTGATATTTTTTTTTTTTTATAATTGTACTGGTAATAGAGATACAATCTGGAACAATTGCATGAACCACTCTGTATAATATAAAGAAAAAAATCAATAAAAATATCGAATTTAAAAAAGTGTTAAAAATACAACATCTTATAAAACTATGTACTTTATATGATTTACTTAAAGCTTTAGTAGAAATTACGATAATAACATGCAAATATTATTTAATTTGCAGTGAATAAAAGGAGCCCTTTAATGCTCGTTAATAATAATAATAATATTAATAATAATAATAATAGTAATAATAATAAGAATAAGAATAAGAATAAGAATAAGAATAATAATGATAATAAAATTAAAATAAAATCAAAAAATGATCTGAGCATTCAATTTCTGGGTTTGTATCTCGGTATTACTATCTATATCTTTGAAGCTTTCTTTATTGTGAAGTAAGCCATTTGGCATGCATCTCAGAATATTTTGTCTTCGGAAAATTTTTAGTACAACCGCGTTTATCTTAAAAAATAGCGTACAGTGAGACCTACGTAATCCGCTGAGGTAAAACAAATATATGCATTATGATATATTGGTGTTCTTATTAATTTCTTATCATTAGCAATAGTGCACAAATCAATGTAGTATCGTGTTACGCGAGAGCAGACGCCGGCAGGGAACTATGCTTAGGTTTCGTCTTGTTTAGAAAAACCTTTATACAGCCATTAAAATCAGCACTTACAAGAACGTGTCCGCCACAGCCTTTGGTGCGCTGTTCAACCACAGGATCGACGGGAGGAACATCCACGGTTGAACCACCTAAATTTTTCGCGTCCTCTTTGCTCTCCCACTGCTCTCTCTCTTCAATATGTTTAATAATACTATCCGGATTCGGTGCAAACACAGCGCACGTCACCACGGCGTTATGAGCCTTTATACCTTCCCAGAAATCGTTTCGGTCTCTGCGTACGCTCGAGAATTTCGAATAATCATGATGGGTTTTCCAAATGTAAATGCATTGATTTTCCGAACCGCTGACTATGTACTGCCCGTCGGGGCTGAAGCTCGCTTTGATTTGACTACTAACGTTCACATAACCTTTGTACTTGCAAGACAAGTTCAAATCTCGTAGATCGTACAAGCGAATACGGCTGTCGTTCGACGTGACCAAGATTTTATCCTCTCCTGGCATAGGTTCGATTCCGCTGATTTTCCTTCCGGTCGAGTTTTTCCCTCTGGTCGATCGAACGTGTATTTGCGTATGATACTTCAGCTGATCCGTGTTGTAAAATATGCATCGACCGTCGTAAGAGCCCACCACCGCGAACTTTCCGTTCTGACAGAAATTCGCGGCGGTTATCAACTTGGTCTGTCCGTCGACTTCGTTCCATACGGCTACCTTCTTGTCCGGTATGTTCCACAGACGAAGCTTACCGTCCAATGACCCAGAAAGAAAGTAACGATCGTCGCGAGGATGAAACACTATCGCCGTGACAAAATCGATATGCTGGAAGCAGCATAAGCATTCCTTTCGTGATATGTGCCAAAGTCGCACGGTTTTGTCCATCGACGACGATAAAACGAAATAATTTTTAGACCATGACACGTCGAGCAAGTCCGAGGTGTGCCCGGTGTAGGTGCAAAAGGGCTTTGGCATAAAAGGGCTCTTCGTTCCTTCTATCTCGCTAAAGGCACTAGCCACGACATTAGGATCTTCCATGGACTGTTGCGAGACCAGAGATTCCTGGGAAGGAGTCGGGCTAACTTTTTCAGCATTGTATTTGGTTCGCATGTCTTGGAAATACGTGAAAGCATCGCGCAAAACCCAGATTCTTAGAACTCGATCCTGTCCCGCTGTGGCGAGCAATCGTCCACAGGCTGAAAATTTCATACACCAAACAGGACCCACATGCTCGCCGCTCAAATCTTGAACGTGTTGCAAACAGCTGAACTCATACGGTCCTTTGTGACTGTTGGACGCCTTCAGTTTTATGTACTGTTGTTCACCGGGATATACTTCGTCCACTATATCCATAACGTCTTCTTTGTGCCTCGCGTGAGATACTTCCTGCGCGATGGATTTTGCTTTGTCCATCGTTTTCTTTACGGTGGATCCCAAGAATCGTTTCAATTTTTGAGTCTTCTTTCGAACTCTGCCAACAGACACGTCTTCGTCAGGTGGTATACTCGACATTTTACTGTCAACGCTTTCCTCGTCGCTCTCTTTTTCCTTCTCCAAACTAGAATTGCTTATGTATTCCGAAGTAAGTCTCATAATGTGAAGCGACAAAGGATTGATACACTGTGGCAATTTATCTTCGGCTATACTTAATGGCACTCTCTCTCCAGTATCTAAGTTTAGAACAGTAACTTGCTCCAAGATCTCCTAAAAAAGTGATTAAGATATCATCAGCAACGTGTAAACATTTACAGTATGTTGAACATTTTAATTGACACCGTACCATGTCTGTTAGACGTTTTCCAGAATCTGTTCTCGTTCTCACAAACATATTTAGCTGTTTGACCATATCCTGGTCACCAGCTGATTTTCGTCTCTCTTTTGAACCTTGAGGACTCAGACCCGAAAGTTTATGAGGACCTAAAGAATAGCGGCCGATACTGTTGCTAGACATGGATCCCAATGGGCTACTAGATTTGTCGCTCGATTTCATACTCATTAACTCGGCTTTCATTCTTTCTAGTCTTTCTAATTCCTCGGTCGATGGGCCTTCAGCTTTTGATTTATCTTCGTCCTGTAAATACGAGACAATGGTAAGTATCTCCATATTACAATAAATTATATTGTATGAGCATACGACAACACAAACTTGTGGTTTAACAACATATTGTCCTTTTGTTGCGGATCGAATATCAAGGGAGTGTTCAAATTCTCTGGTGATGGATTCAATGGTACTTGCTGGACTCGGTAATGGCGAAGCAGGTAACGTCGATTCTGCTGTAGTAGGCTAAAATTGTAAAACAATATCCGTTCGTTTTATTCGCTGTTATTTCTCGATAATTTTGATAAATATACTTCATGTCATAAAAAAAGATTTTAAATAATAAATATCGTACGGCAAGGTCGGTAGGTGTTTGAGCTTTCGATTTTTTTTTACGTCTGGGTGGTGCAACAGGTATTCCAGTCACAGTAATATCTTCGTTTGACTTTCCATTATTTTTTGTACTAGCGATGACATCAGGTTCTTGAAGCATAACAGTCTTATCATTTTGTGAGTGAGAAGAATAATTGGACCTATTGTTAACAGAGGATTCCTGAAGGATATCCCCTGATAACGTAAAGATGCTGGAGGACTGGGACACCTTACCCGATGCTGTGTCCTCATCTTTGCTGGGAATACTAGCAATGGAGGACATCTGGCTTTCACGGGTAAGGGTAGTAGAAGGGGGGCACTGGGTTACATTTGGCGTGAGTATAGCGGATGCACTGTCCCCAACTCCAGCTAAAATTCGACCCACTCGTCCTAAAGATGTCATACTTTGTAAACTAAGAGTATCATGCTCTATGATTCTAAATGGATGAGTTGTTTTTGAAGGAGTGGGATATACACCCTCGATGGATGAAGTTTGACTGTCTGGAGGAGAACTATTAATCGGAATATCATCATCCTCTGTTTGCATGCGTTGTCTAAGCTCACGAAATCTCCTTCTACCCACAATTTTATCTGTGCTTGATTCTTTTCCATCTTCATCCTGAAACAATAAACATTCTTTATTAAATATCTCTCATAACATTAAGCAGTCAATAGTATAATCCTGATAAATACTTACAGGTTTATCTTTACTAAGTGTACATTCTATAGTTACATGTTCCTTTGGTTCTACAATTGGTTTAGGTTGAGCAGGTTTCACAAAAACATCATCATCTGATTTTTTGGAAGTATCTGATGTTTCCTTAGTTTGTATTTCAATGCTGATGGAATCGCGTTGTTTACCTTTCCTGAAAAGAAAAATATCAGATACTCTTTATTTAAAAAGAGAACAATCTTCTTTTACAAAAGATACCTATCTTTTTACAAAGATATTAGTTACTCAAGCAATATACAAAAGTATACAAAATTTAAACTTGTACTAAAAAACATTAAATAAAATTATAAATTCTTTCAAATAAAAACGAATAATTTTGAAAGAATAATTTATGATGTAATGAAAAAAAGAAAAAATTATATAATAAAGATGTTTTATTTCGCTCTATTATGTTGACAATTAGGACCCTAGAAGAATTGCAAACGCCGGCCCTGAAATAGCTGCCTACGATCGCATGAATGACTGATGTAAGTGCTCAAATTCGGACCTAACCAAAGATAATTGGCAAGGAACATGGTATGACAAAAAGACCATACATAAAAAGATGATCCGAAATGAACTCTGTGCATAGACAAAACTTGAATGAAACGTAAGAGTTTAAATGTACGAAAATCATCGAATGAATTTTATAATGATTATTATTCAAATACTATATCCGAATAGTTATGGAATTTCGATATAAATGTTGTATACCATTAAACGTATAGAATATGTAGAAAATTGCATTAAAACTTATTATCGCGATCGAATGACAGAGCGAGAATTGGTAAAATTACCGTGTACTGCGGTGGAAAGTATCATCCTCCGCATCGAAAAATTCTTCAGAATCGCTACTTCCAGACATTGTCGTCTGCACTGAATAATCGGTAATAATACTCTTGTCTGCATCGGTACTGTCAAGGCACGTCACGCGTTTCGCAAAATCGCGAACACTAGGGTGAAATAGAAGCGGCTACATGATCGTAAGCGGCACGAAGTCATGATTTGACTTGTAATAGCGGTTACACAAGTGCACAGCTCGGTGCTAAATCTACTCTGGTGGCGTATTTCAATTATTCTAGTTCTTTCAGTTGTAAATTAGCGACACGATAGTGGTAACACTGCATCAGCCCCTCCAATAAAGAGGCTGCGTCATGGAAAAGAGTTGTGCGATTGGTGAACAACGAACGAATTTGCAGCCTCGAACTCGTGCAGCTGCCCGCTCGTCAGCATGCCTGCTGCAAAGGAGGCGAGCCGTCACACAAAAGCAAGATGGAGGATCTCACAGTCGAAGTATGCGGCGAAAACGGAGCATATTATAAGGTTCGTTCTGTGAAAAGTATACAAAAAACAGGGCGGAAGATCGAGGCCGTGGATAGACCAACTCACGGCCCGTGGCGCGGTTCTAATCTCACAAAACAGACGTCCGTACTTCGCGAAAGCGCGGCTCTCAAATGTTCGCGAGGTAACGCGGCTTCCTCCGACGCCATGTCTCGTTTGACAGGGCGTGATTTTCCTTAGCTTTTGATGTTGCGATTCTTCCCAACGTTTTCTTGTTCCACAAAAACGTATTTCCTTAATGCCGAAATTATAGTAACATCGCCCTTACGGATACCTCGAAAGCATCACGATATTATGTCTGAATGTTTTACGCCACTCGCTGCACTTTTGATCCCTGAACGAGTGACTTTACACGCTTTATGTTTCATTTTTTTCAGGCCTTTGTCACCGATGTCTTTGAAGACGAGGTTCTGGTAACTTTTGAAAATGAGTAAGTTTTCTTTTCAGTTCTTAAAAGTAATATAGATACTGGTACATCTGAAAGTGTGCTTACATGTTTTTTGGTAAAACAGTGCAATCTCTTGAGCACAGGAATTATACTATTTTTATCAGCTACATGGAAACTAATATTTCTAATACTTGAAGTAACAAATTTGAGAAATACATACTTGTTACGTATATTTTTTTATGTTAATGTTTAATGCTTATAGTTTTTGTATCTTTGTTAATATCTTTTATTTTATTTTTACATATTAATGATAAAACTTCTTTAAACATTTATAAATGTTGGATATAAGTTATTTTCATCATTTGTTTTATTAGTTAAAGTGAATATTTCTATTAGATTTTTGCCAGTTACCGATATCGATAAAATTTAATATATGATAAGAATGTTAAAAGATTATTTCCTCTTTTTTTAATTTATAACTTTGATCATATAGTATTCAAATATCAGTGTGAAATAGTATTTAAATAAAATTTAATGAAAGGTTCAATAATTTTATTGTAACAAAGTAACAACATTATTAATGTTTTTGCAGTAACAAAAGTTATGATCGTAGTAAGTTTAAATTTGTGTACATAAACTTATCTCTTCGTGATAGGTCAAAATTTATTATAATTTTTGCATTATAATTTGACGAGAAAGGTGTTGTGATATTGTGCAAAGTAATTATACGTATTTAATTTATATGATGCAGTAACAAAAATATTTTTTTTTATATTTTAGCTGGCAGCCAGAATCAAAATTTCCATTTGCTCAAGTACGTCTACCTCCAAAAGATGGTCCAAAACCTGAATTTCAGGAGAACCAGGAGATTGAGGTATTTTCTAGGTCCAATGAGCATGAAGCATGGGGATGGTGGAAAGCGGTCATTAAGGTTAGATTATAACTGTTAATGTTTCCTGATATTATTTGCAAAACTGAAGATACGTGATTTCTATTAAAATCAAAATTCATAAGGTTATTTATTGTTGCATCAATTTTGTACAAAGTATTATTATATAAAATACGATTTCAATAAACAAGAAATTGAAAAAATAAATTTTTATCAATTTTATTTATAACTTTAAATGTTAAATCTATTGTTTCAGATGAGTAAAGGCGGTTTTCAAGTAGTTGAATATTCAGGGTGGGAATGTGCTTATACTGAAATTGTAGCTAGTGAGCGACTGAGGGCAAAAAATCCAAATCCCCCTATTGATAAAAATACATTTTACAAGATCGAAATTGAAGTACCTGAAGATCTAAGAGAATTGTATGTATTTAAAATACTCTTTATTGACAAATTAAAACATCTTAGAAATAAATGCGCTCCATTAAAAACTGATTTGATGTTTATAGTGCCAAGATGGAAAATGCACATAAGGAATTTCAGAAAGCGATAGGGGCGGCAGTGTGCCGATATGTGCCTGAACGAGGAGTATTGCTGGTCATCTCCCGTCACGAAAATTTACATCGTAACAGTAGCATGCTCCAAGAAATGCACTTTAGAAACTTATCGCAAAAGGTAAATTATAAAATTGATTTTATCTTGTGTACCTATTTTATAGTAACATACAATTATAAAAATTTAGTTGTTAAAATTTATTATGTAAAAATATATTTTTATATTATTTATTGTTATATATTTGATGTGTGTTACAGGTGTTGCTTTTAAAAAGAACAGAAGAAGCGGCGCGCCAACTTGAATCCACTAAACTTCAAACAATTGGGGGGTAAGTAAAATTATTAGATTTGGTGTTGCAATTAACAAACAAAATCTTGTGATACTTAATACCTGCCCCTATCCATATACTGTCCTGGTTACCATCCTGTCTGTGGTTTGCATTTACTGGCAGAAAAAAATTCACAAGATTTCCAATCAGTAATTAATATGTTTGCTTCAACATCATATAATTTTCATGAATGCCATGTAGTCACACTACAAATGTTTTCATTTCCACATGTTACAGTTGTGATTGTATATACAATATTTAATAAATCTTACATATAGCAGTTATAAAATACTTACACAACTTTGTGTGTCAAATATCATCTTCTCATACTTTCGCCAATCACGAAAGCACGATGTGCATATAGTAATACATTTGCACATGATGTATCTTTTCATCTGTCTTTAGCGGATGTCACTTTTTACTGACGAACTCATTTGTTTATTTTCTAATATTAATTACCATACAGTGTGTTTTAGATGAAGCGTGCAATCTCCAGGCTGTAGGTTCTCTATACTAAAAGATTTTTACCATTTTACAACCTGTACTTTTGTTCTCACATATAAACAGTTGAAAGCTAGAAATTCCGTCTGTATATGTGTGCTACGGACAATGTACCGTCGGTTGTTCAAAAATCTGTAAAAAGCATATATTTGTAAGTTGCAAAATGGTAAAAGACATTTTAATTTGATTCAGTATGGATCTATAGTCTGGAGATTATGCACTTTAGCTGAGATATTCTGTACATAAACAATACAGTTAATTTAATTCATTTCACAATATATTTTCTTTTATATTAAACATTGTGACTAATTTTATTTACTGCTTTTTATTAATTTTATTTTTATTACTATTATTATTATTAATATAACATTTGTATGCCAATCGGAATATACTCTTCAGTTGTTTTAAGGTGCAGAAATTTACTGTACTATTTAGAAATAGGGTACTTAATTGAAATTTATAATTATTTATTAATACATCTAAATATAATAAATCATTTTTATCAGCAATTCAATTTTCATACCATGAAATACCAGTTAAAATACAAGTACCATAAAATAGAAATTGCGAATTCTCTACAAATTTATTGAAACAAATTATTCTTACAAGAAAATATTTAATTATTCTTCGTGTAATTGCTTAAATTCGTTTAATACAATTAAGCAAAGTGCTTGTACATTAACAACTATATAAAAGTTCACATATATCTTTGTAGTTTTAGATGCTTTACGTGTTTCTGCAATAAACAATATCATTTTGTTTCAGCTACTAATACATGCAATTGCTTAGATTTCAAGTCTGTTTAAATTTATCATATTTTTGAATTCAACGTTTATTTTTAATACATTTTTAGATTAACATACACACTTTCTCAAACGTTCGAATAGCGGGTTTGTATAATTTTTATTATGTAGATAATAATATTTATTAAAGTTTAGTAGTTCAGTAGAAATTAGGGATAAATTTTCTAATGAAAATGTTGGGCACTAATTAATTGTTGTACAGGTATGTTTATACAGAAGTGGTTTAACATAGGAAAAGGCGAAATTGAGCATACAGTGTGTCTTATTTTCAGACTATAAATAAATGAATATAATATACATATAAGAAACATACATCACAGGATTCTTTTACAATAACACACAAAATAATGAATATAATATTTTGTTATGGGTAAAAGAATACCATAAATGACTTATTTTACATAAATATTTTGGGAATTGTATTCAAAACAATGTTTTTATAAATTCATTCGCAAGGAGCAAACAGACAGAATGGCAGGGACACGGGATAGGGTTATCTTGTACATGAATCTTCACTGAGTTACACCAGAGTTTCTTTCTCATTTCAGCAAATTTAGATCTTCAAACTTTATATATCAGCGTGTCTCAGACTTTGAGGCAGGAGTGAAAACAAATTCAAGGTGAGATCACAGCAGCGTGGTTTAGACTTAAGTTTAGCTTATTGTATGACAAATTACACAGCTGCATTTCCCAAATCAAAAATGGAACTACACTATAAATGTGCATGCTTCGGCGTTATGTAGATTATTCACTGAAACTCAAATGCTTTAAATACACAGACATATATACAGAATTTATTATTTATTCTTTTCTATTTATTATGTGTTTTGTAGTACAATTTTACATGATTGATAAAATAGTGGACAAACATAAACGTATAGCTGTGATCAGTTTCTTCTGTTTCTTTTTCATTTTAATTATCTTTTTTTTTTTTTTGTTTTCTTTTTTTATACATTGATGTGTTTGAGTAGAGTTTTTAAGTTCATTGATTTATCCCATATAAAAAAATATATTCCAGCCTGCCAATGTTTGAGAAACACTGATATATTAAGTGCCTTGTATAAAAAAATTAAATAACTGGTGGCTCTATTTTATGTCTTAAATGTACATAGTTTATTTATAAAATTTCAACAAAATTCATTAAAGACATAATACTTTATAATTGATGAAAAATTTGAAAAGCACATGATTCTCTTTAGGGTCTCATGATGTTTATAATTTGTTTATAGTTCTTACTTTCGTCTTCATATCCTTGTAAAAACTTCTAAATTATTTATACTATATCTAATATTATATTTATAAGATTATACTGAAATAAAGTTTACATACCTGTTTTAATATATAAATTTAGAATCATGTTTCAATATTATTTTATATTGTTACATTTTATAATAATTACTATAGGTATTAGAAATCTATTAACATGTTGTATATTGTTTAAATTATTTCTATTAGCATAATTTAGGAAATTAAATAGAAATGACGAAAATATAAATTGCTGAAGCAAGAAGAATTTAATTCTTATTATTTTTCTCCTTTTAATTTAAAACCATTTAAATCATGATATAATACAAAAAAATTTTAATAACTATTCTGTTTTCGTGGTAATCATATATCTGCATGTCCTATACAACAACTTCATTGTCTTTTTATTATTTTAAATCTTAAATGTTTCTCCTACAGTGTTTGACATTAGCTTCTTTTTTACATAAACTGTATGTATATTTTTTATATGTATTTGTTACTGTCTCAAATTTTATCTACATCAATAGTTTGTGTGAGTGTGCATAAATGTATATTGTATGTCATTACGAATTAAAATATGCATTGCACATTAGAGTTTGATAAAATTTCAATTTTCATTTAATATGAAATTTATCAACGAAATCAGTGAAACTTGAATTAAAATTCAGCTAAATCTTGACTAAATTTAAAGTTTGCTTGGATATGTCATTTTTTTTCTTATTGTAATCTATTACAGATATTATGTGCATTTCATATTAATTTAAAAAAAAATACAATTTTCTCATTACTTTTATCTGCCAAAATGCAAGCCACCGACAAGAGTTTAAATTTTATCAATGTATATATTGTTTATGGTCATACTATAATTTAAAGTGATACTGCATGTTAATGACATATATCCAAATCTTATGTTATTAAAAATAAAAAATTTACTGTTTTACATTAAAAGTGTTTATACATATTAAAAATTTATGTTTGTGGTATAATATTTTATAGTATTAGCAATTAATATTAGGTGAATAGTCGATATAAGTAATAAAATTAAAATATTTCATCGTTATAATTCAATATATTCATAATGTAATGTATATGAAATTTTACATTATTTCAGAGAAAAGTGAATCTTGTTTCTATGAAAAATTAGAAATTAAAAAGGAACACTATTTTATTTTTTTAGATACACAGATGAATTTAATGTTCGAGAAGACTTGATGGGTTTAGCAATTGGTGCTCACGGCGCAAATATTCAGCAAGCTAGGAAAGTTGATGGAATTACGAATATAGAATTAGAAGAAAATTCGTGTACCTTCAAAATATATGGAGAGGTAATAATGCAAACTATTATCAGTTATCTTCTATTCCATTATTATGATAAATAACATAACAGTACGTTTATTCGGAATTTATGAAATTGTAATTATTTAATTTCAGACACATGAAGCTGTTAAAAAAGCTCGTTCTATGCTCGAATATAGTGAAGAATCTATACAAGTACCACGTGTTTTGGTAGGCAAAGTTATTGGGAAAAATGGTCGCGTAATACAAGAAATAGTTGATAAAAGCGGCGTAGTAAGTATTATATTTGTATTGTGTAATGTTTCAATAGTTTGTATGATTATGCGATTATTATGATATTTAAAAAAATATATAATAAGAAAAATTCATTTGGTGCAATGCTGTCTTCGATAAGTTTTAGAAATCACTTGTTAGTTAATTAACAAGTTGTTAAATTTACGTGGTATATAATTTTTAATTTTACTTATTGCAGGTACGGGTAAAAATAGAAGGAGATAACGAACCTCAGCCAACAATCCCTAGAGAAGAGGGTCAAGTGCCCTTTGTCTTTGTTGGTACTGTTGAAAGTATTGCTAGTGCCAAAATGTTACTAGAATATCATTTGGCACATTTAAAGGTATAATAATTTTTTTTTTTTTTTTTCCTCTAAATACATATGTTCTATTGTTTTTATGTTTGATAATCCAAATGTTACATTAATCGTTTTCTTACTTTTTTGTTGTAAAGGAAGTAGAACAGTTACGACAAGAAAAATTAGAAATTGATCAACAGTTAAGAAGCATGCATGGATCTACAACAGGACCAATGCCCAATTTTCCTCCAACAAGACGAGGAATGAATACAGGACCAGAGGAAGGTGGCGGAGGTCGTGGAGGCCGTGGTGGTCAATCCCGTGGACGTGGCAGGGGTAGGGCTCCCACCAGACACAATGCCGGTAATACTATTACTGACTATATCAACAATGTAGAGAACACACAAAAACGTAATGGCAGAAGCGGTGGACCCAACACCAGAGACAGTAGAGAACCCAGAGATTTTAAAGACAGAGGGCGTGTTGTCACTAAGTAACATTTGATGACTTGTTGAAGTTAAATCAGTGATAGGATTATTATTATTATTACTATTATTATTATTATAATTATTATAATTATTATTATTATTACCATTATTATTATCAATTATTAGTATTATGCAAGGTTTATGGTAAAAACTCATTTATTCGGATTTGATCAAGCAACGTCTAATCTGAATAAACGTAAATCTGGATTATCTAATATTCCGATTATCATTTTCCTAATCTTAAAGAAAATGCAACCTAATTTTCCTTCTTTTTTTTTTTTAAATAGAACATGTCATATCCTAGAATTTATTCGATCTTTGCTACATAATAAATTATAAACTCCAACAGCTTGTAAAAAAATTGTATAAAAATATTACTTTGCATTCAATATCTGAACTGTATAATAACTTACGTATAAAATTCTATATCGATGAATATTATTAAAACTGAGTCATTGCTTTTGGTTTTCAATCGATTCTGTTAAATAAATCGGAAATTCTAACAACAAGGATCCGTATAAACGAGTTTTTACTTTAATTCATTTTTCAAAAATTCTTTACATAATATATTCACAAGTTTCTTTACAGTTTTCAAAAAGAAAAAAAGAAAAGAAAAATTTGAACATTTATTAATGTATTAATACAAGCAAAAGTATATTGATAAAAAGAATATACAAAATAAATAATATATATTTTTTTTAATATATCAATTTATTCGTGATTTTTTAGTTAACGTTAAGATCGGAATAATTTAATTCGTTGAAGTCAGATTTGGTCTTCGTCAGTACTTTTTTTTTTATAGCCTTTAGTTTATTGTTTGATTATGTAAATTTAATAACTATACTTGTTATAAAACCGTTTCAGCTATTTAGTTTTTTATCTGTACATCGTTATTCATAATTCGTTGTGTTCCGTCATAATTGCTTGACATCGTCCTAATTAATACCTATAGATACATTAACAATTCGCATTTGTAAACGTGTTATTACATACAATATGGAATTATAACGTTACAAGAAGATAACCGTGCAGCCATATGCATTTGCATGTATGTCTTAAATGGAAATGCATGTAGTAGCCCAATAATTCGTTGTGTGTGATACATCCAGTTTATTGGTTATTCGCAAAATAAATAAAACGCATAATTTTATTTTGTATGCGAATTGTCAGGTTATATCTTATATTCTAAGAATAATTATTTTTTACAAGATAACAAATATTCCATGATAAATTTATAATCCATACTTGTATAACAAACTTACACCTTTCGTCTTCATTTAACTAAATAACTGATTAAATGTAATTAAAATTAATCGCCTTTTAAACACTAACAAAATTAAGTCTCGTCTTTGCAGTACAGGTTGTTTGCAAGTTGATAAATAAGAAATTAAGAAGTAATTATGTTATTTTTATTAAAAATGTACTTATATACGTTTTGTAATAAAATTTGTCTTGTAAAGTATTATTCCACGTTGATCCGATTCTTAATTTATAAAATATTAGATTATAACAGTTAACGCGCATTTAAAGAATATCATTAATTACTTTGAATGTAATTTAATAAAAGTTCATTGCGTACTTTATTGTTACACGTCAGTATTTTGTTTGTTATTTCAATTCGTACGTGTTTGTGCAAATATAAATATTTAACGTTAAAAAGAAGAAATTAAAAAAATTACTTAACTTACTTCCAAAGATTTCTCTTCACTCCCAATTAATACCCTTAATTGCTATAATGGGAAGCATCATTGCTAGTGTGTTAGACGCTACATTGATCGTCATCGAGCGCAAGTAAGAATACTAATCTTTCATCGTTACGTTTGTTTTGCAAAATCATTTAAGATGTTTTGTGTTCACGGTTTGTTACGATCTTGTATTTGTTAAAAATACTGTTTATTTTACAGGGTTACGTCGAGACACCTTAGACGGAAGCGAAGATCGAGTAAGAGATCTACCTCCGAGAGGTGGTCATCAAGGTGCAGGCAATTCAGGGTACATGGGTGGCAGACAAGGTCGTCCTCCGACTCAACGTAGAGATCGCAGAGACGAACGTCGCCGAACAACCGATGACGAAGATACCGTTCTCGATAGCCAAGATGTTTCAAGCATTGATAGAGGTAGTAATTTTCGTTGCGTACGCGTTTTTATCACTAATGGATGGATATAAGACTCGTACTTCGCACGCCGAAATTAACGCAATGCGAATTATTTCATTGTTGAAAGTGGATTGTACTTTGGAAGACAGAAGTGACTCGAGTATAGTCTGTGTTTTTTGCTAAAACGTCGCTTCAAATCATTATTGCAAAAATTCTCTGCTGAACATCCATATTCATATTGTTTTGGATGGGCGGATACAAAATTTGAAATATTCGTCTTTCGTAAGGTAGTGGGTTGGGGTGACATTGGAGAGGAACGGAAAGCTTCCTCCCTCGCCAATGGTTAGAGGTACCGATTATACCCCCCTGAGTGGCCCACTAACGACTATAGCGAGCAATAAACCCAGGGATTACCTTGACTTCTGGTGAATATATGAAATACATAAATTACGATTAATTTTCAAAAATTTGGGTAAAAGTAGAGATAATAAAAATGAGAAATTTAGCAATTAATGGTTCCTTGGAAATTTATTGCTGCTACGGTAGAATTTTTCCTGTCGTACCCTTTTGAAAAAAGGGTTCGCCACGGAACAATGTTTTTGTTTCAAATAATACTTCATAACAGCACTACCGTTCTGTCCTAAAGACGATAGAATAGTTAAAAATAAGGTGCTTTGAGATTGGCATGGATTGTGATGCAAACATTTGTGACCATCTAACACTAACAATATCAACGACAATTACTAATGCACGTTACTAATGAATGCAATGTAGCTTAAAACTGATTATAAATGCCTCCAAGTCATGTTTCATAATACAAAAAAAAACAATATAATATAAAAAAGATGGTCACAATGGTTTGTATATGCATAGAGTCTGTATCAAGCGTGGAGGGAGGACCTAAAGGTATGAGACGAAGACGGATCCGACGATCTCGGCAACGTAGTATTACACCGACAAGTAATCAAAAAGGTAACTACGCAGACCCGGTCAAACGATATATCTCTTTAGGACAATCGGTTTTGGTGAAATGTTATTATTTAAGCACAATTGTTTATATAAATCATTTCAGAAGAGTATATTTATGTAGAAACATTCAAAGTTAATTTGTGCTTTGGTTTAGGCAGTAATGCCGGCCCAGGTGACCAATCAACTGTAACTAGTAAAGAAGGAACACCAGCAAATGACGTTTCTACTACTAACAACAGTTCCCAAGGGCCTAAGGGCCAGAGAGAACCACGGCCTCGCCATACCCGTATGCAACAGAGCAATAAGCCTAAGGAAGCTCTGGTTAATGGTACCAGTGGCTAAACAACCTGTATGGTCGACAGCTGCTACTTACATATAACACTACACCTGATGAGAGCTATTAACACCCGGCACATAACATGACGCATACCTACGCAAGGACTACACGATTATGGAACGCGACATGATTAGTCTACGCTCGTTGTTAAGACTGTTTGCTACCGATAAAAAAAAATACGACAGTTGTTTAAGAAATCGTCATTCTCCTTAAACACATTTAAGGACACATATTAATATCCATGCATGGTTTAGTTTAATGATAGTAATTATTGCTATCATGTTTGATATATGGATACATTCATTGGGAGATAGTAGAAGCATCTGGTAAAAAAAAAGAATCCCCTGATTGTGAAACTGTGCCTCATTTTTATACCGAGCTCCCAACTTGTGTGACAGTAATTCGGATGTACTATAAAAAGTACCTCTTAATCATTCGTGAAATGATCCAATAATAGGCTGGATATTCGTGGCTCGTACGTCAATTATCAATTCGAACATCTTTCTCCTAGATATGTCGCTATATTTGTAAAAAAAAAAAAAAAATAACACAATACGTACAGAAATGCAGGATGTAATCAATTTCAGTGTTACTTTTATTTTTTTTAATAATGCAGTGTTTGCAGCAGAAAAAAATTGTTGACTCGTTTGTTACGATTTTACGACATTGATGTACGTTAAAGAAAAGTACGTGTCTTGTGTTATTTTTATATTAGCGTTCAAAGCAAAAAAGTTAAGAAAGAAATGAACAAGAGAATATATTCGATACATATATTTATTTCGCGACAAAACTAGGATGAAACTTAATGTGATGCAAGACAAAAAAAATGGATTTCCATTGTTACACGTAACAATGGTAGGCGGCAGCTGCATGAAATCTTGGTTGAAAGGCGTTCCCAATGATGTTCCTTCTATTTACTTCACAAGATTGAGTTTTTTTTTTAATTTTTTGGTTTACGATTATTAAGTAGAGTTATTTAATGACACTAGATTTTTATGTTTCAATGCTGAGTGTTGATTATTAATACCATGATGAATGCTAAAAATGACTTATTTGATTGTGAAAGAACACAAATGGATGTGCACAAAGAAAGTCGATTTTTATTTCCGGGTTCACTTTCACGTAATTTAGTATTTTTTCTTTTTCTTTTTTTTTTTTTGTCTTTTTTTTTTATTACAGTCTAAGCATACTATATCAAATATTAGAATTTGATATGACGTTCGTTTTTGCATTGTTTTCGCATGATTTAAAAAGAAAGTAAACGTATACTTAGTAATACCAATGTATGATGTGCCAGAGAAGGAATGATACATGTTTTATGATATCTAGCTGAAGTGCAGACTTAGCGCATACCTTTATTACTATAATACTACTTAGTCGAAATGTGGATGTCTGAAAAAATAAACTAGCTTTACTATACTAAGCTATAAAAATAGATACGGTTAACTGTTTTAAATTGATTATAAATGAACATGGAAGATTATCTGTCAATTTAAAACAGTTGCCTTTTCTTCCGGATATGACAACAACTAATCGGACGTGTCTTATGGATTTTGCAAAAACACATGGCGGTTGATGCAACACATTGACACCTAACAAAATAGCTGCCATTTTATCTGAATATTCTTATGGCAGCCAAAAAAAAACTGAGATATCCCCCAACTTGCTTGTTTCAGATACATTTGTATTGATTGCAATTTGTGCATAATTTAAGAATAAAACATTTCTGTACATAGAGCGGTCATTAGTATGATGAACCACAATTTTTTCAAAACATTGATAATCATTTTCTAATCTTAACAGTCGTTTTAAAATACAACCTTTCTCCTTATCCCCAATTTCCTTGTGCCGTATCTTATTGTAAGTTTTCGCAATGTATTTATCGCTTAATTTCCTTTTCTAGGAGTTTCACAATATTGATTATACTTAATATTAGAATGTAATGTTTACCTTAACAATTTTACATACGTTCACTAAACAATAATTAAGGAGTATACGTTATAAAAATAATAATTTTCGTATCAATTCAAATTTAAACAGTTATGTTAATTAAATGATTTTTTCTTTTTTATTAATAGTCTTCAAAATCAAATTTCTTTTGTTAAAAAAAAAAGTTCAAATCACATTTACAGTATTTATACAAATTTTTCTAAAGAGTAAAAAAAAATAATAAAATAGATAAAGTATTGTTTGCAAATTAAAAATAAATTTACTGACTTTCTTACTATGGTCTTTTTTATTTCATTACATATACATAATATAAGATCAAATGATATTTGTAAAATATATGTAAAAATTATCCGCGATATATAATTTTTTACAGCATTCTTACTTTATTTCAATTATATGAATCAACCCGTTAAATTATAACGCCAAAAGTAGGTTATATTACACAAGGATGTAAACGGAAATTCAGATTTTAATGTTAACTAAATACTACGAACAGTAATTTAGGTGAAAAGTTCATTTTTATATTAGATGATTGCATTTTAATTTCCTTCTAATTTGAACAGTAATTACATCGCATATTTTCACATGGTGGCACTGTATGTGTCAGTGCATTTGAATCACTGCGTTTCTCATCTAAAATATATTCATGGCAAGTCTCTAGTTGGAAGCCGTCAGCTGTTGTGTCAAGTGAACATCCTTAACCAACAAAACAAGTGAAAACCTATCAATAATATTACTTTACCACTAGTGAACTGTTACAGTGAATCTATTATTAGTAATTATAGGTGTAATAAGTTCAATAATATTGGTTAATTGAAAAAGAGGTACGTTTACGCATCGTTTCGATAAGCCTTTGCTTGATGTTTGCTCCTTGTACTTCTAATACCTACATTAATGCTAGTCATCTGTATATAAGATTTCTTAGAATTCGGTGCAAATGTTAATTTCAAACCTTAAGTACAGTTACATTTGAAATTTAATTTTCTAAAGATTTTAAATAAAAAGTAATTGATTTTAATAAAACGAATATATCGCATGCAAGTTTTGTGCAACGATATACATATATATATTCACACACATGCACATTCATGTGTATATATACATATATATATTAAATCCATTACAAATGGCGATTATTTTCTATACTTTGCCATATAAATGTACGTTTTCAATTACTATAATGGATGTACTTGGAAAAAGGTGTTTAGTTTTACATATTTTATTTTTTTATTAAATATACGTCACGTTGATTAAAATCGAAACTGATGGTTGAACTTTCGATACAGTATCAAATGGGAACTACGTGTATCAATGTAAAAATTTGCATTAAATAAGTTTTTATGTATTCTTTAATAATTTGGTAATTACTATTTTACATTTATTAATAGTGTTTAATATCGATAGAAATCTTTTTACTGTTTCTAATAACGTGTTCACTAAGTACTATGTATTGGGAATGCTTGTTCATTTAGATTTTATTTGGAGAACAAATGTAATTGTTCACCCAAATGTTATTTCAGCTATTATATTATTACTATAACATAAAAATTCTCTTACATTACGTATACGTTAATGTTTTATGTTACACATTTAAGACTTCGAACCTATTACTTATGCGTCTCATGAACGCGGAGAAATCAGAATTGATGACAATTGGCTTGATGGACTGTGTAATACGTTTTTAGTGAAAGTTGAAAATGTACGTAAATAGAAAAATCGAATATAATATGAATTCGAGTGAAAAAATATTATCATAAAACTTGTAAATTGTTAAGCGGAAGTAACACGTTAAAAGAAGAATATGCATATGCAAGGAAATTTCATTTACTGAAATTTAACAATTTAATTAGTATATCTTTAAACTATCCATGTTATGTGATTTAATGTTCATTTAAATCACTTACGTGTAATAAAAACTCATTGTCAGTCAAAAGAAATCGTAGCTGCATTAACCTGTACTTTGAATTTAACACGATCGATATATAATTACGTGTAACACTACACGTGTCTCAATGACGCAAAATATAATCGCCTGTAAACTTCACACATTTAATACGTTTATATTTTAATACAGATTCCTGTGTAGTATTAAATATTGTAATTGGTTCACATATCGTATAATCTATGGTCACGAACATTGATAGGCGTACTGAGCAAATATCGCAAATAAAATTTTTTCTAAAATACTCATTTTAATGTTTTTCACATTATTCAATATAGATCAAGCCATCTTAATTCTGCAAGGAAAAGAATGAAACTGTAGTGATCCATAATATTCACTCAGGATGTTCAAAGAAAACGATAGCAATTCAGGAGGCTGCAGTGGTACAGCTCCTCGACCACGAAGAATATTACCCAGATTTTCTCTACGTCGATTGTTATACTCGAGCCCGCTTATTGGCCGTCGAATTGTAAGGACACCTAGTTCAAACAACAGGAATACAAAAAGTAAATAATTCAATGAAATAAAAAGTGTAAATGAATTAAAATCAAGTCATTTGTTTCTAAGCATTTGATTACTTGTTTTTTTTTAGCAAAAGAACCAGCTGGCGGCAAGGTTACGGATGTTGAAAAAGGAGAAGCTAGAGTAAGTAATGGTTCGAGCCATTTTCAATTTCAGAACATAGATCTACAACGTGCTTCCAGCAAAGGCTCTGTACTTTCTTCTGCCGGAAAGGTATCTATAGAATGTGTCTGGGTGGTAAAACTTTCCAGGGATATTTCATTTTTATCGAATAGGGTATTCATTGATTGGTTAATAAATGCATCATGCACATTGATGAATTATATATTATTGCAGAGCAACGAGAGTTTAATGGAGTGTCCTTTATGTTTGGCTGAATTACCGGTGGAATTTTTTCCTGTGGTTCAATCTTGTCATCATCGTAGTTGCTATGACTGCTTTCAGCAATATCTTAAAGTTGAAATTTCTGAATCTAGAGTTAACATAGCATGTCCTGAATGCTCAGAGCCATTACATCCAAATGGTATGTTTCTCGAGTAAAAAGTATTGTGAATTGTATTATTAACAACTATATTCATTTGTGAAATATATTCTTGTGCAGATATTCGAATGATTTTAAATGACCAAACGCAATTGGAAAAATATGAAGATTTTATGGTACGAAGAGTGCTTGCTGTAGAGCCTGATGCCAGATGGTGTCCCGCGCCGGATTGTAGTTTTGCTGTTATTGCTAGCGGTTGTGCTTCATGTCCGAAATTACGTTGTGAGCGACCAGGATGTGACTTTTATTTCTGTTATCACTGTAAAGCACGATGGCATCCTAATCAAACGTGTGATGCTGCAAGAGCACAACGTACTCAGTACTATGAACGTAGTTCTTCTCTCAGTTTTAGTCAAAGTGATTCACAGCACAGTATGTATTTATCATTTATATTGAATAGCTCTAAAAGGAGTACATATATTTTATACAAATTGTTCTTGTAGGAGATGATATCAAACCATGTCCAAGCTGCCAGGTTCTTATAGTTAAAATGGACGATGGTAGTTGCAATCACATGAACTGTTCTGTTTGCGGAGCTGAATTTTGCTGGTTATGCATGAAAGAAATCAGTGATCTTCATTATTTAAGGTACTGTAATTATTTTTCAGATGTTTCTATAAAATTACACCAACATTACTGTTAATTTTATTTACAGTCCTTCTGGTTGTACTTTCTGGGGTAAAAAGCCATGGTCAAGGAAAAAGAAGATACTTTGGCAACTTGGAACTTTAGTTGGAGCTCCTGTTGGCATTGGTCTTGCTGCTGGTATAGCTGTGCCTGCTATGATTATAGGTTTGTAAAGTATAACTACTATTAGCATAATATGGTAATAGTAATAGTTATTTGCATATTTGATTGAACACTGTTTACGTATAATCGTATTTCTGATGGGAAGACGTTTGCATTTATTTATAGGTATACCAGTGTGGGTAGGAAAGGAATTATACACAAGGTATGAAAAAGCCAATAAGCACAAGAGAAATGCTTTCGTCGTTGGAGGAGTAACAGCATCCGTAAGTTAAAATATAATTCATTGTATTTTTAGAATTTTTATTTAATTTTATGTTATTATTAGCTTTTATCACCATATTATAGCTTTTAGCGAAACGTAACGCAGTTAGATAAAGGAACGATTATTTGGTCTATTATCAATTTTGTTGTAATACGTTGTTTGAAGTAAAAACATTCAGATTGAGGGAAATCGGGATATTACGTAGCAAACATTAATAATTCTACAAGTTCATGACAACATCAAAGTATATTTTATTTATATAGTTTGTACAAAGAAAGAGAATAATATAATTATTGCATACGTAAATCAGCGATAACGGAATGTCGATCTTATAGCCGTTACAATAATTGCGGGAAGAAATGTAGTCAGAGAAAGAGATTTCAACCAACTAAGTGTTATATTTAATCGGTTTAGAAGAACAATGTCGTTTAAGATCTAATTTTATTTGGTGGCATGTGCTATTAATAATTCATTTGCATTTCGAGTAATGGTTAATTTTTAAAATTCCATACATTATTTATTAATGTTTCGTTTTACTTAAATTTTATAACGTACGTGTGTGTGTACATGTGTTCGTGTATGCGACAAGAATGGTTTAAACGTTTAAACGTTGGCGAACAAAACGATCTAATCGGTTAACACTATTTCGGTCATGTGATAATTTCAATGTGACTTCGATTTCTTTAACTACCCGCAATTACATCATTATCGACACAAGCTTTTTTCATCGAGACGAGATCACGTTGATCGCAGGTTCATGGCTGATAGCGATCAATCAGTCCCACAACATTGCCTCCTCGACTCGCATCTCGCGTAGAAATATTAATTCGCTGTAGCACTATCATGGGCGGTGATAACGTTGACTAAGAGTTATTTTCGCTGGTGGCAATCACAGTCTCGTCCGTAAGTACACCTTCATTGTGAAGATCTTTCAGTACGTCGATCAGACGCTGCTCGGTCTCCGGATCGCCCAGAGCAACGTCCACCGATCCGATACAAAGTAGAAGCGCGAGAAGTTGCGACCGCCTGTAGTCCTTGTTCAAGTCTTCTCGCGTGTAACCCAGATCCTTGGGTATATCGACTCCGAGGCGGGAACATGTGCTGGTTAACGCTTCCCAGTAGATGTCGAGGAAGGTGTCCGTGTGCTTTCGACGTAGTTCCGTCGGCAAAGAGCTCACTAATAACAGCGCTATGTCGTTGGTCGGTCTGCTGTAGGTGACCATTTGCCAGTCGAGTATACAACACTCGAGGCCGGACGGCCCTTCCTTGAAGAGTAGATTGTTGCACCAGAAATCCGTGTGCGTGATCAGCGCCAGCGGCCCTTCCGGCGCCAGCAGCGCGGATATTATGTGTTTCGTTTTAGGTCGTAGCACCAGCAAAGCCTCGAGTATCGCCTCCAGGCCTGGTGTACTTTTTAAGAACTTGGCGAGTTGCGGTAAACCACGCTCGACCAGTTGTTGATACGAATCCGTCGCCTTCGCTGTTTGGAAGAGGAACGGGTAACGCACGGACAGATGCTGTTCCTCGACCACCTTCATCGCTAAAGAATGCGCGTGTATACGCGCTATAGCGTCTAACGCGACCTTGGTCTGATCGAACGTTAACCCTTCTCGGAATTTCACGTTTCGGAACGCGGAATCGCGAAGATCGTGCAACACCAAAATCGAGTCGGGTGTGGTGGGACTGTCGTCCGTGTCTTCCGCCGGTGTGTAATGCGCGTGGTAACAGACCGGAACCGATAAAACGATCTCCTCGTTCGCGTCTCCCCGAGACGCTAGCTGTTTCTTCTGAAATTCCTTCAGGTCGGGCATTACCTGACGAGAAACAGAGATAAAATCAACAAGTTACTTTTTGTCAAAATCGCAGTGAAAATTGATCGCTTACCCGTGTATAAAATTTGATCTCTCGCAGATCGAATTGTCCTTCGATGACAAAGAAACGACTGAACGCGTCTTTCGGTAGCTCTTTCACGATCAGAGAGAGATCTTGCGTCGAGTTCGTGTCGTTCAACGTGTACTTGACTTTAACGCGAATGATCGCGCTGAGCGCACTTTCGTTGCTCATGCAGCCCGGGCTTACGTTGCACTCGGTTATCGTCACCTGTGTACAATGACGAGTTAATTGTCAAGCTGAATTCAATAATCGATTTACAATTTTAGCAAAAAATGTTTATAGCTTCTATCGAACTAACCGGTTCCTTGTGAAACTCCCGTAGGATACCTCCTAGCCACTCCTTGTCAATCTCCGGTTCCGAGATAATCTGCTTCTGCTCCTCTTCGCAGGAGCAGTCTTCCGCGTCTTCCCAGTCCCAATCGGTATCTTCCCAATCCCAGTTCGCCATGGTTCCCTTTCTTCTCGGATTTCCTTAACGAACTATAAATTACTTCTAACGGCGTTGTTGTTGTTGTCGTCGTCGTTGTCGTGGAAAAAGAAGAATGAAAGAAAAGCAAGAAAGAGAAAGACAGAAAGTGGAGAGAAAAAAAATAGGTGTCGTGTTTCTGACGTTTCGTGCGTGTCTACTCCCTCAATCAATGCCAATAAAGCCACATGTACGCTCCCGTGAACGATAACAGGCAGAAATGCGCCTATCCGACCGTCCACGTACGAGCGCACATACGCGATTCGAGGCTTCGCTCGTCGAGTCACCAATAAACGAATAGATTCGTCGCGTGCCCCGTTCGCCGCTTCCTGTTACGCCGACCGGTCCTCGAATGCTCGGGCCGGCGTTGCACCGCGTCCTCTCATCGGAGCCCCTCCGATCGTCCGCGACACGACACACCCTTGGCGCAGAGCACCAAAAGCCGACTTTCCTCGTATCCGACCCCCCTTGTGCACGCCGCAGATTTGCGTGGTAGCGCGGTGTGGATGTTAAAGTACCGACTGACACGATGCACGTTCCATCGTCAGCCACCTAGGTGGATGCAGGCCGCAGGGCGGGACAGAGAGGATCTCCCATGCGCGCACTCCTACCCGCCGATCAATATCCTTCCTTCCTCACCTCCCGCGCCTTCTGCTGCTCACCATGCACTTTCTCTGCCTCCTGTTCCGCTGCCCCACACTTCTTTTTTGCCACGCTCGATGGAAATCTAGAAAACAGATATCGCCGTGCGTCAGTAATCTATCCGTCAGCTCGTTGTCGCACGATCGGCCGGGATGCATTTTTATATTTATCACGCCCTCTTCCCCTCCGTCGAGCTTTCAACGTCCCCGACCTTCGTTCCCATAATATAAAAATTACTTGACCGTGCGCCGATCCGTTCTCGATTCGTCGTTCGATAAGTTGGGCTGGTCTTTTTTGTTCAACCAATTTGCATCATAAGGAAATATGAAAAAAAGGCCTTCATCACCGAACTTTTTTTTTTATTATGTTTAAGTAGAAAAATGACTGCAAGTAAAAGAACTTCATATTTCAGTATTATAAGAAAAAATAAATTGTCAATATGTTTTTTACGTTCATACATATTACTGATAATGGCGAAAATGTTTATTAGTAATTTTGTACAGTATGATAGTATTTGAAATGTTGAATGCGTAAAGCCACTTCACATACTGTAAATATTCCTCAAAAAACCTGACCCTTGTTTTGAGAATTCGTCTTCTATAATCAGAATTACTACTTTCATCTCCAACAACACCCTCCATTTCCATTTTTTAGCTAACGAATAATGATACTGACCATCAAAGTTGAGCGTATATATATGCTAATGATGCAAATGGGTTAACCAAGTACCGTCTACAGCAGAAGATTAAAATATTTGCCTTTCTTGCGGATGGTCTTTCAATAAATTTGATAGGTTTTTTCCATTCGAAAAGAATTTAGATGCCTGTTTGTTGAATTAAATTCCTGCGAACACCAGGCGTGACCGTAATTAACGTTACGCTCGTGAATTGCGTTTTTCTTTTTCATATTAGCGCGTACCGCGATATCCATCCAAAACGTTCCATTAATTATTGGGGAATTTTTTTCCTTTGGTAAAAATACTCCGTGAGAAAATACACGCGGTAGTAATTTGTGCAGCGTGCACTCAGAAACTTTCGCCAGCATAGAACCACGCAACAATGGATCAGCTATAGTTGAGAGTTTGCAATTGTAATATTCCAGACTTTTTGAATTTTTGTTACTTCTTACCGAATCAATGTTTTGTTTAGCAAGAGACTAGCAACGTGCCTATGATTGTTACAGATATTAGTGTCTCCGATATTAGCAGGACTGGCCGTGGGTATCGGTGTACCCATTCTGTTGTTCTACGTATACGGCGTGGTACCCGTTTCCCTTTGTCGAAACGGAGGTTGCGGCGTTTCTACGAACGGCACGGAGGTTCGAGTCGATTTCGACGACGAAAACGAATTGATGGGTTCATTGGGCGCGCGTAACGGTGGAGGTACAGTTGTTTCGAATGTTATTCGGTATTTTATTCATGAAGCAGCCAATGCTTTCGCGTGCATAGGTCGAGTAACCTTATTGTATAATTCGTATTGTAGACGCAGCATCGATAGATGTTGCGAGTCACCGTGGCGGTAATCCTTCCATAGGAGAGGCTTCGCTTTCATTAGGTAGCGGAAGTCAATTGGAAAAATTAGGCGGGGAGAACGACCGTGAGAGCGCCAGTAACGTAGCCCTCGCCGGTACCAGTATCGCGGGAAGCATAGTCCTTCCAGGAGGTCGAAGGTAACGTATAAGTTTATTGTTCGTAGCGTCCGTTACAATTATCAGGAAATTCTACATTCGCGATTGTTGCGTTTCGAAACAGATTGGAAGTTCAAGCGGATGTGACGTCTACCCAACGATTTAGTCTGTGCAGCGAGACTGCATCAGCTGCGACCAGTTTATCAGAGAAGTCTGTAAACGCGTCTATTGCTTTGGACGATGGCGCAGCTTCTACCAGAGCTCTGGCAGGCTCTGTTCTTAATTTCAAGGTATTATATTACAAAATATTATGCAAGGTATCGCTCGATGTAATAAGAGATTTCGACGATTAAAAATGACGTGAAAAATTTAGATGGACGGTAGTTCGATCAGCGGTGGAAGAAGTACAGAGGGGGAACAGGGAACAAGCTCCGTTGCCGGCGGTCACATGGACTCTGCGGGACAAGCTACGTCTTTGAGCTCGCTCGAAGAGGTGGCGCCTGGTTTGGCAAAACGCGCTCGACGCAAACCGACGTTAGACCGTCAATGTAGCGATTCGAGTAATTGGACTGTCTGTGGAGAAGACGGGGGTTCAGAACGCGTCAGGTTCGATGACCACGTTAGTTTCATCGAAGCTGATCAGGAGAGTGTTGTTAGCACGTGCGGAGCAAACAACCGGAATACTGGAAGACGCAAGCGCAACAAGGAAGCTGAACAAGAAATAGAAGTTCAGAAAACAACTACGCCAAAGTATGAAAAGATTCAGTTGAATTAACCTGTTGTCTTGTGCGCAGTTAACTGTTGCATCGATCGAGTACCAACGCGATAAGGCAATGGATTAAAGAATATAACGATTATGGTATTCTTATCTAAAATTAATTTATTTTTACAGAAATTCAAACGGTGAGTTGAAAGTGGTTGATTCATCAACGGACGATAACGTGTCACGGGAACGAGTTAACGTCGCCACTTTAAGAAACGTCTTCTTCCATAGTTCTACTGTATCCACTGAACGCGAGAAACGATTGTCGGTAATAGAGGAACCGTTTCCTGCCGCAACGCTGAATAATAACGCTCGTGTATTCACTCCTTCTAACGAAGGATGCAGTACCATTAACGCAGACGAAGATCAAAGCTCTTAAAAGAATAAAAGAAAGACTGAGTATTTATGTAATAATATACATGCGTCCTTTAAATACGAGACATGTAAATGCGTATTTACATATGTGTGTATATATGTATTTAAGTGTACACCGCGTACGTGAAAAACGCTGAACTTACTGACATTTATATATGCACCGTGTATAAACATACTATGAATATAATAGAACGGCTTCGATAGACGAAGTACATTGAAGTGAATAGTATGTATATTCGTATTTCGAACGTGTATGTATAAATATGTAATGTTCATCATACGTGTATATATTTATATACGAATATTTGCAGGCCTCAGATTTGTTATAAAACGTTGCAATTAATTCAGTGCAAATAATTTCGATTTTTTCGTCAATGTTTCATTGAGCAAGGATATACATTGTTGTACGCAATAGTTACGTTCTCGTATATAAAACGCAGCGTTTACAAAAATGTAAAGTATTGAATTCGATTAGGGGTTTTATTCAATTTACGATTAGGCGAAATTTCGCGAAAAGCTGACATTTTCACGCCATAATGATTAGAATAATTACAAGAGAATCTAAAAACAATTATACATAACTTTGTAAGCGCTTTATAAGGTTGCATTTTAGGTCGAATAACAAGTATCATTTTCTATGCATGATACATTCATCGATACGTTAATCATATTTCAACAAGATGTACCAAGCATCGTAAAAAATCTTTAGAAAATAAGTAAGTTTTTTTTAAATGTTGTCCCTCGATGTACGAAAATATACGTAATATGATACACGTCGTTAAAGGCAACGAACATGCCTTGATAATGAATGTTGAAATGTTTTAGAAGAATTTAACATTATCATGAATGAAGGTACAATAGTTCACTACCTTTGAATAGTGTATTTATTTATTCTTATCACCGGTGATTTCTGTCAAATAATTTCAGGTGCTTTACTATGCATGTCAAAAGCTTTAGTTTTAATATTTCTTGCCCGTATATTCACTATTATATAATTTTACGCATGAGTCACTAACGATCACAATGAAACTCGCTATAGAGAAGAAAGTGTTAACAATTTTTATGTTTTACAACGTTTTCGGCTTAAGTTTATAAAAACTTACATGTATATATTTTGTATAATCATGATCTTAATATATATGTTTCTTGCTGTAAGTGATATCTTCGGTATACATACACTCGGAGAAGTTGTCATACGTCCGAATGAGAAAAATTTTATGAAAAAGGTTATACGTGTATAAAATAAAAGAATGAAAGAAAGAAACTTTATATAATATACAAAAAAAAAATAAATGTTCTAGCTAAATAAGGCATATTTTGAAAATGTGCCTAGAATAATTAATATGTGGTACAAGGTTTAAAAAACGCAAATTTAATATAGTCAGGTTTTTAAGGATAGGTATTTTTACCAATATTTTTATGTATTTTAACTAATCATTTAAATATATGAATTAAAAAAGGTACATTTCGTTGATGCAAAGAACAGTGTAATTTCAATATGTTAATAATAACGTAAATAACGTATACAACTCCACAAAAAAATAAAACACACTTTTACAGTATTTAATGTTAATTTTTCTAAATTTTTCAGTGTCTCTGTATATTTTGTATGAATTTCACAGTTTATTGTACAACAAAAGTGTATCATTTTACAATGGATGTAAAGTCATAAATATAACAGAATATAATATAAGCTGTATATTTATTTGAATTCTAAGAATACTTTTATTCGGTAAGTATGTACAATTTGGTAATGGATACATCATGGAATTACATTTCGAAAGTTGAGTACTTATATAAATAATACATGTATATAAATATATACATTTCTTTATTAATGCAGCATTAAGCTACATCGACCTGCTCAGGAATAAGGGAGATTTTTTAAATAACTCATCAACTTTTAATTTAAATAATTCACTTTGAATAGGCTCATTTAACTGACAGAGAGGATTTTTTACAACATATTCCAAATAAACCTGTAAGAAAAGTTTATTAATTAAACAATTTTGTAGAAATTGTATTAAAGTTACATTTAGAAATATTTCTGGCATCTAATAAGAATTTTTGTATTTGAATATTGATTAATAAAATAAATAAAATACGCAAAGATTATCTACTTACCTCTCTATATAATTGTTGTAATAACTCTCTAGCATTGTGTGAAGCATTATCAGTGTTCAATACAAATTTTAGTCCTGAAGGAGTTTCAAAATAATGTAACGTGTACTTGCTTGTTTTATAATATAAAAATCCTTCTTTTGGATCCAGTGGTGATATTTTACTTACAAATGATTTAATGGAAAACAACATTCCATACATTAACTTTGCTTCCTGAAATTCATACAATTTTATATAAATATGTATATATATTGATTTAGAAAAAACAACATCTGAGTTTATAAATATTACACAATAAAAATATCAATAGTAATGGAATTAAATCTTATTTTAACAAGATAATTTATAAGATATTAAATGTCAAGGAGGTTAAAAACTGTATATCGAAATTTTAAAGATATTATCGTTTGTTATAAACAAAATTACCTCCTCTTTTGTAATCCCAGATTTATTTAACCTATTCCACTCGGCATAATATAATAATGTTCCATTTTTGGAAAATATGTACAAATTGTGAATTGTCATAACCTTTCTGTTATTGTTTTCGTTCTGTTTCTCGCTATCAAAGCATAAATGAAGTATAAGGTAGAGCTATTGTACAATGTAAATTTCTATCCCACCGTTACTGATGACGAGATTGTTGCATACGGTTCTTTAATCTTCTAAATTTTTATTATTCGAACGAACTTTAGCGAAATTCTATCGTTTTATTTTAAGCGTTGATAATCATAAAAGGTTGCAATGATCTCAATTTCGTCGATAGTTATTCGATAGTTACAGAATTACACGCTTAATCCTAATAAAAACTGAACTTTTATGATCAATTCTTCAAATACGATAACTATGGAAATTACAAATCGAAATTACTTTCTTGCCAACTCAATATTTTACGTTGCGGCGCTACATGTAACAACGCTAAGTTCATGCTATAGCGTAACATTATAAAATAAGCCGGTTCAAACCGTTGAAAATGTTTACACCTCGTGACCTCGTTGAGGCTGATTGGGAAGGACACATATTCTTATAATTACAATGTAAGTAAGTTTAATAATAATATCATAGTTTTTTAAAAGCGTAAAAATCAAGTACTAGAAATCAAATTGAGATTGTTCAAAAGTTTCATTTAAAAGATTCCAAAATTGCGTTTATCGCAAGATTGATGGTTTTATTCCTAAGCTTATATTTTTGAATTTTTACACCTGTAGTTTTATAAAATTGTTTTTTCACTTATTTTTTATAATATAAGGTAAATATAATTGTATTTGAGATACATAATTGAGATGTATTTAATTATTAAACTAGAAAAACTGGTGTATAATTTCTGATTGTTTCAATAAGAGAAAAACCTACATTTATGTCTTTTTTTCATTAATATAACTTTTAAAGTTGTATAATAAACGATTCAAAGCTATTAACATGGATATCGTTCTAATTTTATCATTTTCAATGCTTTCAGTACGATTGTGTACAGCATTTTATTAATTTAAGATGTTTTTTAAGCTGTAAAAAATTAATAACTTTGGGGAATACTCTGCTACTATTGTAAGCGCTCAAAAATCACTTCTGTAGTTCTTAAATTAAGGTTTTTCGTTTATCTAAACTATCAGAAATTATACACGAGTTCTCCTAGTCTCATAATCAAGTAGGAATTGAATAAATAAACCTTTTTAAGGAATTTAATTAAGAAAATTTCAAAATGACATTTCTCATTTAAAAAGCCCGCCATTTTTAACGATGTTTCGGATTTCTCAGTCGGTAATTGTTGATCAGTTTCAGCACTTTGTTCGGAGATGGCGCCAGGGGTAAAAAAAAATATAATTATTTAAAAAATTGTAAAAATAATAAAAAAATAGAGCTTGTACGGTGACAAATTGATACTTTTTTGATAATATAAAGTTTCCCCTTCCTTTAGTTCAAATTTGGTGATCCTAGAACATCATTTAAGTATATAAATCGATATAAACCTGCGCTTGATTACGAGACTCGAAGACTACATTTCAGAGCCTTTATTTATTATTTTCTTGCTTTATCGCGATTGTTAACTAATTAGAAACGTTCATGGTACTAAAAAGCTACATTTATTCAATAAACTACATGATTCATACATTCAGCTTTACAATAGTTATTATATTATTTGTAACTAACGTTTACAATTGTAATTTTGCGAGATTGCTGTGGAGGGAGTGGGAGGTCCGATCGGCGGACTAGTGTTCACTCTCTCGCACATTGGTGTTGTGCGCAGGCGCGAGTTTGGCGTAGAAGGAGTGAGAGACTAGATGCTCGGTGCTCTCACTCGCACATTGAGAGAGTGAGAGGTGAGATTGGTGGACTAGTGTTCTCTCTCTCGCACATTGAGAGAGTGAGAGGTGAGATTGGCGGACTAGTGTTCACTCTCTCGCACATTGGTGTTGTGCGCAGGCGCGAGTTTGGCGTAGAGGGAGTGAGAGACTAGATGCTCGGTGCTCTCACTCGCACATTGAGAGAGTGAGAGGTGAGATTGGTGGACTAGTGTTCTCTCTCTCGCACATTGAGAGAGTGAGAGGTGAGATTGGCGGACTAGTGTTCACTCTCTCGCACATTGTGGGGAGTGAGAGATCCGTAATGGCGGACTAGTGTTCACTCTCTCGCACATTGTGGAAGTGAGAGGTCCGAATGGCGGACTAGTGTTCACTCTCTCGCACATTGGTGTTGTGCGCAGGCGCGAGTTTGGCGTAGAGGGAGTGAGAGACTAGATGCTCGGTGCTCTCACTCGCACATTGAGAGAGTGAAAGGTCCGATCGGCGGACGAGTGTTCTCTCCCTCTTATGCATTTGCGTACTGCGTAGGCTTGGTGCGAGTGAGAGAGGTGACGCTCTCGCGGAGTCTTTCCTCTCGCTGGTGCATCGGCGTACCTGGCGCGGGCTGTGATGTATAATTTTTAATTGTTGCGTTACAATAATTAATAGTATGAGTTATTCGAGGTTCAGACTATTGTAGATCGGTTTTTCGTGTTCGAAAATGTAAAATTTGATACCAAATTAGCCAGTGCTTCTACGTTTTCTATTATTCATTAATGGTCGGGTAGTTACGTTCATCCCTTTTGTGTGAGGTTATGACTAAGCCCCTGTAATTTTATGTACAAGCTGCCTTAGTTTAATGATACATGACTAGAGAAATACAATTTTGCAAACTCGAGATCATTGGTTTCTGAGTCTAGTTTCATGTTACCAATAAACAATGGGAAGGATTTATCTACTGAGAGTAAACATAATCCATCAAATTCAAACCTGATTGAAAATGATCAATTTTGTTATATCGTATGTAAGTATAAAGTATTATAATTTTATTCAAGTAGTTAATAATAACGTATTTTGCTGTGTTGCAGATTAGAAGATGTATTTGTTATACATTTCTACGCCACATAAGCTGCACATTAACATCATCAAATCAACAGGAAACTTTCTGGCAGTTTCTCAGATATCAGTGTTCGGTAATTTTTGGAATTGGACACTACTAAAATTTCAAGAAATGGCACGAAGAATACTTCCTGTCACATCATGTTCTCCTAATACAAATCTGCAAACTTGAGATCCTTGGTTTCTGAGTCTAATTTCATTTTACCAATAAACAATGGAAAGGATTTATCTACGGAGAGTAAACTGTTCTTCAATAGTTATACTGAATATATAAGTACATATGTAATTGTAGAATGTCTTTATTTCATAAGAATATTGTACTGCGCTTAAGCTATATGTTAAATAATTATAAAAATATGTTGTATGTAAAAATACTGATATGTAAGTTTTACAATTTGTAATTATAAGTGCGTTAAAGTTAAGAATCTAATATTTAAGTAAGTTTTACAGTTAGTAGTTATAAGTGCATTAGAATTAACAATGTAACATTTATGTAACATGTATAATTGAAAGAATTTTCAATAAACATAGAGTTAAACTAAAGCAATTGTTTATTCATTTATAAACCTAACTCCCTTATCCAGCCCTTACAAAATTTCACTTAAAAAGCAAGAAATAATGTAGAAAAACATTGCACAGAAGTTTCGAAATACAAAAGTAGAAAAAGAAACGAAAAATATCGGTTTGATACAGAGAAGAACAAAATTCGGTACAAACGGTTTCCAGGAATTCCTGGAATTCGACGTCACTAAAATTCTGGGAAGTGGCACGAAGAATACCTCCTGGCACATCATATTCTCCTGATACAAAGTTCTTATGTCAAGATTCTGATTTTAGGAGTGCGAAATTTTTGGAAACCATTTTGGAAGGTATGTTAAATAAATACATTTATATCACACTTTATTTGTTTATTTTTATCTTTCTTTCTACATTATTTTAATACTTAATATATAATTTGTATAATTTATACTATTTACAAAATACGTACTATCTCTACAGACACTGACTAATAAAAGTAAAAATTATAAACTATTATAGCAAAATTCTATATAGAGAAATACGGCGGTACTATTGTTCTTCTGATACATTTTTAAAAATCCTGGAACTTGGTTTCGCAAAAGGGGATCCCGGAAATTCCTGGAATTCGACGTCACTAAAATTCTGGGAAGTGGCACGAAGAATACCTCCTGGCACATCATATTCTCCTGATACAATTTCTCAAAATCTGGATTTTGATTCCGCAAAAGGGGCTCCCGAAAATTCTGATACAAAATTCTTATTTCACGATGCTGTTTTTAGGTTTTTTACATACATTCACCTTTATCCAAATCAGAATACCAACATGTAGCACATGGTTGAATTCGTCTCGGTGCCTGCTGTTACATTCTGAAGAGAAAATTATAGCATCCCATTTAAAAAAGTTACATTGACCTTCAGATCTCCTCTACTGCTCCACCCAGAAGAAAATAATTATTACCACACGATGCACCCCATTTTGCCAAGCAACTTTTGTACGAACACATTTTTAATAACTACAACCCCTTCCGAAATATCTTAGAATATTGCTATAATAGTTTATTATAGAAGATTACCTCCTGGCACATCATATTCTCCTGATACAATTTCTCAAAATCTGGATTTTGATTCCGCAAAAGGGGCTCCCGAAAATTCTGATACAAAATTCTTATTTCACGATGCTGTTTTTAGGTTTTTTACATACATTCACCTTTATCCAAATCAGAATACCAACATGTAGCACATGGTTGAATTCGTCTCGGTGCCTGCTGTTACATTCTGAAGAGAAAATTATAGCATCCCATTTAAAAAAGTTACATTGACCTTCAGATCTCCTCTACTGCTCCACCCAGAAGAAAATAATTATTACCACACGATGCACCCCATTTTGCCAAGCAACTTTTGTACGAACACATTTTTAATAACTACAACCCCTTCCGAAATATCTTAGAATATTGCTATAATAGTTTATTATAGAAGATTACCTCCTGGCACATCATATTCTCCTGATACAATTTCTCAAAATCTGGATTTTGATTCCGCAAAAGGGGCTCCCGAAAATTCTGATACAAAATTCTTATTTCACGATGCTGTTTTTAGGTTTTTTACATACATTCACCTTTATCCAAATCAGAATACCAACATGTAGCACATGGTTGAATTCGTCTCGGTGCCTGCTGTTACATTCTGAAGAGAAAATTATAGCATCCCATTTAAAAAAGTTACATTGACCTTCAGATCTCCTCTACTGCTCCACCCAGAAGAAAATAATTATTACCACACGATGCACCCCATTTTGCCAAGCAACTTTTGTACGAACACATTTTTAATAACTACAACCCCTTCCGAAATATCTTAGAATATTGCTATAATAGTTTATTATAGAAGATTACCTCCTGGCACATCATATTCTCCTGATACAATTTCTCAAAATCTGGATTTTGATTCCGCAAAAGGGGCTCCCGAAAATTCTGATACAAAATTCTTATTTCACGATGCTGTTTTTAGGTTTTTTACATACATTCACCTTTATCCAAATCAGAATACCAACATGTAGCACATGGTTGAATTCGTCTCGGTGCCTGCTGTTACATTCTGAAGAGAAAATTATAGCATCCCATTTAAAAAAGTTACATTGACCTTCAGATCTCCTCTACTGCTCCACCCAGAAGAAAATAATTATTACCACACGATGCACCCCATTTTGCCAAGCAACTTTTGTACGAACACATTTTTAATAACTACAACCCCTTCCGAAATATCTTAGAATATTGCTATAATAGTTTATTATAGAAGATTACCTCCTGGCACATCATATTCTCCTGATACAATTTCTCAAAATCTGGATTTTGATTCCGCAAAAGGGGCTCCCGAAAATTCTGATACAAAATTCTTATTTCACGATGCTGTTTTTAGGTTTTTTACATACATTCACCTTTATCCAAATCAGAATACCAACATGTAGCACATGGTTGAATTCGTCTCGGTGCCTGCTGTTACATTCTGAAGAGAAAATTATAGCATCCCATTTAAAAAAGTTACATTGACCTTCAGATCTCCTCTACTGCTCCACCCAGAAGAAAATAATTATTACCACACGATGCACCCCATTTTGCCAAGCAACTTTTGTACGAACACATTTTTAATAACTACAACCCCTTCCGAAATATCTTAGAATATTGCTATAATAGTTTATTATAGAAGATTACCTCCTGGCACATCATATTCTCCTGATACAATTTCTCAAAATCTGGATTTTGATTCCGCAAAAGGGGCTCCCGAAAATTCTGATACAAAATTCTTATTTCACGATGCTGTTTTTAGGTTTTTTACATACATTCACCTTTATCCAAATCAGAATACCAACATGTAGCACATGGTTGAATTCGTCTCGGTGCCTGCTGTTACATTCTGAAGAGAAAATTATAGCATCCCATTTAAAAAAGTTACATTGACCTTCAGATCTCCTCTACTGCTCCACCCAGAAGAAAATAATTATTACCACACGATGCACCCCATTTTGCCAAGCAACTTTTGTACGAACACATTTTTAATAACTACAACCCCTTCCGAAATATCTTAGAATATTGCTATAATAGTTTATTATAGAAGATTACCTCCTGGCACATCATATTCTCCTGATACAATTTCTCAAAATCTGGATTTTGATTCCGCAAAAGGGGCTCCCGAAAATTCTGATACAAAATTCTTATTTCACGATGCTGTTTTTAGGTTTTTTACATACATTCACCTTTATCCAAATCAGAATACCAACATGTAGCACATGGTTGAATTCGTCTCGGTGCCTGCTGTTACATTCTGAAGAGAAAATTATAGCATCCCATTTAAAAAAGTTACATTGACCTTCAGATCTCCTCTACTGCTCCACCCAGAAGAAAATAATTATTACCACACGATGCACCCCATTTTGCCAAGCAACTTTTGTACGAACACATTTTTAATAACTACAACCCCTTCCGAAATATCTTAGAATATTGCTATAATAGTTTATTATAGAAGATTACCTCCTGGCACATCATATTCTCCTGATACAATTTCTCAAAATCTGGATTTTGATTCCGCAAAAGGGGCTCCCGAAAATTCTGATACAAAATTCTTATTTCACGATGCTGTTTTTAGGTTTTTTACATACATTCACCTTTATCCAAATCAGAATACCAACATGTAGCACATGGTTGAATTCGTCTCGGTGCCTGCTGTTACATTCTGAAGAGAAAATTATAGCATCCCATTTAAAAAAGTTACATTGACCTTCAGATCTCCTCTACTGCTCCACCCAGAAGAAAATAATTATTACCACACGATGCACCCCATTTTGCCAAGCAACTTTTGTACGAACACATTTTTAATAACTACAACCCCTTCCGAAATATCTTAGAATATTGCTATAATAGTTTATTATAGAAGATTACCTCCTGGCACATCATATTCTCCTGATACAATTTCTCAAAATCTGGATTTTGATTCCGCAAAAGGGGCTCCCGAAAATTCTGATACAAAATTCTTATTTCACGATGCTGTTTTTAGGTTTTTTACATACATTCACCTTTATCCAAATCAGAATACCAACATGTAGCACATGGTTGAATTCGTCTCGGTGCCTGCTGTTACATTCTGAAGAGAAAATTATAGCATCCCATTTAAAAAAGTTACATTGACCTTCAGATCTCCTCTACTGCTCCACCCAGAAGAAAATAATTATTACCACACGATGCACCCCATTTTGCCAAGCAACTTTTGTACGAACACATTTTTAATAACTACAACCCCTTCCGAAATATCTTAGAATATTGCTATAATAGTTTATTATAGAAGATTACCTCCTGGCACATCATATTCTCCTGATACAATTTCTCAAAATCTGGATTTTGATTCCGCAAAAGGGGCTCCCGAAAATTCTGATACAAAATTCTTATTTCACGATGCTGTTTTTAGGTTTTTTACATACATTCACCTTTATCCAAATCAGAATACCAACATGTAGCACATGGTTGAATTCGTCTCGGTGCCTGCTGTTACATTCTGAAGAGAAAATTATAGCATCCCATTTAAAAAAGTTACATTGACCTTCAGATCTCCTCTACTGCTCCACCCAGAAGAAAATAATTATTACCACACGATGCACCCCATTTTGCCAAGCAACTTTTGTACGAACACATTTTTAATAACTACAACCCCTTCCGAAATATCTTAGAATATTGCTATAATAGTTTATTATAGAAGATTACCTCCTGGCACATCATATTCTCCTGATACAATTTCTCAAAATCTGGATTTTGATTCCGCAAAAGGGGCTCCCGAAAATTCTGATACAAAATTCTTATTTCACGATGCTGTTTTTAGGTTTTTTACATACATTCACCTTTATCCAAATCAGAATACCAACATGTAGCACATGGTTGAATTCGTCTCGGTGCCTGCTGTTACATTCTGAAGAGAAAATTATAGCATCCCATTTAAAAAAGTTACATTGACCTTCAGATCTCCTCTACTGCTCCACCCAGAAGAAAATAATTATTACCACACGATGCACCCCATTTTGCCAAGCAACTTTTGTACGAACACATTTTTAATAACTACAACCCCTTCCGAAATATCTTAGAATATTGCTATAATAGTTTATTATAGAAGATTACCTCCTGGCACATCATATTCTCCTGATACAATTTCTCAAAATCTGGATTTTGATTCCGCAAAAGGGGCTCCCGAAAATTCTGATACAAAATTCTTATTTCACGATGCTGTTTTTAGGTTTTTTACATACATTCACCTTTATCCAAATCAGAATACCAACATGTAGCACATGGTTGAATTCGTCTCGGTGCCTGCTGTTACATTCTGAAGAGAAAATTATAGCATCCCATTTAAAAAAGTTACATTGACCTTCAGATCTCCTCTACTGCTCCACCCAGAAGAAAATAATTATTACCACACGATGCACCCCATTTTGCCAAGCAACTTTTGTACGAACACATTTTTAATAACTACAACCCCTTCCGAAATATCTTAGAATATTGCTATAATAGTTTATTATAGAAGATTACCTCCTGGCACATCATATTCTCCTGATACAATTTCTCAAAATCTGGATTTTGATTCCGCAAAAGGGGCTCCCGAAAATTCTGATACAAAATTCTTATTTCACGATGCTGTTTTTAGGTTTTTTACATACATTCACCTTTATCCAAATCAGATACTACATTACACATCGTGAATTCGTACGGTGCTGCTGTTACATTCGAAGAGAAAATTAAGCGTCCATTAAAAAAGTTACATTGACCTTCAGATCTCCTCTACTACTCCACCCAGAAGAAAATAATTATTACCACACGATGCACCCAATTTTGCCAAGCAACTTTTGTACGAACACATTTTTAATAACTACAACCCCTTCCGAAATATCCTGCTGTAATCACTAAGTTGGACACCTGACATCCCTTAACGCACCAAATCCGATTTGAGAAATTGTATCAGGAGAATATGATGTACCAGGAGGTATTCTTCGTGCCACTTCCCAGAATTTTAGTGACGTCGAATTCCAGGAATTTCCGGGATCCACTTTTGCGAAACCAAGTTCCAGGATTTTTAAAAATGTATCAGAAGAATAATAGTATCGCTGTACTTCTCTATATAGAATTTTGCTATAATAGTTTATAATTTTTACTTTTATTAGTCAGTGTCTGTAGAGATAGTACGTATTTTGTAAATAGTATAAATTATACAAATTATATATTAAGTATTAAAATAATGTAGAAAGAAAGATAAAAATAAACAAATAAAGTGTGATATAAATGTATTTATTTAACATACCTTCCAAAATGGTTTCCAAAAATTTCGCACTCCTAAAATCAGAATCTTGACATAAGAACTTTGTATCAGGAGAATATGATGTACCAGGAGGTATTCTTCGTGCCACTTCCCAGAATTTTAGTGACGTCGAATTCCAGGAATTCCTGGAAACCGTTTGTACCGAACTTTGTTCTTCTTTGTATCAAACCGATATTTTTCGTTTCTTTTTCTACTTTTGTATTTCGAAGCTTCTGTGCAATGTTTTTCTACATTATTTCTTGCTTTTTAAGTGAAATTTTGTAAGGGCTGGATAAGGGAGTTAGGTTTATAAATGAATAAACAATTGCTTTAGTTTAACTCTATGTTTATTGAAAATTCTTTCAATTATGTATGTTACATAAAGGTTACATTCTTAATTCTAACGCACTTAATTCTAACTACTAACTGTAAAAGCTGCATTTATTCAATAAACTACATGATTTATACATTCAGCTTTAGAATAGTTATTATATTATTTATAACTAACGTTTACAATTGTAACTTTGCGAGATTGCTGCGGAGGGAATGGGAGGTCCGATCAGCGGCCGAGTATTGTCCTCTCGCTCGTACAGGGACACGGAGGAAGCGAGAGGTCCGATCGGCGGCTGAGTATTGCTCTCTCGCTCGTACAGTGACGCGGAGGAAGTGAGAGGTAAGATGCTCGTTGCACTCTTCTCTCTCGCTTTTACACTGACGCGGAAAAAAAAGCGAAAAATATATTTAAGGTACAGAAAAGAGTAAATTTGGTTATAAACGGTTTCCGAAAATTCCTGGAATTTGACGTCACTGAAATTCTAGGAATTACCGAAAATGTATTTGAAAATATTCTGCAATTTTTACTTATTCCTTCTGTTGGGATATCCAGCCATTCAGTCATTCCCTTTATTCTAAGGTACGATTACTCTCATAACATTCTACCATTTGTTTTTTACTTTTATGTTCAATATTACTTGTGTTTAACGCTTCCTGTTCTACCGAGGCGCTTGTCCCGGGGCGACTAGGCTCGACGCTACACTGACGGTACTGATTGGTCAGTGTTTTTGCTTAATAATTCAAAAACGAAGCCCCATCCGATATTTTTGCAAAGGAAATTGTTGTTCAGAATAGTCTCAGCTACCCCCCATTTCCGGCTCCTACAAGAGTTCTGGGACACCCTGTATATATATATATAATATAATTATATATTCCTATATTACCGACAGCGTTGTTACTTCGAATAAACAATAGACCATTATAAACAAATAAAATTCAGCGTCCGTTGCCAACCGGGCACGTGGCAAAACGAGAGAGTCCATTACAAACGCCCGATACACACAGTTAGCTCCTTAAATTATTTTATTGTATATACCGTTTATTTCTTTTAAATATGTATATATACAATAACTTGTTTCGTTAAAGAAAGACTATTTTATTTATATCCTGACAACCCTTAGTCCACTACACAATAAAATTTTTAATTACTCTCTTGCTAACCCAATACTTTATTCGAAAGCTTCTTGATTTTTTCGCAACTGTCGCTGAAGTCAATTTAGAATTTTGTCATGGCTCCTGTACACCCTTAAATTACCACCGTGATCATGATTCTGCGATCATTGCAATAAATTACTGTTAGTGATTTTGCACGCCATCTCTAGTACTGGTTAATCGAAGTTGGTAATAAGTAATATTTAGGTGATAGGTTAACAATATAATTTCGTACATCGAAATTAGGGTAGTAAAGTATAATTTTGAATTTATGTGTAAAAAGTGATATAGAAAGAAATTAGATAAGATAAATTTCATAATATCTATTGACGATTATAAGACAAGAGAGATACTTTGCACAAAAGGTGCAGCATACAATGTTGAAAATAGGTAAGTTAATACTCGATACTGCAAGGTTATGTATCGATTTATACTAATATTGATACCTCCAAATATCGATAATTATCGATATAGAAATGTATCGATACTGTATCGTTCATCCCCTGGTTGCTATATATTTTATGAATCTGTTTTATTGAATGATATCTAGATTCGTATTTCGCATCATACCGTAAATATATTTATACGTCGTAGAAATGTATGTACAGTATATGTTATTTTTGAGATTATTTTGTATTTATCATTTTCCATAAATGTAGGAAGAAATATTAATTATTCTCATTTTCATAAAAATTTGAATTGATTTCATAAACATAACAATAATTATTTTCAATATTCCAATAAATAAAATTGTACAAATATTTTATGAATAAATTGAAAAATTATATTTTTTTTATGCATGTAAGATCAAATAATCTCAATAACTTCAAAATTACTTTGACTATAGATGTATGTATATATAGATACATATACTAGCAGATGGCACATTTGTAATTAAGTAATTGGTATTTATTGTATTATTGTATTTACAAATATTAGTAACAAGGTACATATAAAAATGAGTAATTGAAAGTTTTTAGGAGATTTTTACTGATTTAGTTTATACATGCTAAGAAAATAAGTACAGTAAATACATAATATATAAAAATATAATGACGCACCTAAAAAGCGAGATAAGATTGGCTCAGCTAAATCTTTTTGTGATCTCCGAAGGCAATTATCAATGCATGTAAACTTTGTGTTCAAAAAGGTTTTTTTTTGTATAACTTCTGAACTAACTCTCATTTAACAGCTTGACATTTTCAGCTTTAATTATTATCCTTAATAACATATTTCTAATTTATTCTTATAAAATACTTGGAAGTACTTTATCAAAGAGTTAGCTTATTATATCAGCCAACATGATATTTTTATGGAAACAGTAGAAAAATGTTCTCACCATGCTGGCTCATATATTGTTATGTGCATGTACAGACAAAATTTAGTATAGCAGTCGCAAGAGTTTTTCGTATATATCTTATTCATTGCAGCAAAGACAACTGTTATTTTTATATTTGACATGTTAAATCAAATGAAATGTATATGTTAAAAGCTTTGAGGAAGGAGTGGCAATTGCAAAGTTTAGACAATTTAAATTTATGTAAGTTAATAAATATTTACATTTGTAATTGCAGTTTAAACTTATCTTGATCAAATATGTATAATATATCATACTCATTTTTAAATAATCTAATTTACATTAAGTAAAATAAGCATTTATGTATGTTTCCATTTATATTAATGCATTTTAAAAATGAAAAAAAAACCCAGGAATCTTTTAATTAAAATTATAAAAAGAATAATTTTGCAAAAGAAAAATATATTATTATCTGTAAAAAAAAATATAATTCTGTATCATTGTAAGTATAATGATATTTTTAAAACTGTATAAACATTATAAAATCATTTTACATATACCCAATTCCAAAGCAGATAATGATTTAAAATATCATTTTTGTTTTAATAATTATATAGTTATACGAAAACTAACAGAGGTATGTCTTATATTTGTAAAGTAAACTATAGAATTATAGAATTGCATATCATTGGCATAACAATAGTAAATTGTAGATATTATAAATATCAATATAATTTAACATCTGTATAAATATTATGAATAAAATTGTATAAAATAATAATATAAAAATATATAAACTTTGTACAAGATATTTCATAACATACTCATAAATTTAACATATAGAAGTAACACATTTCCTATTTGAATTTGTTTTCTTGTTGTTATATAAACACTATTTACTCAAAAAGTATTATAACAAATTTCTAATATAGACATATTATTTTAAATTAAAAAAATTGGATTAATAACTACTATACCAAATACTATTTATATATGCCTGAATGGATCACTGAATTATATAAGCTAAGTTTATAAAAATCTTAAAATATAAAGCAGCCATAATTCAAAAAACATATTTGTGCTAATTTTTTGTTTTGTATAACTTTTATATAAATTTCTCTTCACCTAAGTAGTTGATATTTATTATGCTGATATTTAAGAAGGATAGATTCCAAAATTAGATCTCAATTGTTCCAAAAAGACAAAGGTAAGAATGGTTTGTGGAGCCAATCTGATAAATGCAGGTACATATCCCTAAAATTAGATATTTCATAGATTTTTAACATATGATTTTCATAATTATGTTCTTGCAATATGTATAATTCAATTATATATTAATATTTAAACATACATATTTAGCTAAAATGTATATAAATAAATAAATGTACGTAATTAATATAGTGAATATTGTAACATAGTAAAAACTGCAATTTTTGTTACAATTTTTTATTTAGAAATTAAAAAAAAAAGCTTACCTTAAAAAATGCGAATGGTCCAAGTTTAGCAGTATACAAAAATATATCCATTATGCCCTATAAATCAATACAAAATATTTAATTACAGATATTTTAGTATATTTGAGTTTTAATTTTACCATTAAAATTACCTTATATTCTCCAGGTTTAGCATTCATTGCTCGTGTCTTCAAAACATCTAATGGTTGTGTTAGAGTTGTAGCTATTGCACCCTTATATCAAAACAACTATGTAAAGATCACATTAATTTATAGAAGAAACAGAGTAAGTTACTTAAACAGTAACATATATTCAATTATCAAAATATTTAAAATATTCAATTTAAAATAATATTTATTTTGTTATTGGTTGTTATATTATTCTATTAATAAATTTTGTTCATTCATACAAATTAATTTAGATTTGTTTATGTAATACTTTATATCTTAAAAGTTCATGTGATATAAGTAAGATAAATTGTTCACCACACATTATATGATTACTGTTTAATACATAATCACTATTTTTTGTACTGAGAAAGGCAAAACATTAAACACATTGTAATAAATAACATGTTACAATTATTTAAATTTTGTTAATCGAGTTTGTTATGTGCTTTATATATTAAATTACATTCATTGCATAGAAATATTTTACTAAAAATAAATAAATATAACGAATTAAGTAAAATTTCTTGAAATATTTGTTGTTTTTAATTGTATAAATATTATTTAGAAAACATTTAAATAACTTACTCTTCATACTGGATATTCATGTTCTATATAATCATACTTACTGCAGATACACTTGATATTACATGAGTTACAGGATTATCAGTAAAATAACCGCTTGCTATCAGTTTAATTTTTATTTCATCATAAAAACTCAGTTGTCCAATAGTCATCAATATAGCTCTTAATGTTGCTGTAGAACATCCACTGTACAATTGAAGTACACCTTCTTGTTGTAATATGCGTACTATTCCATCCAAAGCATGCTTATAACTATAATAATTAATATATAATAAAAATAAAAATAAATTAACATGAAAGTATATACTTACTTTCTCCTGAGTTCTGGTGGAAGTTTTATATCATTTTGCATGCGTACATTAATCACATCTCCTGGAGTTCCAAGAACTCCACCAACTGCACCAGAAAATCCAGCCAGTAATAATTTATGGTGAAATAATAACTTATGTCCAGATTTTTCAAAAGTTTGTTTGCCTACCTATATATGAATAATTTATTAAAAGCAAGGAATAAATATTATATATTGCACATAATACGAATCAATTTACCTCATATGCTCCAAATCTTGCTGTGGAATATGTAAGCTGACGAAGTAAAGAAGCACTAAGACCATTATACAATGCTGAAATTCCTTGTTTTTGTATTATTGAAGTTGTTAATCGTATTACAGATATTTTACCTTCTTGCTGTGTTTGTAGATGCACCTGTAATATGAGTATACATATTTTTTTTTTTAATTACAAAGTTACATTTAATTTTATTAATATAATATTAAAGTGAAAAATGTATAATTAAGTATTTTCATTCTTTTATTACTCAATATTAAAACAACAACAACAACAGTTACACAAAATAAAAAATTTAATAACAAAACTACCTTTAATAAGTCTAGGGGATGGGTTATACATGCAGCACCAGCAGAAGCAAGTCCACCAAAATACCATCTTGACAATTTTTTTGTTTTATCCTCCATATTTTTTATATTTTATAAAACAAGTACCTTCACAAAGTAAATAAATGTTACTTTTTGAAAGTATAAATATTTAATATTAAAATTAAGTTAATATATTTACCTTTTCTTTCTATGTATTTATGTAGAAAATATAATACAGAAAAATAATTTTAATTATGAATTTTTAAATATCAAAAGGGAAGCTGCAAATAAGTAATAAAATTAAAAATAAAACTATAAATCAGCAAACTAATGAGTTTATTTAATAAACAATAATAACAATAATTCTGTAATAAATAAAATGTTTATAAATTTATATAAATATGAATTCGTTCGCATATATACATAGAATTCGAATTTAAAAAAAAATATAGAATACAAATAAAACTAATTGTAAAGATATTTATGTTATATTTATTTTTATAAAAATATTTTGTATTATTAAAGAATTGGATTATAAAAATTTTTAAAGTATATTATTCGCTTTCGCGAAAATGTGAACTTATTTTACATTTCGACTTATTTCAATTTTTTATGCAAAATTACAGCTATCAATGAAAATTCTATCTTATAAACAGATTAAATTATAAATACAGGAATAATAAAGTACATACGTTTAATTGTGAACTATTAAAAATTAATACTGTGAGCAGTAATTATATAAATCAAACTGTTTCTGTGAGTGCATAAGTACAAAGTTCTATAGAATATATTACACTGATTGTAACAAATCAGTTATTAAATAAAAGTACATTAGGATACAAATGAAAAGTGTAATATATGAAGCTATCTATAAATACAAATTCGAATAAAAGTATCTACTAAATGAAAAAAACGGACGTGTGCAATTAATAATAAATAAGGAATATACAAATATATCATAAAGTGTAAAATAGATACATAAAAAGGTACTACAAATTTAAATATATATCAAATATACATATATGAAACTTACACTGTTTCATTTTATAAGAGATATCCTTAGCTCATCATTAGTTGCAAGGTTCTCCAAACAATCCAAACTTTAGATGACGTAATATTACAAATCAGTCAGTCCATTTGCCCTGGAAAGTCGGCAAACGCGCACGTATCAGCTGACAGCCACGTGTTATACCACCTCTTTTCAAGGCTGAATCTATTCCTTATCGACATTTTTATTTGCGAATATAATTTTGCTTATTTTATGAATCTGAATTTCGAGTGTGATTTTCTTTTTAAGTTGGTAAATAAAGATTTTTAAAATACATTTGTTGTATACTATAAAAAATTGTTTGAAGAGTACATTAGTATTTACATTAAATTTCAAATATAGATCCTTAATTTCTAAAAAATTATTTATCTTACAAATAAAAATTTCAACAACATTATAAAATAAGGTATTTACATATAAATAAGTATGTTTACATAACTGAATTATGTATACAAATAATTACCTTAGCCAACAAAATGTTCTTAACATTTTTCATTACAATTCCATGTTTACGTTTGGTATAAAATTTGCATTACTTATTTACATGATAGTAATGCTTAAAAATGTTCAATATACTGTTAAACCATTTTTTATCATATTTCTGCTATTTATATTCAACAAATACGTAATATACATATATAAAGTAAACCATTTGTCAAAAATAAACAGAATAAAAATTAAGATTGTATATTTTTTTGTAGTGACCCTTAAATTTTGTCCATACTGTATGATTGTTTAATACTTAATATTTGTATTAAAAATAGTGAAAGTGCTATTGAAACATCGCGCGTTGAATTTGATATTTTAATAGCCAATTAGATTTAAACTTCGACCATATATACTGATAGATACGACTTTGGATGTCTGTTTTGAAGCAAAGATAAAGCTATCTGTATTAGATCTTTATTAGATGATAAGTTATTGTCTCATTAAAGATAGTGTGCAAAATCACTAACAGTGATTTATCACAGTGATCGCAGAATCACAATCACGGTCGTAATACTTTATTCACAACCATGATTGTGATTTTCTAATATATTTTGAAATAATTCTTAACTTTAATTGAATTACTTTTGATAAAATACTTCAATATAGAATGCATAAAAACATTTATATGTACATAATACAAATTTTAAATTATGTTATGTTCTCTACATATAATGTAAATTCATGTTATTTGATATTAATATTAAAAATAAATCTAATTTTATTAGCATAGTAGAATGTAATATTAGTAGAACACTAATAGTATTAGTGTATTAGTATTCTGCTGACACTAGTATTAGTATTCTACTAATATTAGTATACTAAGGAGTTTTGTATTAAAGTTATATTTATATTTAGTATAATGAAGTCTAAAGAAATTTTTAATTCAACTTATACTTGCAATTTATTCATTGTATTTTATTATTTATTTCCTTTTCCCTAATAAGAAAATTATATTTACATTGTTTTTGTCCATATTAGTCTAAGAATCCCACCAATCAGAAACGATCATGAAGAATCACTACATCTAATGTAGTATCCGCCATTTTGAATTATCTGGAATTATTTTGTTACGTCACGAGTGGGCTATTTTTCCGATTATCTTTATTTCACTCCGCCTCGTGGGTCTGCAGGTACAGTTAGGCCGTATATATACATATAGACCCCGTTTGTAAGTATATATGATTGAAGAATTTAACCCAATAACTAAAGTGATTATAGCTGAATAACTGTACTCAAAAACGTAACAATGTATAGACCATAGCTTGTGTTAGTAAGGTAGAAATTGATACCAAAGCTTGTGTCAGTAAGGTAGAAATTGATACCAAAATGATAAATTTTTTTCGAGTCGCCAAAAATACTTCTTGCAATCATCATTTTTGTCAAAAATGAACCTATTCCCAAAATTTCAGCCAATTAGGAGCACGGAGATTGACGGAAGTTCAGTCAAGGATGTAGAAAGTTTATTATATTTTGTTCTTTTCCTTAAAAAATATTTTGCGTCTTCAAGGCTATCGTGATCCACAGGTTGCAAATCATTAGGTTAATGGTATGCGGGAGTAATTCCGAATTGATCCTGGGAGTCTCATGCGGCACAATTGAGAATCTCCAGACAAGGACAGAGTGATCCTTATTTCTCCTACATCGGTCGGTCTCTTAAGCTGTATATAATGTAAATTTGTTTTTAAGTTCGAATAGTTCGAATACGAAAATCCTTAAACGCTTCGCGACGGACGAATAGTAGCGTTCTAAGATTAGGGAGCGCCTGGTATCATTCATTTTATTTTACGTATACATATACGTGCATTGTATGTTTATATAAATATGTATATAAATTGCTTACAATAAATTTAATTGAAGAATACTTTATTGAAATCAGTCGAGACGTGCTCGTGACTATGGTCTACAAAGAAGTGCTCTTTTCCAAGTAAAACGTTAGCTGTAAGGACACCTACGTCACTATGGCCCTTGTTTAACCGTTCAGAGGTATTTCCCCTTCTAAAAAACCCAACAGGGAAGCTACCTCGCTGAAAAAGCGCATGGCTCGCTCCAGTGGTTCCAATTTCTTAAATTTTCTAACAGATACCATCCTAGATTCATTATACTTACTTTACTCGCTTTGATTTTCACGAACATCGTGCGTGTTGCTTGAATACGATCACTGGACGCAGATTACCTTCCTCGGTTAGGGTCGTAAATTCTAGGCTTAACTACAGTAGTTTCTCCGAGTCATCGAAAATCGGGACCGGAAACGACGATTTATCGTGTAGCAGACCGAAATATGGGGAGAGCTAAAAGCTACTATTTTAAAAATGATGCAATGAAAAGGAAAGAGAAATCCGAGAGTCTACAGCGTCGGCAGAAATCAAAGAGACATATCGCTGAGACATTACTGAAGTAAGGGCAACATTTATTTATCTTTAATTTTTTGGAACTGAAAATTGTATCACCTCACTTGTGGTATTTTTCTGGTTAAAATGACACCAAACACGGCATAATTTAATGCATATTTGCGTATTTTGTAAGTAATAATGACTTGTTTCCTTTAGATCATAAAATCCGTAAATATGCACCAAATTATGCTGTATTTGGTATCATTATAACCAGAAAAATACTGCAAATACGGTGGTATAAATTTCGCTTCCTAAAAATTAAAAATAAAAAAGTTTTGTCCTTATATTAGTAATGTCTCGCTGACATGTGAACTCGGATCAGGTTACACTACTTGGCCGTTGTTCTTTGTAACAGATTTATCGGTAAGACCACACAGCATACATACTAACACAAAAACAACAAATTTTTTATTTTTCTCATTGTTACTTTTTTTTAAATACAATTTGTACTGACACAGCCATAAAGTTCTCCTAAATAAAATGAGGCCAAACACAGTATAATTCAGAGTACATTAAATTAACAGTAATGATAAATTTACAAATTATAGAAACTTTATTATATGAAATTACCAGAAATGATAAAAACATATAAATAATTATAACTACATTGCACAATTAAATTCACAGTTCAAGATGTTATTCACTGAAAACAATCTTCCTTTTGGTAGCTAGGCTCCTGAACTACCAGTGATGTATAAAATAGAGAAATAAATAAATGCAGACTACAACATATATCACCATAAATAGCAAGTTTTCAGTTCTATAGAATTTAACATACGTTTTGAAATGCATTGTAATGAATTTTGTGACTGAAAATAAGAAATACTCGATAAACAACGCCTACTGCCGTAGACCTACAAGATTAAAAGTATATAAATGAAAATTAAGTTTATAATTTTTTAATACAATTATAAAATATACTCAACTTACCTAAAAGATCGTTTTTAATAGCTTGAAATACATCTTGAGCAAAGTTTCCTCTTCTTGACACATAACTATTAAGCCGCGTTAATAAATATTTTAATTCAGTTATTTCATGATCATTGAATGTACTTTCTTCTCCTCCTCTTTCTTCTCTTTTTCTTTCTTCTTCCCCTTCTTCTCCTTCTTCTGCTTCTTCTTCTTTTTCTTCTTCTTCTTCTTCTTTTACTTCTACTTCTTCCAAATACTCTCCTTCATGATTCCCTTCACTTTCCGCTTGGTCACAATGCGATATAAAATCAATTACATCAGATTCTGAGCATTCAACATCCATAATGACACTCATTGCACGTTGCATATCGAAGTGAAGTACATTTCCTTCTTGTGGTATAAGTTTGTTCCAAGCATTTCTAATGTCCTCTGTACTGATTTGTCCCCAAATGTCATACAACGTATCTGTGCAATTCTTCAAATTGTAATTCTTTAAAAATTGATTGATACCAGTAGAATATGTTGCAGCTGTTTGCATCAGTCGATGCCTGTATAATATTTTTATTTTTGCAATGATTCCTTGGCTCATTGGTTGAATTAATGATGTAGCGTTTGCAGGCAAAAGAATAATTTTAAAACCTTCCCTATTTACAACCGATTCTGGTAACTTGTGACTGCTGCAATTGTCCAATAAAAGGATGACCTTTCCCCTGCTATCATTTTGAGCCTGGTGAGCATGCACATTTGGAATGAAATAATTTTCATACCAGTCTGCAAATAACGACTGTGTCATCCAGACATTATTCTGTGATTTGAACACAGCAGGCAAACTGTGATGTTGATTTTTCAAAGTAGTAGGACTTGTAAATTTATTTATAACTAACGGCATTAATTTATGAGTACCTGTTGCATTAGCGCATAATACCAGTGTTACCCGTTCCTTTCGGCTTTTCCATCCTTTTACAAATTTTTCATTTTCTCCTATTAATGTTTTATTTGGAAGACCTTTCCAATACAACCCCGTTTCATCCATATTATATATATTATTTTCATCTATTTGTTCTTCCTTCATTAATGTTCTTAATTCTTCAACAAAACGTTTGGCATCATCTTCATTAGTGCTAGCACCTTCTCTATACGCGTGCACCAGTCGTATATTATTACGATTTTTAAATTTTGCCAACCATCCTTTACTCACTGTAAAATTCGAGCATGACGGTATAGAGTCTTTTATTTCCGATGCTTTCTCCAGGAGTAATTTATCAGACATAGAATCTCCAGCAGTCCTTTTCTCAATAAACCACGCCAGCAATTGTTTCTCCAATTCTTCATAAACGGGTTTTCTTATTCTTTGTCGTTTCTTCTGCTTCATATCCTCGTCCTTAAATTTTAAAATTTGCGGAGCGTTTCTTCTGATTAAACGAATCGTTGACTCTGCCACGTTAAATTTTTTAGCGGCAGCTGAAACTTTTAACGTTTCCAAGTCCTCCAAAACTTGAAGCCGTTCTTGCACACTTAATGTTTTCCTGGTTGCCATACTGGTAACAAGAAAACACAATGAACACTTAATATCTCGAATCACGTACGAAAGAGTAACTATACAATTACTAAGATTCGCATTTGATCGGTTTAAATGATAGCTTGATACTGTGAAGCCTCCGTAAGTCGCTGAAGCGTTCTCTACGATAAATCGCTGGGAATCACCCCCACCACAAAATTCTCCTTACCTCCGCTCGCTGCTATAGGTCGAATAATCATGGAGGGGACGGAAATGTGAGAACAACCGAAGCTCGATCGAGGTTCACCCGAGTCTGTCACTTTGATATTTTTCCGAACGTAGAAAAGAACAGGATTATTGAAAAGAGAGAAGTCCGAGGTACATTGGTGAGACACTACTAATGTAAGGACAAGACTTTTTTATTTTTAATTTTTCGAAAATGAAAATTGTACCACCGCATTTGTGATATGTTTCTGGTTAAAATGATTCCAAACACGGTATAATTTGGGGCACATTTACGGATTTCATGATCTAAAGGAACAAGTCATTATCACTTATAAAATACGCAAATATGCACCAAATTATGTCGTGTTTGGTCTCATTTTAATCAGGTAATCTAATGAATGTGTTAGTACAAATTATATTAAAAAAAAAAAAGGTAAAAACTAAAAAAATTAAAAATTTGTTGCCTTAGCGTCAATATGCATGTGTGATCCCACCGATAAATATGTTATGAAGAACGACGGCCAAGTAATGTAACCTGATCCGAGTTCACATATCGGTGAGACACTACTAATGTAAGAATAACTTTTTTTTATTTTAGTGGAAATTCTATTATTATATTATATCATAAAACAAAACTATGTATTTTGTTAAGTCTCTTAAGAACAATTGATTATGATAGATAAAGTCACAAATTAATATCAAATCTGTTACATTGCAAAAGTAAGGTGAATCTAACATTTTGGTCATTGTATATATTATGTAAAAAGTAACAAGTTAATGAGGTGTATTTCATAAAAATTTAAATATAAACCATTTATAAGAAATTTTGTAAATATTTTATTTGTTCTTTTATATGAAGACATGTAGTGTAGAAAATTATAAAAACAAATTTATTTTATACAGCTCATATATAAGATGCATAAATTTGCACTTGGCGATCTGATAATTTGTACGTGTATCTTGCTACCTCTGGCCAATTATGCTGGCTTCTAATAACATCAGCCCTCCAATTAACTGTTATTTTTCCAGATATATCATTGGAATATCCTGTTCTAAAAGGTTCAACCATAACAAATAAATGTGCCATATATTTAAGACTATCTAGAAATGCATCAGAACAACTTTGTAGTTCATGTTTATACGTATGTGTCATAATACAAAGCTGAGATATATTATCACATTCAATAAGCGATCTTAAACATCTTATAAAATACATAGATTGTTTTAAACTAAATCCAAAATTATAAAGATGATTTATATTATCAATTATAATAATCATAGGTTTATTCATTTTCATCATTTTAGTATATTCATTTTTAATAGTGGTAAACAAACTATCAACTTCTTTGTTTCCTGTTACTTTATACATACATTCTATGTCAAATGCTTTAGTTTTTATTGGTTCTATAAAAGTAGCTATATTTTTTTCTTTTAACAAAGCAAGGTTGTAACCAAATTTCATACCCATGTTATAATAATGATTAAAAGTATTATGGAAAAGTACAAAACATATTCCATAATTGTTTTTTAACGCATTTAAAATAACTGTATTTAATACAAAGTTTGCATTGCTGTCATGTTGTTCTTCAATTAATATTAGTTTTCCATCCATATTTATTTTATCAATACCAAGTATGTCAAATACTGAATCCATTGTGCTATGCGTCTTTTATGCTAAAAATAATAAAGTAAAAATTCTATTCTTATAATTTTTATAAACTAACCTATAAGTTATAGTCTTTAAAAACTAACTTATATCAAGGATATAATCTTGTGCACATATTAAGCATTTATAAGATTAAGCATTTCTTATTATACATTTCAGTAACTCGATTTATCATTTAATCCAATTTGAAGTAAAATTAATTATAAGTACTTCAAATTTACATTACTGGTATCAACATACGAATAAATTTGTATGTTTTAACTTACCTGTCGAGTAAAAATCTATCACGTGCATTAAAGAATAATAAAACATATGAAATGCATCTCAGTCTTAATCAGGCCCCACCAAGTTCTACTCTTGTGAACTTGAAGTAATATTTAACTTACGCCCATCACCAGTTGCAGCGCTAGTGTCCCTCCTAATTTAACCTCACTGTATGCAGTGTTTCAGTGAACAACAGCTTAAACATTACCGTATCTAGTATCATGTATTGATATTCAAATTAGGAGTCAATGTATTGTATATTGATACCATTGGTTAAAGTCGAAGGTTAAAAAAACCCTGTTTTCATTCAATCTTAACATATTTATAATAGGCCGCGTCGAATTAGCTGTTTCATTAGCTGTCGAACAGAATAAATTTAAGGTTTCTAAATTTCTCATTCCTAATAAAACAGCTGTATTCCTCATAAAAGTATTTAGTCGTCTTTTTTATTTGTGCGCCTTGCCAAGCAGAGCAATTCAATTCTCCACGGGCACCAATCCATTTTTTCCTTTCTAAGAATCCCCAAATGGAACGTAATATTGGTATAAATTCATTCTGCATATACCATATGCACCCGCCAAAATTTAAAACCGTATATTCAACAAATAAGAGATAAATAGTTATTATTTTTATGAAAATACTACAGAATTATAAAATATTCCTTAAGCTGGGATTTATTAATATACAGGGTGAGGCACCTAACTTGATCATCTTGAATAACTTTCGAATTATGTGTTATACAAAAAATTAGTATTATAAGATTACATGACATCAAGGGGGACATTGTGCCTAGTTTATAGGTGAAGGCGTTTAGGGGATTTTGAAGGTTAATTTTGTTTTTATAAATGGAATGCTCTATTTTTTTACTGCACTTTGAAAGGTCATTAATTTCCAAGAAAAAAAGTGTTAAACACAGTTATTTGATACCAAATATGTGATATTTATCGTTCACGAGCTATTTGTGAAAATTCGAGATTATAAATTTACTTAGAAATGTAAAATTCTAGTAATGTTTATAAAATATTGTATGTAAAATTTTTTTAGAATAAGTCTCCTAAAATTTACCAAATTGAAACCTATTTGAATAGGCTAATAATTATCGATAGTTTTCAATAGCAAAGACTATCGATTACTATCGATAGTATATCGATAGTTCTCTGCTTCTAACGCACACCTTTCTCAAAATGGCGTAACCGGTTCTTCCGTCCAACGAGTCATTTCATTGTACCATTCGTACTATAAAGTCATATGATGAGGGACGACGTGAGTGCTGCAGACGATACTGTTCAAAAAAAAGAAGTTGCTCATTTTCAAGCACCTGCAATTCAACATAATCCTGATGGATGGGGTCCTTGTGAATTACCTGATCAATTTAAAGACATACCCTATCAACCATTTTCAAAAGGCGATAGACTAGGAAAGGTTTGTCATTATATTTTTTTCGATTTTAATTTGTATTATAATTGTTTCTTACGTATTTTTTGTTATAGATTTCAGATTGGACTACACCAGCATTTCAAGATAAGAAATTTCCAAGTAAGTATCTGTTATACTTATTTAACCTATACGTTTTTTTTGAGAAAGGAGAAGGCATTTACAATGAAAGTCATCTCAAAGTAACATATTTTTAAAGAAAGTAAGTGACAGTCAAAAGTTAAAGTGTTCAGCTGTATGGACCAATTAGATTATGGGTATAAAACAATATGGCATCAAAGAAATCAATTATATAAAAAATTTTAATTTTATGTATGTATAATTTTTTAATTATTGAATTCCTAATTTTTATTCAACTGGCCAAAAAGTATCAAAAGTTCAAAAGGTCAATGATTTTTTATCTTAAAAAGTAGAGTTTAATTTATGAATATTGACCATAATAAAATTTATTCTTCTCAGAAGAATTATTCTTTGGTTACAAAAGTTTTGAATTAGATTAATTTGAATTTTTTTGAAAAGTTAGAATCAGTTTAACTAAATGATGTATAAAAAAAAGTGTAATAAGTTGCAATTAGTTGTAATTGTAAAGAAAATAGTGAAGGTCAATGTTTTTAACTCTTTTATTTGAACTCTTAATGAAAATTTAAAGCATATTTTTTATATATTTAAATAAATTAATTAAACATGTGTGCTAAGTAATTTCAAATCTTTATGTAAGATTTTCCATATTATTAATAAGTTATATGTTTTTCAAATAATACAAATTGCAAGAATATGTAAAAAACCTTATAAAACCTTGTTTTTCCTATCGTTTTAGCTTGATGTATAGTACTTTAATAGTGCACAAATTATTAAAAATAATTCCTTGTTTTTTTGTAGACGTTGTTAGACGAAACAATTCGTATTTGTTAAATCTGTAGTATTGGTTTATTTAAAAACAAAGTTTTCTGTAAAAAAGTGTCACCTTACATTTTAGACTTAGTATACTATGTAATCTACCTTTTGACATTAATTAGTTGCAGTTTTTTCTAATAATATTTATTACTCGTAAATATAAATTGAAAATTTCAGTTCTTTAATAAAAAGGTTTTTTTGTTTTTTATAGACAAGTATACATCGCAGTTTGGTTCAGGTAGCCAGTATGCATACTTCCACGATGAAGATGAAACAACCTTCCACTTGGTTGATACAACCCGTGTACAAAAGCCACCTTATCAACGTGGTGGCCGATTCCGTCATAACCAAAGGAATTTACGTGGCCGTGGTAACCAGCGTGGTGCATTGAGTCAGATGCAACAGCTTGGTAAATTGAAGCTTCGCGAAAGAGATCGCAAAGGTCAGACGAAACGCTGGGGCAGGCAGCAAGGCCTACGTAACCATAAAAATCAACCACCAATTAAAATTCGCGATGCGTCCGTTACTGTAAGACCGGATTGGGTTACCATCGAAGAAATGGACTTCCCGCGTTTAACGAAACTATCTTTACCCAGCGTAAAAGATGGAGAAGATATTTTGTGTTGCGGTTCTCTCGAATATTATGATAAAACTTATGACAGAGTAAATGTGAAAAATGAGAAGCCGTTGCAACGAATTGATAGAATTTTCCATACTGTTACCACTACTGATGATCCAATTATTCGTAAACTTTCAAAGACAGAAGGGAACGTTTATGCTACGGATGCCATTTTGGCAACGATAATGTGTTGTACTCGCAGTAATTATTCTTGGGACATAGTAATCGAAAAAATTGGAGATAAATTGTTTTTCGATAAACGAGATAATACCGAATTTGATCTGTTGACTGTAAACGAAACCAGCGTCGAGCCTCCTCAAGACGACGGAAATTCTCTGAATTCCCCTCGAAATTTGGCTTTGGAAGCCACATTCATTAATCATAATTTTTCGCAACAAGTGCTGAAATCTAACGAGCCTAGATACAAGTTTGAAGAGGGTAATCCATTCATTTCAGAAGAAGAAGAAAGCGACGTTGCTAGCGTTGCGTACAGATACAGGAAATGGGATTTAAATAATGGAATCGTCCTTGTCGCAAGATGCGAACACGATGCCGTGATGCAAGGTCCTAACAATGAAATTCAGTTTTTGACAATTAAAGCTTTGAACGAATGGGATTCGAAATTGGCCAATGGCGTCGAGTGGAGACAGAAATTGGATACACAGCGTGGTGCGGTACTAGCTAACGAGTTGCGCAACAATGCATGCAAGTTAGCGAAATGGACCGTTCAAGCATTGCTAGCGGGTTCTGATCAATTGAAATTTGGATACGTATCCAGAGCAATGGTCAGAGATTCTAGTAAACATGTTATTCTTGGTACTCAACAGTATAAGCCAAATGAGTTTGCAACACAAATCAATCTTAATATGGATAATGCTTGGGGTATTTTGAGATGCATCATTGATATTTGCATGAAACAAAAAGATGGAAAGTATTTAATTATGAAGGATCCAAATAAACCAATGATACGGTTATACGATATTCCTGATAACACATTTGAAAGTGAAGGAGAAGAAGATGAGGATGATGATGAACCTGTTAATGATGCTTTCCAGAGTTAATATTTCGGATTTTCTACAGTTTCCTCGAACATTATCTTAAAGGTCATTGAGTATTACCATAAACATGTACTATAAAAATAAAACATGAAACAATGAACAAATTTCAATTCAACTTTTGTTGCCATTTTGTTACAAAATTCCTTTTAAATTTTCTGCAATTCAAATTTTATTTTTATAATTCTAAATATCAAAAGATGTTATTTAATCAAGCTTCATTCTCTTTTTGTGGTGGAGGCTGTTTTAGCTATAGACAAATTGTTTAATATCTAATTCGCACTTGCTAAATACGTGATTGTACAATTTAAATTCCTTTACTTTTTTTGATTTTGTAACTTTTAATAGGTAACCAGATATAAATATTTGTGTTCTGCGAGACTCACCCGATGTTACCCCAAATTGACTCCCAGTTCGAGAATTGAGACGAATTAAGGGTCGCAGAAGATAATGCGGGATATTACAGAGGATCCCTTTTTGGACAATGCAAGCATATTTCGGGTCACTGCCCTGTTAAAATATGAAATTATTTTTTATACCAGTTAATGTTTTAATCGAATAATTCGGTTATTTTATTTAATCTGGAGGTACGAATAATTTGATATTCTGAAATGTTTTAAATTTTCATTTTGGATATAACTCGTACTTAACGCTTCCTAATTCACCGACGCGTTTGCACACAGCCTAGTCCGAACGTTGCAGCTCAAAATTACATTCTCGTGGTTGAACATTCTGATTAGTTAGCATTTTTCCTTAATAATTCAAAAACGAAGCTCCATTCAACATTTTTGTAAAGGAAATTGTTCTTCCGGTTCTAACCAAATTCTGGGACACCCTGAATAAGAGTGAAGCTAAATTCATGCGATAGCGTAACATTTAAGATTTCAAGTTGGCAGTACTGACAGGTCTGTGATTACGTTTCTTAGAGAATTAAAGATTTGAACATTTAGGAGCCTGAGATTTGAAGAACAAGTTAGGTTGATGCATTGTTTGTAGTAATTTAACTAAATTTAATATGGCTTCGTCTGTAATTGCTACAGCAACAGTTCGTGCTGTTAAAGGCAGAAAAATACTTGCTACGAGAGCTGCTCTTACTTTAGTGAGTGGGTTAACGCAGATCTAGTATTTTTAATTATTTTTACATAGTGTTGATTAACGTTACGACATAAGCAATATTTACGAATTAAGGTTAGGTTTCAATTTATGTAAAAATTATTTTTATGTAGAATTTGTACTTAAAGTATAATTAATTTTCTTAGAAAACATTTATTATTTGCTAAGATCTTTTGTTGAAGTAACTTTAACCAAATATTATGTATAAAACTTATAATTAAAATAAATATTAATTGTTTCTAAGTATCATATAGATTAGTGTATAATATTTTTAGAAAAATTTAACTATATATCAATTGAGTCATAAAATCTGATAATTTGTTTTTGATAAGTTTTGTATAAACTACTATTTCTTAATCTAATGCAATAGAAAAAATTAATAAGTTTTCAAAATTGTTAAAACTATAAAAATAGTATGTAAACAAATTAATATAAAGTTAATTAAAAATAATAATATCAGATAACAAATTTCAAAGCAGCCTTAATTAAATGTTGAAAATTGTACTTATATTAAACATGTTTAATACTGAGATGCTAATATTATTTTTCTACAAATTATATGTTTCCTTTATTTCTAAATGAAAAAATGCAAGAAATACAGTAGACTCCAAAGGAAATGCACACAATGGACCACTTGACCGCATCTTAATAGATTATAAGAAATGAAAATTGTTTATGAGCAATGATGGCTATCGTAACAAAATGACTGTATTATGTATTCCAGGTATCCCAGAATGAAGAAAGGGAAAGCAGCCCATTGTAGGCACTTTGATGTCTATTAGCGAGAGAATCATTCTGTGTATATTAACCATATAAGATAAACATTGTTTTCTGCAATTTCAATTTAAATGTAATTTTTTCATGTTGTAATGAATTTAATATTTCTTTTTATTTCCAACATTTAATCTTTATTACATAAATTATTTTTATTTACTTGTAGTTATATTAGTAATATATGTTTAATTATTTTGTTACAGACACCAAGTGCAGTAAAAAAAATCAAAGAGTTGCTGAGAGATAAAAGCGAATATGTAAGTGAATATACTTTTAGTTTGGACATCTTTTAATGTTTGATTAGGATATTGTGATACATATTGGATAAATACTAATATCATATATCATTTAACTTAGTAATGATTGAATATTGATTAACTAGGATATATGTATGTTAGAATTGCCTATTTAGTCTTTGTTTGAATAATAATTTGGTTAATAATATGGTATAATAATTTGGCACTTATGTAGAATAGAGTATATCTCATGAGTTCCAGTGATTCTACAATGTATTATAAGTTATAAAGGATACAGCAGCCATATTTTAGTCATTCCTGTTATATACAATAAACAATAACTACTGGTTAAGCAAAACTGCATCGTTGCGTATCTAATTGGTTACACGGTGTACGCATCAGTATGCATCAATGCTAAACAAATTATTTGTGCGAGTAATAATAAGTAAATATTACATATTTTCCATAGCCGGATAACTAAATATAAATATTTATAACAAAGGATGATTATTCTTATGTGCAAATATTATTTGTAGAAGGGACTTATTTCTACGTTTTTCATAATGTCTTATATTGATGTTATTCATATGATTTTCAACGAACATTGAAATACAATTGGCATTACTTTATTCTTTCTTTATTTCGTAATATGCTGCTTTCTGAATTTTGTAAATATCATTTTTAGTTTGGATTTTATGAGCTTTTCCCCAAAGCTTAGCAAATTCGTCAAATTGGCTCGGTATTCTTCGCATAGGTACAATTACTTTCGCTCGGCACTAAAAGGGTTAAGGATACAAATGATCTTCAAAATGAAGTATTGCACAGAAATTGTATTTCATTTTTCAGATTGGCTTAAAAATCGGCGTGAAGCAACGTGGATGTAACGGTCTCAGTTACACTCTCGATTATGCCACAGACAAATCCAAACTGGACGAAGAAGTTGTTCAAGACGGCGTTCGAATTATTATCGACAAAAAAGCACAGTTGTCTCTTCTAGGAACTGAAATGGATTATATAGAAAGTAAATTAAGTTCCGAATTTATTTTCAATAATCCAAATATAAAAGGAACTTGTGGATGCGGAGAAAGCTTCTCCGTTTAGTCAATTCAAGTATGTACTTGTAGATATTATAGTTAAAATAGACTATTATGATGAATTGAATGGCATGTAATGTCACTGGACTTCGGTAAACATTTCGGTGATTCTTGTACAGTTTCGTTCAGTTTTAGTTACTACTCGTATATTTCATTTGAAGACAACAATCCTATTTAATTGTATAATATAACAGCACACATATGCACATAAGAGCAACAAGAGGCTGAATTACCGAGAATGAATATTTAAGATATTAATGTTATTTTTGGTGATGAGCAATGAACAATTAATAGTGAAATTAGTTTAGTCTTAAGCTTGGTAAGTTTCAAAAGAAACAAGTTTTATTGTGCTAAGTAAAATTTTGTGTTCCTTTTAAAGATAAGCCATCTTAAACATAAAACACGATTTAGCGTTATAATATAAAAAGTTATTGTAGAAATGAGTCTTATTTGTGCTTTTTACAATAGATATTTATTATATGGTATGAATGCACTCGTCCCGTAGGTGTATACATAAATCTTCTTAAACATGTAACTTCTTTTTGAAAACAAAATTATTGTCAACTCTTGAGGGTACAATTTAAAATAAAGAATAATTCTATTACGTTAGTTGTTTCTATCTAATCAAATATTTCTTATTCTGAATACTTCTTAGGTCACCAAAAATAATGGAAATATGTTAAATTAGAAATTGAAATAATGTACATTGTATATAAATCTTAATTATGTATAATTATATATAATATAATTATTGTATATTGATTTCGTTGTATGTAATATTCACTCTAACAATTTATAAGCATGTACAATTTAGTACAATAAACGATATTATTATTATTATTACAATTATTATTGCGTTATATGTTTGAGTTTGATATTTTAATAATACCTACAATTGTATGTTACATGAAAACATTTATAATATTTATATTATAATATGTACAGGGTGTTCCAGATCGAAACCGACACATTTCGTCATTCTAAGCAAAAAATGTTATATACACCATCGTCTTCGTTTTTAAGATTATGAAAGGAAACTGGTATGAATCACAGATACATACATAACTTTTAAAAACATAAACATTTATTCGCAACTATGTTTTACAGTTATTTAGATAGATATTGCTCAAAATGGCTACCTCTTAATCGTATGCACGCAGCTAAGCGTGCTTCCATGGACTACATCCACTGCATCCGCTGCACTCCTGAAGAGTTTAAAAAATTGCTGTTAATAGCAAAAGCTGCATTTCTGATTTTTGCTATCAATTCGTCACGTGTATAAGGTTTTTGATTTAAATACACCTTCGGCTTTATGGAACCCCATAGAAAAAAAAATCTAGAGGGAATAGATCAGGAGACCAATACAAAACGTAAACATCAAAGAAACGTACAGTTTTGACAAATCATTAGCATTTCCACACATATTTCGTAAGTGGAAATAACATTTTTTGCTCAGAGTGACCTGAACATTACAGGCGGAACACCCTGTATATTATATTATTGTAGAAACAACAACAGAGATGCACATAATATTCACTAGGAATAAGAAATCACGTGATCACAAAACCTTATTTGTATTTTAACGCGTGATCAGAAATAAATTGATTAAATCCTTCAAAATAAACTGTCATAAACATCCCTAAGCCTATAACTTGAAAAGAGGATATGGATTGGAGAAGTGATGTCATATTTATTATTGCATGAACATTAGATAATGTTGAAATTTTATTACTAAAGTTCAGTAATGGTTGATACCACATCAGGCTTTTCAAGCTACCCTTGTGAAATTGAAGCCAATTTTAATTACATCCTACCACTACTTGGAACGCTGGTGTCGCTCTTCTATACATGTACATACAATGTACAGTCCACTTCGTACAATTTGAGTAAGTACGAATTTCATATTTGATAAGGATACAAACGCGTACGCAACAAAATTTAGACTTTACAATTTAAATGTTCCTTCGAAGTTAATTATGTTGTAAACTAGTCTGCGTCGTTTCATCATCTCATAAACCTAAGTTCGAGATTTCACTTCTTATAGTTTTTTATTCCAAGAAATTTTGAACTGGCCCGTAATAATTTATCATTTTCGACTTCTATTAACGTTATCGCGAACAATTCTTCGTGTGTATATTCGAATTAGTATTTTCAGCTTCGGTTCTGTTATTTTTAACATTTTTAGGTAGATTCAAAGCGCTTCGTAAACCTATTATCTGCCACGGTCGAGGCAAGCGGAACTTCACGCATATCCCGAAGGTACTCTCATCATTCAGAGGTGACCGTTATCTTGGAGGTGGTTATTTTGTCAATTTCCGTGTCACCTGCTACTACCAATTAATTAAACGACCACCTGCTTCATCGACTTTCCAGAATTCAAGAGCAGCCCATTACCCTACCTCCTGCAATGATTCAAAGGAACGTTTTTTTTCGACATAAGATCATCGTTGGTTTGTTCGCAAAGTTCTTTCAAACAGTCATGTTCGATACGAACTGTGCCCTTCGTATCATAGTCATGGCTCGTTAATTTAAGTCTGAGCTCGAGCATCATCAAAGATCAAAACGCGACAGTGAGTTTAGTTATACTAGTACTTTTTGGTTCAATTACCGCTTCCTGCGAGAGCAAAGTGAAAGTGTTGATAAACAGAACATCTTGTAACCATTTCTGGTTTGGAATATTGGTTCTTTTACTTACATACTCTACCTGGCTGTACGGAATTATATTTCGTTATTTACCTAACACGACAAGCTTACATCGATTTTTAGCACTTGCAGATTTGCTGTTGCTGTCCTTGTTATTATTGGAATTTTGCGGGTTTTTAATCGGTATCTTTGTTTCTTTAACACCTTGACTGCCACGTCACCCACATATAGGTACTTGAATTTCCATTAAAAACCGTCGTCTATATTATTAGGAATTCTTTCGATTATTTGATTGAAAATAGATATTTGAAATTATGAATAATAGAAATAGTAAAATATTATGGAAACAGAATATAAAGTTTGTCAAAAATAAAATTACTACCAAATGAAATTTTTAGTAGCTGCAGCGTAGCAGTCAAAGTGTTAATAACGAATTTATCGCCTTTGTTTAATACTCAAATCGTTGGTACTGTTTGTACTATGTTAATTCCTCTATTGTCCTCGCCTTCCCATGGATTGTTTCCTCTAATATTATTAGTGCAACGCAAGGATACATTTCTTTAAAAAATATGGTTTTTAAGGACAAGATGGGGGTATTTTCGGGGAAAAAAGCTGTTCTTGTCTAAGATTCATTTTCCCAGAAACCTCCAAGAAATTTCGTCGCCGTCAGCATGAGAGGGTACTCTTAGATAAGTTGCACTCTGCACCTCTTTCAAGTTTTCTGCCTGAATTTTAATTATTTTGCTCACAGCAAATATCTCTGTTTTATTTCATCGTTAGCCCGTCATCGGGTGCAGAATTTGCTCTCCTTTCGGAGCCAACGCAATTTAAACAATTGTAATCGGTCCCTTTCGATATCTCTTCCTCCCCATCCTTTTCTATTTTCCCCATTCAGTGATTTGAAGGACCCTGGTAAAAGTGACAGTGACCGCGTAGTAAGAACACACGTGAAGTGCAGTGAGTTCGCTGACCCGGCCGTCCCATTAGCTGTTCCGCGTTGCAGGATACTACTCGCCAGGAGCCAGGGTCGGTGCGATGACCCACTAACTGCAGCCTATTGTCATCGAAGCAGGTCAACTTACAAGTAAATGGGTGAGTCCAATTTAAATTTTGTCTACACTTTTTAGCATTTAACGTAAGCAATCTTCAAAGTTTTCCTCCTTTCTAATAACGAAAGATATTATACAACTTCCATTTATTCGTTCTGCTGGGATATCGAGTAATTTGGTTATTTTCTTTATATCGGGGGTACGATTAATTTCATATAATTCTGAAAGTTTTTAAATTGAAATTTTCGATATTATTTCGAACGCCTAGTCCGAAGCTATACTCTCGCGGCTGAGCGCGCGCTTTAATTAGTCGGTGTTTTTCCTCAACATGTATGTACATCGAACTTAGATATGAGAATTACTGAACTCTAAACTAACTGGAATTACAAGTAAAATGGGAAAGAGCGATAAAATCCGACCCAAGGAAGATAATTGTTTGTAGGTATTTTCCTTTCTTTTCACAGTTGTACTATTCTATTGTAAATGTAGGTATAACACCGATAACAGCAGCTTAACACATACATGCATACTAGCAAATACGTAATTTAAATTTAAAACTGATGTAATAAATATATTTTACGACTACCACAGCGTTATTCTACACCTCTTTATCGATGGAAATTTGTCAATGACCTTCAACCTCAAAATTCAAGGTCAAAGTGTTTTATTGCCGCATTGTGCAGTATTCAATAGAAGCCTGAAAAAGGCTATAGGTCGCAACTCAACCATTCAATACAATAATTTTAATGTCCAATAATAATAACGGTAATAATAATAATAAATGGAAAGTGTATAATGCACAGTGCCTCCCTTAACCGGACCGCCATTTGTAAAGTTAGAAAGGAATGCTTCTAGAGAAAATTGGTCTATTTCAAGTAAGAAATTAGGCTGAAGATTTGCGGGACGTTTCATAGCGATCTTTGTTTCTTTTGAAACAATGAAAAAATTAAGTTTTAAGGCCAGTCACTTTTGGCTCAAAATTGTGGTCCAAAGGTAAAGAATAACGCTGTAGTAACCGTGACTGTGAATTTTCATAAGTCCTGTATAAAATTGTTATCAAATTACATTATTTAAGTAATAAAGATTGTTTTATTATGACAGTTCTTCGTCCCTATTATTATTGTAAAAGACAGTTTTCTGAATGTTGTCAATAAAAAATCAATTTTACTTTTTGATTTGGTTTACAAACTTATTAATCGGTTTCTGTAACCATTAAACTCTAACGAATATAACCTATTTGAGTTCCAATACCACTTTAATAATTCAGCACTTGAAAGAAGGAACTGTTCTTTAATATACTGTACAATTCTGAACTTCTAGGCATACGACTGTACCGTATTCTGTGCCCATAGGATGTATATGCGAGAGTAACACAGAAATACTTGCGGACAACTTTCTCTTTCTAATGAGCCGGGCCGGTTTTCGATACGCAGGGTGCTCGTTCCAGGTAATTTTGAATTCAGTGATTTACTTATAATATTAAAGCTGAGTTCTCACGGTAGCATAACAGGTAAAATGGCTGGTTGACTTCCCTAACCAATAAGGACGTTAGAAAAGACTATTTTCTACTTCCATTGATATGAAACAGTTACTCTTTTATTCGTTTATCTTTGTCAGATTGATACCAACTCCTTACCCTGCCTCCCACTCCAATTAGAATTGAATGAGTGGTACAGAATATGTAGTAAAGTTTGTAGATTATAAATGTCAAACTTTATGTTGTGAATAATTTATTTTATTTCTATATGAAAATATATGAAGTGAATTTAAACATTGTAAAATACGAACTACAATTATTGACAATTGTTTAAATTACACTAAAAATTTCATTAACCTTTACTTTTAACAGATGACTGTATATAAATGAAAAAATAACAAACATTCGTTTTGTAAATGTATTACATACATAACAATAATTGAAAATGGATACATCGTGGAAGAATACTCGTGAGGCCCTAAAAAATTTTGCAACTGAATTAGCATGTAACAAATGGTAATGTTTTTCAAATATTTAATTTTTTAAAAGTTTGTTACTCCATTATATTTGTTTTATCTGGAAGATTATCATGATAATTATACAAACAAAATATAACTTTTATATAACAATAATATTAATACTTAAGATATATCTCTGACTTAAAGATATAATTATTGTACTTACCAGTATTTTTGTAGTTTATTACTGCTTTATTTGTTCTTTAATATTAATAGAATTTGTATTACCATTAAAGTGAAATTGTATTTGGCAAAAATAGTCTCCTCATGTATTCAATCAATATTTTTGGGATTAATGTATAAAAATATTATTTTATTTTGTTTTTTGTTTTAGTGACAATGAACCAATAAATGCAATAAGGTATACAAATTGTGGTCATTTTTTTTGTAATCAGTGTATTACAAATGATTCACAATGTGTGAAATGTAATACACCTGTGCAACCAATTGAAATATGTAGCGATCACTTAATTAAAAATCTTGTTTCCCACTGTAATAATATTGCACAAATAATACAGGAAAAGTATGTAAATATAATTATATTTAAAATATATATATAATTATATTATATATCTTTTATTAATTATTATATTTTTACTAATTTTTAATTTCCTAGTGTACTTATATTTAACAGGTATATTATTTTGCATTTGTAAACAAACATATTAAAAATAATTTTTTAATATCTTCATTAATGTCAAGCCACAAGTTAAAAAAATATTTGACAAAGTGAATAATGTTAATTAAGAGGATTTTTAATAATATTTTGAAATCAGATTATAGCATTTTGTACAAATTTTCTAGAGATTTGTGGAATACAACTACAGATTCAAAAAATTTACAAGTGTTTATTCCAATAAAACCTACAACTAAAGTTACTGGCAAAAATTATCCCATACCAAAAAAGAACATAGATAAACAAAATTCTAAAGGAGAAACAAAACTACATATGGCTTGTTTAAAGGTATATTTCCAATATTTTCAATACATTAAATTTTGTATAGAACATTTATTAAATATATTTTTAATGTAACAAAACTATTTAAAAAATATTTAGAACAATGAAGAATATGTTAAAGCTTTATTAGCTGCTGGTGCAAATCCGAATACTAAAGATCATACCGGTTGGACTCCTCTAGTAAGTATAAGTAAATAAACTTGATGTGTTTAATATTTTCATCTTTTTAAAATACTTTTATTTTGAAATATATTGTTTATAATTTTTTTGTGCAGCAAGAAGCTGTAAGCTATGGATATACCAATATATGTAAGTTACTTTTAGAATGTGGTGCACTGCCTAATACAGCTGGTGCTGATAACAGAAGGGCATTACATGATGCAGTTATAAACAATAATTTATCAGAAGTAAAGATGCTTTTAAAATATTCTGCTGATAAACATGTGTATGACAACTATGGAAAAAAACCTATGTATGTATCATTTAATGCCATAATATTTGAAATTAAGTTATGTATATAAAGATGTTTTTGGTTGTTGCATTACTATGATATATTCTTGCATTTTAGAGATTATTGCATACCAAATAGTGAAATTTGGAATGTTTTAAAGGACGAAAATGAGTTTAGTAACACAAGTGAAGAAGTTGTACCTTTTAATAGCACTTTAAATCAATCACTTTCTACAACACAATCATTTAACAAACTTGTTATATTTATATCAAATTTAGAAGAACAGAATAAAAAATACCTGCAACAAATGGCTTCAAAACATAAAATTAAGATTACTTCTATATTTCAGTATGTATTTAATTTTAGTTTGTACTAAACTGTATATATATAAAAAAGTTGAAAACAATATTAATACTTACATTTTAAAATGTTCTATATTATTATATTGCAGATCATCTGTAACTCATGTCATATTAGAGGCAAATAGTAAAAATGTTGTACAACTATCATATAATGTAATGCTGGCATTACTACGTGGATGTTGGTTGCTTAATACTGAATGTAAGATTATGAATAAATTCAGTTGAGCTTAAGACTTTATGAACAATTGGTTTTTAATTAATATTTTTTGCATAAAAGGGATTCAATTAGGTATGGATGTAGGTGAAATACTAAAAGGGGATTTGGAAGTATTTGAAGTAAGTGGAGCACCAGTTAAAGGTGTTCCAAAAAAAGCTAGAAAAAATGCAGAAAATCTGGTGAGGTTATTTATAAAGTTAATATAAAAGAATGTAGAATAGTGTTTTAAATGTACATTTTTTGTTTTCCAGAATCCAGGTCTTTTTGATCAATGTTACTTTTATTTTGCTCTGCAACCAAAGAATGACTATTATGTAAGTGACATATTATTAACAAAAGATACTTTGACAACACTCGTACAAGAGGGTGGGGGAACAGTCTTAAAAAGAGAACCAAATCCTGAGGCTATAAATAATACAGAATTAATTCCATTTCATGTTGCAAACAAACCGTCCCATTCTTTATATAAATGTACTCATTATGTTATATATGTACCAGAAAAAGATGAACCTCGTATAAAATATGACATGCCTCATATAAAAACTCTACCTCTTGTGTGGTTAATTGAATGTATAGAAAAATTTTCATTAATTGATCCACTACTATTAGGTTTACTTAAATTTTAATATAGATTATTTTTTATAATAACTGATTCATGTATCATAAGACAATACATAATATTGACAAATATAATGATTGTTACGTTTTACAGTTGTCATTTTTTATTACTTAATTAAATTTAATTACATATATTCCATAAAAAACTGTTTTTGACTGTGCAATGTTACAATGACACGCAAAAATATCGAAATTAGTAATAAAATTTAACATTTAACTTTCGTTTAAATTTTTAATCGGAGTAATATAATACTTTTGTATTATGACTGTTAAGAATTGACCGTTGCGTAAAGAACCATAAATTCCAAAGGGAAATATCGTACGGTATCCTGTACGTTTACGGGTAAAGTACCGCTAGTCGCGTACATGTACATATATATGCAGTGAAAAAGAGGGAACGAAAGAAAACAAGTTGGAGGGGAGTAAGAGAGAGGCAAAGAGGAAGACCATCATGAACATGAAAAAGGATAGGGAAAAGAGTTCTAATACAGCTAAGAACAAACAATAAGAAAAATTTAATTTAAACGACAATGAACATATATAATATATACAATTAAAAAGGTAGTGTATTAAACATTAATTTTGATAAAAAACAAAATATAATAGTCATCTTGAGATGATATAGGTAAGCTAATAACATAATTTATCAGGTTATTATAAAAATAATATGGTTTAAAATGGTATAATACCATCATGGAACAGAATAAAAAATAATTAAATAAAAAAGCTATTGCTTTTAATAGTATTATACATGGATAAAAATAAGGTTCACTTTATAATGTGGAGATTTTATATTAAAAATGATTTAAATTATTAATTAATGAGTTGTGCAGTTGTACAATTTATTTTATTGTTAAATTTTCAATTTGTATCGAATTTTTCTCTAATATATAACTTATATTAATTTGTTATTATTCTATCTCTAAAAATTGAAATTTTACTAATGTTCAGAAAATACAGGTTGTTCTTCAACCCCTTTTCTTCCTTTTAATTAACTTTTAGTAAGGTCGTCGATGATCATTTTCTACTTTTCCGGCTTCATTATTTTCTCCTTTTTTTTTTCTTTTTTTTTTCTTTTTTTTGATTGATGTAAAAGAGGGGATCCGCATCCTGACCCACAAGTGGGCTCCGCTACCTCTTCAGTCAGTCAGTCAGTCAGTCAAACAAGCCGAACGGGCAATGCGGCTCCGTATAATACCGTGGTTGCCGAACTCACGGTAAAGTAGTTTGACACGCACGTGTTCGAACCGGGTAACGATATAGTGTATCTCTCTTCTGTTTTTACGGTTGCTTTTTAAAATTCAAAGAAGAAAGAAGAGAAAAGGAAAGCAAACGATAGAGACAGAAAACCAAGGAAGTCAAAGATGATACTGAGAACAGTTTCTGGGGGCATCGTCCTTTTTCTCCTACTTAGCGGATCAATTGTTGCTCAGGACGACGATTCTTTGGCTGGTAGCTTTTTATCAGGTAAATTAACAATCTATTCTTATCTATTATTGCTATCGCACTCGTTGCCTAATTTTCAATATTCGAGTACCTCGTACAAATATTTTTACCGTTTAACCTTCCCGCGGATTCGATGTTACATTCTACTACTTCCCAACAATTCGGCTAATTTTTCTTTTTTAAACAAATAAATTTCTGGAACACCTTTATGTTTTATTAGTATGAAATTTATGAACGAATATAGGTGTAAACGATGTATGTATTTATGTTGATAAGGTTTAGTAAATCAATCTCAATTAAAGATAGGGTTAATAGTGTTTCAAAAAATTACTTACAATGTTCTTTTTTACATATGGTACTAAAATGTACATAATTTTATCATTCAATTTTTTAATCTATCGTTCATAATTATTAAAAACTGATAAATACGATAATAATTTGTTTGAAAGTATTTATTTATAAACACCAGTGCTCTTAAATTTCACTTTTTCTTTTCATTTTTATAAATAAATATATCCGTTATTCCGTAAAATAAACGTGAAATAAAAACACAGTAGAAAAAGTTCAATTCATAAGCAAGAAAGAATAATCGTGTAACAAGATTAACTATAAACAGTTACTTTTATAGTTTATGTAAAAGTTTCATCTTGTTGATTAATGCATCAATTAAGGAAAGTTGAAGAAATTGACACAAAGATTTGATACATTTGTATGATCAAACTTTTTTTTTATCATATCTAAGTACAAACATGTTGAAAAGCATAAAAAATGTTTCTTGTCTAATTTATTCTTACCCGGTACGAATTACATTAACCTCTTCATGGCCACCATACTATTCATTTCATACTGCGAATGTCATATAAGCACGCACATAATTCCTGATCATTTCACACATTTTATAGATTTCAATTTATTTGATTCGATACTAATTTAATCAAAAAGTACTCCCGAAACAATTTAGATGATCAGAAATTGCTGTCTTTGCATTTGTATTGTAATTTATTTATTTATTATTATTGCAGTTTCTTACATATAAAATAAAAAGTAAAACACATAGGTTTACCGGGATAATAAAAATAAATTCGAATTTAGTTATTTCTCTATTTATGGGTTAAAAAACGGCGATACTTACTTTTAAGCGATCAAGAACACGGTCCTCGGCGGTATGCGTTAACGGTGCAAAATCAAATTGATTTCAACGATCTGTTATTTAATATTGCGGATGATTTATTACAATTTATAGAAAATAGCTGTAAATAAAATCAGTTCGTAGCGGAGGTTTCGAGAAATAGAAATTCGCGTGCGTGAACGTATGCTGTGCACGCTTATATAGGCAGTATCTGAAAGGATGCGACCGTCCTACTTAGGAATCTCACAACGTTATATGGATGACGCTCAATCCACTGTTGGTGAGAAGGTCGTTGGCAACCTTGAAAAATGTGTGTTGGTACACATATACGTAATTAATAATTTAAGAAATAAAAATTGGTGAATCAAAATTTCAGTCAAAGTTACATTTCGGTTTCTGTTTTGTTTATGCGTAACAATGGCGATTTAAAAAAGCTTCTAATTTAATACGTCAAAACGATCAGGAATTTGTACGTAATTTCTGTTTTTTAATTCTATTTTGGACACATTAGTTATTTTATGGCAAGCATTGAAAAGATACTTAATTTCTAAAGTTAAATGATGGATGATTAATTTCAGTTAGATGCCTTTTAATTTAATAAACTATAGTTATTTTAAAGTTAATTGAATAAGTTTGTGTTTAGTATTTAATGTAGCAATAAAACAAATCCTTTAACTTTGAAATTTCACTTTTTGGGGTTTTTTTAGGGGTTTATTCGTTTTCAAAACAGGATATACTACGTATATTAAGTAATATTTACTTTTTGACAATTGTAAACTTATTAAACAATAGTATGTATATATTTAGTGTATAATTATTTATAATTTATTTATTTAATTAAATTATCAGTTTCAAATGTATGAAATATTTTGTAAAAATCAATTTAAATGCAAGATTGATTTTAATACTGTTTAAAAATATTTCAGTAATAAACTTATTATAAAATCTCTATATTAGAAATATAAGAAGTAGCTACAATTTCAATATTGTTATAATAGTAAATTTTGTTGTTATTTAAATCGAATTAAAGTTTCTATAATAAGAGAAGAGAATTACAGTATTGTTGCAATATTTTTCACTTATTCATTCGAATTGTGTTTCAAGTACTATTAATTCATAATTTTTATTTTTTATTAGTTTACAGTTAAAGAATATTACTTAAAAAGTTCTAATTTATTATTATTCAATTCATTTTCTAAAATGAAGCCACATTATGCAGTAAATAACACGAATAATTATGGCACAGTTGAATTCCAAACAAATTAGTGACTTATTGTTTATTGAATTAATGTTGATGGCGAATTATGATATATTACTGACGATATTACATTAAAATAAAATAAATAGTGTTGTGTACTTTACTTATGTACTTTACTTATTGTATTTTAATTACATCATTATAATTAAACAACTAATTTGGTTTTACAAACTTATTTTGCTAAAAAATTCAAAGTTTAGCATAATTTTTAATTTTTAAATTTTAGACGTCGTTTTATTTTATAATATCAAGGTCAATAAATGTTTTATAATATCAAAGTTCTTCAAGCAGACACTTCTAGTTAACACTAGAACTACCAAACGGGTCAAAATGGCTTGTTTCGAATTTCTTATTTTATATTATAAAATTTATCAAGACGTTTTCGTCAAAGTAATTTTTACTAAAGTAAATGGTCATTCATTATGTTAACTCGTGTTTCATCTCTTATTTATTTTATTTTCTATTTTATTTTTAATTCAATAGAAAGAGTAAATTGAACGTCGGTAGTTTTAGTGATAAAGTATCGGTACTTTTAGCTGAGTTCATAAATGGCAGCGAACATAACTATGGTTATATATATTATATGTATATTTAATGTACTTAGAAAGATATATGAGATTGGTTTGGCAGATCTTTTCGTGATTATCTCAGAAACTATGAAAAGTTATTTAAAATAATGACTTTCATAATTTTTACAGTACATACACTTTATTTGCCTTCGTTCTTTTTTATGAATGAGTTAAGGTGAAGATTTCTGTTTCTATACAAAACAGGATCTTTTATACAGGGTGTACAAAGTTACCAAACAAAATCTAGTATTTAAAATTCTAATCTAACTCTAATCTAACATTAAGGCCAAGTGACAATAGGGAAAAGTTGCTTCGAATGTTGATTTTGACAACATATTTAAGTTTCTGCAAAATCAATGATGCAACTCCTGAAATAAAAGAATTACTCCTAACTCCTTGGACAAATAGTACTTTCGTAATAAACGTGGGACGAACAAGTAGCAGTTTCAAAGTCACGGGCAATTTTTCGTTTCGGTTGAAGCAAGTAATTGTTTCATTTTGAGGATTAATGTACTCTTTCTTTCAAATAGTAAATAAAATAGTAAACAAAATAAATAAGGGATGAAACAAATTATGAAACAGTACGATTCTTTATTTCAATAAAACATTTCATTTCACATTTTGGCAAAAGCATCTTGATAAATCTTGTAATACAAAATAAACAAATTGGAACCAGTCGTTTCGACCCATCTGGGTCATTTCAAATTCCTGACCGTTTTAACGTTTTAAATTAGAAGTTTTCTTAATTAGAAATTTATCAAGTAAGCGACACTACTGTTAGATCGAACGTGGAGGAATCTAACATGACTGAGTTCATCAGATTTGTATTTATAGAGTCATATTAATGAAAATAATGAAATGAAAATTTGAAACAAATTACCATTCGATTATTTTTCTGAAATCCATCGATCAACGCGTTGCGATGTTTGAGCAAAATTGAAAAACACTTTCATCAATTTGTAATTTGATTATGTAAATGTATTATTAAACCTAAATGTAGTAACTGAAAACATAGAGAAATATGAGATCCTTGTACGTGTACTTAATAAAACTTCAAAGTTACTTCAAAAAATTTCTGATTTTCGACTCTATTTTGCACGAGGGATCATCGCCCTTTGGCTCGTATCACGATTTTGAGTACTCTAAATCCATCAAATGTGGTCTTTAAATTTTTATTAGAAGCTTGAACGAAGACATTAGTTTCTTTGCGATTCCGATCGGTTTTTTTCAAAATTACCGAAGCTAATTCTTCTAGCCACTAAAAAAAGGTTATTCTGTTTTAAAAGATGTACGAACACTTTTATGGCTGACCATATGTATATGTAGATTTAAGTTTACGATTAGCCTAAAACGATACGCTAGAGCAGGCATATGTAGTACCCACGACAGCTATGTGATGGAGTCGCACCGTTTAATTAACTACCGTTATGTTTGTTTGGGCCGTTATACCTGCCAAAGTGAAAACAGCTAGAAGTCTATACTGTAGCTTGTACGAATTTCTTAAAGTCCGTTTACTTATATTGCAAAACATCGAACCGCATTTGTCACTTTTGCCGAACTTTCGTTAATTTAAACTCACCACTTTGTTTACAAAATTTATAATACACGATATGCTTTACGCATTTTGCATATGCTATACCGCTATATAACTTACCGTTGTTATTTATTTCGTTTTCATTAATGAGAACATTCAAACGTTTTTATAATGAACGAAATTTGGCTACGAATATTACGAAATATTATTTTTAAAGTTACTATATTTTAAAAAGTCAGAAGATACCAATAATAGTACTGTTAGCAATAATTTTAGTATTTTAAGTGTTAATTAATATTTTTATTTTGAAGGATGTTTTTATAAAAGGAGGTTTTTTTAACCCCTTGCCATATTATTTTTTTCACAGGTGCGTCAGACAAAGCTAACTATTTATTGTTGCAGTGTTAAAACATTAAATTAATAAATAGTAAATTAATAAAATTAATAAGTTAACAAACAAATACTTTTATTCGGTACTGTACATTATACAGTATTCACAATTAGGGTAATAATATAATACTTGAAGATGAATTTACATATGTGTAAATATTAGGTTAATAATTCAATTCTCAACCTTTGCACTTTTTTTCTATTTGAATATTTATTCAAATTCAAATAATTCTTTCCCGCTTTCTATGGAGAAATTCGGGCAACTGTTAAACAAAAATCAGTGGTACTTACAATATATTTAGGTACTGCATAAACAATTTGAATTTCTTCGAACAAGATATCTTTTATTTACCAAATAAGAGATTATTGGTAGGATTATTTATATAATAAATAATAATATAATACAATAATGGCGTAACAAATTAAACACTAAAATTACGAATACGTGATACTGATCGTCAAGGAAATAGGAAAGTATTTCGTTAAAAATAGCGAAAGTTGATTGAAAAATTTTCTAATCTAACTTCGATATGGAAATTAAACAAACACTTTTTGTAGATTTATACCAGTTACATACCTGTTGAAAATTTCATCGAAGACAGTTGATGCAGTAACAAAAAAACAGAGTTTCTAGATTTTCATTATCTTCAACTTATAATTATGTAACTATTAATTTTGATTAAAATAATCGTTCTGTTTTATAGTGTGTGTTTCATCCTTTATTTATTTTGTTTACTATTTTATTTTCTAATCGAAAGAAAGTGTACATTAAACGTCGGTAGTTCTAGGGTTAATCTAACGAAGCTGTAATAGATAATATTTGAATTATTAACATTTTGGAGCAATATTTTAAGCTAATCATTAGAAACAACACTTGATTTAATATTAACAACACTTGTCCTAAAGATAGTACATATCACAAAAATTCCCCGTGTGAATTTCATTATTGTTTTGCCGATGGTGGCTTCAGTTTATAATAGACAAAGATAATTGCCTTTAGAACGCGGTACCGTGTTATCCTAGGTCAGTAATTAGAATCAGTAATTAGGCAGAGATACGCGAGGAGAGGATGTATGCATAGTTACTCCTTTCCAGAGTTTGACACAGACCTGGTGTTAACGACCACTTTGTATCGTCAATGTCGACTAATTGTAAGGACGAGTGCGTCTTTGTTTTTTCATGGTTCTTTCTCTTAAGACTAGTTATTTGCTATTTAGATATTATCACAGTCAAGGTATAGGATAGATCAATCATGCCATGTTTTTTGTTTGTCACACGCTTAGGGGGCTTTCGAGCCCCGTCATCATTTTAATGTTACATTCTACCGTATCAATCGGAACTGGTTTTAGCATCACAGCGCCATTAGTGGTTAAAATTAAGATTAAAACTATTAATAGATATCTGTTTTGAAAGAAAAATGTTATTTATGTAGGCAATCTTTATGATTTGCCGATTTTTGGCCTGCTTGGCAGATGTCGAGCCGTTAGGGACAGCGACCTGTGATTTACGATGCAGATGTCAGTTTCGTTTAAGTTTTGGGGAAATACGCATCGTAAACCCGGTCACTGTCATCCGAGCAGGTAAAGGACGTCGATGTGCATCCTCATCGAATTTTAGCTGAGGGGGTTCGAATATTGACTTGTGAACAAATTTGTAATTGATGGAGGCAAAGAACGTCTCCTCCTTGGGAAAGTATAAACACTGATGTTTTGAGATGTTAGAGATGTTTTGACAAGATTTTGTTACGTTTTGAGGTTTTGTTACGTTTTTGAGAAGTCTTTGTTAGGAATTTTAGTGAATAGTTTTAGTTTGATTAAGGACCTTGTGTATATTATAGAGCTGCAATCTTAGTGTAAATATACAGGGTGTCCCAGAACTCCTGTAGGAATCGGAAATGGGGGGGGGGGGAGCTGAGACTATTCTGAACAACAATTTCCTTTGCAAAAATATCGGATGGGGCTTCGTTTTTGAATTATTAAGCAAATACACTGACCCATCAGAGCGCGTCTTGGGCGCGCGCTCAGTACCGTCAGTGTAGCGTCGAGCCTAGTCGCCCCGGGACAAGCGCCTCGGTAGAACAGGAAGCGTTAAACACAAGTAATATTGAACATAAAAGTAAAAAAAAAATGATAGAATGCTATGAGAGTAATCGCACCCTTGAATAAAGGGAATGACTGACTGGCTGGATATCCCAACAGAAAGAATAAGTAAAAATTGCAGAATGATTTTCGATATTATAAAGGAGGAATAAATTTGAAAATATACTCGCCCGTTGATCGGACCTCTCACTTCCTCCGCGTTACTGTACGAGCGAGAGGACAATACTCGCCCGCCGATCGGACCTCCCACTCCCTCCACAGCAATCTCGCAAAATTACAATTGTAAACGTTAGTTATAAATAATATAATAACTATTGTAAAGCTGAATGTATGAATCATGTAGTTTATTGAATAAATGCAGCTTTTTAGTACCATGAACGTTTCTAATTAGTTAACAATCGCGATAAAGCAAGAAAATAATAAATAAAGGCTCTGAAATGTAGTCTTCGAGTCTCGTAATCAAGCGCAGGTTTATATCGATTTATATACTTAAATGATGTTCTAGGATCACCAAATTTGAATTAAAGGAAGGGGAAACTTTATATTATCATAAAAGTATCAATTTGTCACCGTACAAGCTCTATTTTTTATTATTTTTACAATTTTTTAAATAATTATATTTTTTTTACCCCTGGCGCCATCTCCGAACAAAGTGCTGAAACTGATCAACAATTACCGACTGAGAAATCCGAAACATCGTTAAAAATGGCGGGCTTTTTAAATGAGAAATGTGTCATTTTGAAATTTTCTTAATTAAATTCCTTAAAAAGGTTTATTTATTCAATTCCTACTTGATTATGAGACTAGGAGAACTCGTGTATAATTTCTGATAGTTTAGATAAACGAAAAACCTTCATTTAAGAACTACAGAAGTGATTTTTGAGCACTTATAATAGTAGCAGAGTATTCCCCAAAGTTATTAATTTTTTACAGCTTAAAAAACATCTTAAATTAATAAAATGCTGTACACAATCGTACTGAAAGCATTGAAAATGATAAAATTAGAACGATATCCATGTTAATAGCTTTGAATCGTTTATTATACAACTTCAAAAGTTATATTAATGAAGAAAAGACATAAATGTAGGTTTTTCTCTTATTGAAACAATCAGAAATTATACACCAGTTCTTCTAGTTTAATAATTAAAGCAGAAGTTTAATTAATAAACCTTTATAAGGAATTTAATTAAGAAATATCAAAATAGTACATTACTCATTTTGAAAAGCCCGCCATTTTTAACGATGTTTCGGAAGTCTAACATTTAATCTTTAATATTTCAATATTTCGGGCTTCTAGGATTAATCGGACAATTGGAATCGATAATTAGTGTAAAATAGAAGCGATTAAATGCTTCAAACACGCGAAAACAGCAACAAATTATTTTCTTAAAAAATAATCATTGTAGGTACGGCAGATTCCTGTCAATTTTTGAGCAGTTTCAGCACTTTGTTCGCAGGTGGCGCCAGGGGTAAAATAAAAAGTCGGTAAAAATTATTTTATTAAAAATCGGCTTTTTAACACCATTACATAAAATATTTTGTTGTTATAAATGTCTCTATAACTTTAGTTTATCCGAAAAGTGGCCTGGTTTTTGAAAAAACACAATTTTCTGTTTCGCTAATTTCGTCGGTAACACCCCATGTACCGTCCTCAGTTGCTCTTTAAAACAATTGAAAAATAAAGCTTGAACGATATTAAATTCATTATTTTATAATAATACAATGTTTTATCTTTCTACTATTCAAATTAGATGACCCCAGGACTGTATTTAATTATACAAATTGCTTTTTCTCTTCATGCCGCTCATTTACCTTCGCTACAAACTCTAACAACATAATATTATAATTATGTAATTATATTAAAATATTATAATTATTATAATTATGCAAATTTTGTTACAATTATTATAATTTTATGGTTTTACAATGAATAATTGTTATCCCATGAGATAAAAGGAAATTTACAAGTTATTATTTCTCCAAGACTTATAAGAAGACGGTAGATCTACCATAGTATAGTAGAATAGTAGAACTACCAAACCAGTCAAAATGATTTCTTTTTATTTTAAATTATCAAATTTATTAAAATGCTTCTAACAAAACATTCAAGAGCACTTTTGACCACCTTATCCGGCTAGACCAGGGGTAGTTAACCTTTTATACCTACCGCGCACTGGTTCTACAGTAGTGGTGATTTATAAAGTAGGGAAGTAACTTTACTTTATAAAACTTCCATTTCAATGTTTTTAAAAAGTCAATTAAATTAGAAAAAGGTAAGTCGAACAAAACCCCTACCGCCCACCATGAAAACTGGAACGCCCACTAATGGGGGTAGGGACCAGGTTTACTACCACTGGGATAGACCCTTTAACGTTAATAGCAGGTATTTCAAAATAGATGAAAGGGTAGAAGTATAGTGCTAGAGAATACAATAGTTCTTTTTTAATATCGAAAAAATCAATATTCAAAACGTATTTAAATTATATAATAAAAAGAGAGAGAAAGAATATTCGAAAAGTATTCAAATCATAGAATAAACATTGTATCAATTATATTTTGTTCCGAACTGTTCATTTTACGCAGGTTTACTAGATTCTATAACGAGTACAGCAAATAGTGCAGATTGTCCAGGTGTGTGTGTACACGCATTTGCAACATTAATATGTTACGAAGTTCTGGAGCACGTGCAATGTCCAAGCAGCATGCGGTGTTGTATCGAGGCGCCTATAAATGGTACCGGAATTTCCGAGAGCATTTCTGGTGATGATAGTTCAACATCAGCCATGACCACTACGGCTAAGACGACAACAACAACGAGCACGACCACACCATCGACGACCACAGCACTCACAACTCTGCCATCAACAGCTTCATCGAAAGTTACACCTGTAATTATGCGTCATTTTATAAAGTGTTTATTAATACCTTATACTCTATACAATATTTTTTTAACCCTTTGCACTCGAGGCATTTTTGAACACGATTAAGTCTAAATACATTTTCCAATAAAGCTTCCAAGATTCGAAAGCCCTATTTTGAAAGAAAAGAATTACAAATGTTTAGCGTCTATTTACTTTTGAAAGATTTACTTTTAATGATATTTTATTTAGAAGTTGCAGTTATTAAAAGAAAAAAATTTGAAAATGTTTCCAACAAATGGGTTAATTTGTTACGTTCTAATATAAATAACTCTTAAATTTTACGTTTAAAAATATTCTGGTTAATCACGTATGTCGCCTCAGAAGTGCCACTCGAGTGCAAAGTTACTTTTAGTAAAATATAATAATAAAAATTATTTGTTACTATACTTCTATGAATGATTTTGTATCTTAAAGATTTAAAATGTTGTATCTTCTAAAAAAGGCAGAAATGCAAATTATGTTTTATTTGTCTTCCAGGAAACTCAGAAAGAAACAAACAACAGAACATCAAGTATGTAAGAAATTTATGTTATTAAACAAATTCAGGATGATAATTAGCTTTGAATCAAGTCTAAGAACAGTTTTGAATCAATAATTCTGAAAAATAGTAAAAGGAAATGTACTTTTCATCGGCGATAAAAAAAGCATACGTATATTTTTTATTAAGAAATTGATTTTTGCAGCAAAGGTATGCTCTGGAATTTGTATGGCAGAAAGGATAGCCGATTACTGTGATGCAGTTTTAATAATAGATACTCTCTGCAAACCGGGATACAAATGTTGCGTATCCAGAGACGCGTTTGGAGATTCGCCCCCAGCGGAATTGCTGATAATCGATCGTACAAATTCGAGTCGCCTCGATGAAAAAACTGGGGTGAACACATCGTACAAAGGTTCTTCGACCTCTACTACTTTAAGACCAAATACGGCTGTTTCGACGAGCGTGTCTACAACCCTGTTAACAACCACAACGATAAAACAGCCGACGACGACGATAAGACCAAAGATTACTATAAAGAAGCCGTGTAAAGGTGAATGCGTCAGTGGATTCTTCGCTCTTCTTTGCGACAAAGTGGATGGAGAAGCTGAATGTCCCGATGATGGATCTTGCTGTGTTATCGATGCATTCGTAAAAACGGTAATAAACTACAAATTTATAGATATTTTATCTTTAACACAGGCGTAAGTATGTAAAGATATAATGAAATAGATTTTATATTATTATTCATAAAAAGTATTGATATAAGGTGGTCAAAAGTACTTTTAAAGCAAATGCGACTTTTGATGGATTATTCGATGGTTTATCGAGAAACAAGAATCTTTATCATGTTTTAACCCTTTGCACACGAAGCATTTTTGGATATGATTCAATCTTGATTTCTTTTTCAATGAAGCTTTGAAAATTTGAAAGCCCTGTTTTAGGAGAAAAGAGTTACAAATGCTCTTGATCGAGTTACTTTTGTTTCGTTAACTGCTCATTTTCAATATACATTAGTCTTAAATTTCACATTTTAAAATATTTTAGTCAATTGCAAATGTCGACCCAGAGGCACCAGTCGAGTGCAAAAAGTTAACTTGGTACTTCAGCTGAGAAAGTAATGAAGGGTACCAGTTAAAAATCGAGTTTTTGCTGAATTTTTCTCACCTTAGAAGGGAGGTTTCCCAATTTTGAAACTTTGTGCAATTATAGTTTTCAAATAAATACATTTGATTCAGTCTTTATCAGCCATTATTCACACTTAGGGAGTGAAAACAACCGTAAAAGTCGGGAATGAAACGTGTATTTTGCGCACCTCGAAAACTATTTGTTTTATAGAAAAATTGTGCATTTTGTTAAAAATAAGTTTGAGTATAGGAACCGTTTTCCACAATATTAATTTGCTTAAAAAGTATACTAAAAATCAATATATTTATAAAACGGTGTACGCAAACACGTTTTTAATTTTTTTTAAATTGTGGCATAGCTAATTAAAAAGTCTAAGAAACTACTTACTCAAAGTATATGAACTTTAACACTGTGACAGTCATGTTACCCAAATTCGGACGACCCAAATAGTTTTCCATGGGCCACGTCATCCGAATTCGGGTGACAAAAGAAAATTCTCAGTAGACGACGTCACCCGTGTAAGAGTGTAAGTACGAATTTCTAAAGACAGCTAAAATATAGAAACTGAATTTAATTTAATCATTTGAGTACTATTTATCATTGAATACACATTTTTGGGTAACTGTGAAAATATGTTTGAAACATGCCAAGCGGAGTAATTGCGCTTTTGTTATTTCATCCCAGACAGTTTGAAGTAATATTTCAGAATTTTGGTAATTAGATAATTTACATTGTAAGTTAACGTTTAATCAGGAAACGTTATTTGTTATGGGGTGATTGCATGGCACTTTTTGATATGAAAAAGAGCAACGCGATCGCATTCTGTAACACACAAACGGTTAAGTGTACTTCTGATCACTGGCATTTTTTGTGATTTTTGTTTTATTTAAAAACTACTTATTTTATGACAAAAAATGCTTTAAAATGAAATTATAATGAAATTGAATAATTTATATTTCTACTAACTATACATTCGTATGTACCAACTGCTGTTTGGAACTTTAAAAAATTAAAGATATAAGAATTTTTTTTTTATATTTTTGAATCTGTAGAAATTTTAGTTGCATTATACATTGATTTATGAAACTCACAAATGTTTTGTAACTTTGATATTATTTATTTTTACTCTAAAAGACTGTATTCGAATATCGAGAAAAATGATATGATATAAACGAAAATTAAGCTTTTTTGAAACATTTAAGTCTATAGTTCTTATAATTGATCAATTAGGAAACGACGACGACAACAACAGTTCGACCAACATCGAAACCATCACAGCCAAAATTGCAACCGTGTCCAGGATTTTGTTTGTTGACCATTATGGCAGCTTTCTGTGAACGACCGAATGTAATATTGCCGAAGACATCGACCTGTCAATCTGGATCAATTTGTTGTGACAACACAAAAAGTTCGCCGCAGGTGATTCTATTTCTTTTTTTCGGTAGAACCCTTTCAAAGGAACGAATAAGTTGAGGCAAGTAAGATAATGAATAACCCTTGTAAAAAAAAAAAAAGAAAATTTTAATTTATCGTTGACGTATAGACAATAAACGTAGTGACACCATCTTCTTCGTATCAGACTCCAAGGCCGAAGCCAAGGCCCACGCCGAGACCACCGATCACTACGGTGTCTTTGTCACCGGATCCACGTCCAGAGTGTCCTGGTTCTTGCATCGTCTCTTATTTATCTTTCACCTGTTTCAGTAAGTGTTTTATTTCTTCGCATATTTCGCCGCATTTTTTCTAAAATGTATTGAAAAGTTAACCGAATGTAATTTTTTAGGCTGTAGAAGTTAAAAATTCTTTGCCAAAATAGATCAAAAAGACTATTTTATTATTTTGTAATCTAGGGTATTATTTTTGACACAAGGAGCGATTTGAATTGAATGTCTAAATTTTAGAGGGTCGTGTTAGAAGTTTAGCATTCAATCCAATGTGAATTTTAAATTTTTTAATCGTTTAAATAATTTTGACTGCTACCTCACCCACACATGGGTGGTCTTTGAATTTCTAGTAGCAACAATATTTAATATCGATTAATAAAAAAATGTTGTTTAGGATACATTTTTAAATAATTTTCTGTTCATTGTACAATATATTTCATATTATTTTCATTTGCAGGAAACGCTGAACTGACAAATCTATTTAAGTGTAAGAAACAACGGCATCAGTGTTGCGCACCAAAATCACTGATACGAGAATTCAGCGGAGGAAATTCTAGCGAGCCTATTTCGATTAACAGAAATGACACAATGTACGTTACGTCGAGGCCGTACACGACACCTCTTATAACAACAATATGTAAGTTATAAAACATAGGATTAAATTTTTAAAATGAATGTCAGGGATAACAGGGATGCGTATAACGTAGTTTAGAAAATGAGTACAACATACTAGAAGGTAGTAAAAGGGAAAGAAGTGTCAAATCAACAATGCCGTCTGTGCATGACTCGTATAATATACATAAGTTATGTGGAAGTAAAAGGGGGATACGACGTTACGTGTTCCTTGACGCGTCTCTGCTTCTAATAACTGAGGGTGTGTTAGTAGAAACTCATTGATGGTAAAAATAAATGTGTAGAACGAAATTTAATATATGTCAAAAAGATATTTAATAGTTTAGGTTTTAAATTTTTGATAGTTTTTAACACGTTGACTGCCACAGTGAAAACAGGGACGTGCATATCACACTGTGATAGTAGGAGTTAAGGTAGCCTAACGTTTTAAATAGGTCAAAAGTGTTAATGTAATGATATTTTGAATTGTACGAATCCTAGAAACGTCCATATTCAGAAAATATAAAAATAATATTATTGATTTCATAGATGAAACCACGCCGATGACGACAACCGTGAGAAGTCCTGTTTACAGTAAGTACGTGTGCGGTGTAAAAGGAACTTCTCGCGGGCCGATCCAAGCTCGCAATTTTGAAAGAGGAGCACGCGTTGTTGGGGGAGAAGACGCGGATGCCAATGAATGGTGTTGGCAAGTTGCTCTAATCAATTCCCTTAATCAATATCTTTGCGGAGGCGCGCTCATCGGGACACAATGGGTCCTTACCGCAGCACATTGTGTAACGAAGTAAGTATTATTCGCAGAAAAAATAAATTAAGTTGTAAGCAAAATGAATAATTGAAACAATTGTGTTACAGTATTGTGAGATCTGGAGATGCGATTTATGTGAGGGTGGGAGACCACGACTTGACGCGGAAATACGGAAGTCCTGGTGCTCAAACTTTACGAGTGGCGACAACTTATATTCATCACAATCACAACAGTCAAACCCTTGACAACGATATAGCGCTATTAAAGCTTCATGGCCAAGCAGAACTTAAAGACGGTGTTTGTCTAGTATGTCTACCTGCCCGAGGAGTCAGTCATACCGCTGGTAAACGATGCACTGTTACCGGTTATGGATACATGGGAGAAGGTAAGTGCTCATGTTAATATATCAGCTGTCATTAAAACTGAATTGTCTTAAATAACTTTCAGAGCCTAACAACGTAAATATAGTACAGGTTTCATAAGTAAAAAAAATTAATTTATATATAATAAGTTCTACTCCGTCATTCAGTTAAGTAACAAGCGGGCTGATACTTTACACTGAGTGGTTTATATTGAACTAATACGTTTATTTCTTTTGACTTGTACTTTATACCGAGTGTACTTAACCATCGGTGAAATGAAAGAAGTATGAATCTAGTTTTAATAATTTTATTTTTGAAATGTATGCGTTACTCTGTTCTACGATTCACTCTATTTGCAGTTTCACCGAATTAATTACATTTACTGAAATATATCTAACATTTTCCGTCTATATTACCCATATCTCAATATTTTTCATTCTAACTTTTTATCCCCTTGTATAATAAATTATTATTAAACTGTTAAACTGGCTCAAATTAGGAAGGTTTCTGTTTTATAATTATTTTCTAATATTAATTACAGTACAGAAACAGAATGCAATAATAGATAGGAATTGGTAATTTTTGTGACATACTGATATTACGACTGTAAATTATAGTTTTCAAAATACTGGATCTTTAAATTATATTTTTAGAAATATTTATAATTATATATTTTATAACAATAACATTTTCACAATTAGTGAATGAAACACACGATATGTAAATTTACGTTCAATATGTCTGAATTTATGCACAGCTGGTCCTATCCCTCTTCGAGTCCGCGAAGCAGAAATACCAATCGTTAGCGATGCTGAGTGCATACGAAAAGTGAACGCTGTGACTGAAAAAATTTTCATCTTACCAGCAAGTAGCTTTTGTGCTGGTGGTGAACAAGGCAACGATGCGTGTCAGGTAATAATAAAATACGTACGAATATTTATTATTGATAATATTCAAATTATACCTACAATAAAATTGGCAAATAAGCATAAACATCTACGATACCGTTAACAAAATTTTATTTTCGGTTCGTGCAATGAATAATTTTTTTAATTTCTGAGCTGAATCTAGAAGCCGTTATTTCTTAGTACTCTCACTACTGAAAAATTTTAGTTTTATAAAGAAAATAAGGATAAATATTCATATGTATATTATAATTTAAATTTTGAATTTATTGTCTCCTCTGAGAGAACACATCACATCTAATTTTACAATTACTATTTCAATAAAAGAAAGTAATTAAAATTATAAGAACTTTGATATAGAATCTGAAATGGACATTTTTATTATTATTTTATAAATAGAAGCTATTGAAATATTAATAAGTGATTCAAAGTTTCTATTACTAATGAAAATATTGAAATATTTAGGGAGACGGAGGCGGTCCTTTAGTCTGCCAAGATGACGGATTTTACGAATTGGCCGGACTTGTTTCGTGGGGTTTCGGTTGTGGAAGATTGGATGTTCCTGGTGTATACGTCAAAGTTTCGGCGTTCATTGGCTGGATTAACCAAATTATTTCCGTAAATAATCTTTAATCTTTTTGTATACTGTTCATTAAAATAAAAAATATTTATTTATTAAGAACATGTAGTACCTTTGCGCGCTTAATAATGTAACATTTTGTGTTACGCATCTACCAACCTCGAAGAAAAGTTTGTTTCGATGCATGATAAATGTACGACAAATTTTTGAAACGAGTTTCAAACTGTTACAATATTTGTAATATATGTATGGTAAATTTTATAGCTTTCACAATAAAAGGTGAACAAATTTTTGTAACGATATTTCAATTTTAGATGATCAATACAATAAACTTCTACGTATTCGTTTTTTAAAACTTTTAATTGTTATCATATCAGTGATTCGGAGCAAAAGTGGTATAACTTTTATTATTCATTTTTCGAAAATAACGATTTAAATTTATACAATTTTAAATTGTCTTGAACATGAATGTGATATGGTTTTTAGTTTTAATAAAGCTGGAGATATATCAGTGTTATCGAGAGTGACAGACAACCATTCGTTGCTTTTGCTAATGTAGACCTTTAGCGGTAAATTGACAGGTACAAGTGGTACCCTCGGTTATCGAAGGCGCGAGAATTTTTCTAAAGCTGGGGACTTTTCTAAGGGGGACTTTGGACGGGACGCGCGTCATCGAAAAAACATTGGTAAAACCAAAAAGTGTAAAAGTACAAGCTTTGAAATTGGAAAAGAGCAGTTGCAGCGTAGACCCGACCAGTGAAGGGTTGTATCATGTCGTGCGATAAGTTTTGCCTGACAATAAGGTATATGTATACATTCTTTGTATGTACAGTTAGCAGACCCAGGAACTTGTTACGCCGTTTATTAAAAGCCTTCGATATCTTCCATTCCTCATCATTTCTTCTCTTGGGTTTGTTGTTTAAAATATAGCCTACACTAAATATAACAAATATTCGTAATTAAAAAATGTGTTCGATTCCGAGCGAAGGGAATTGACAATACTGTTTGAAGAAACTTTAAAGACTTTATTTGTACTAGAGGAACTAGGAACCGAGATTAGGGTGTTTGGCTGAGGATGAGTCTGGGGTGTTTGTTGTGCTATGACTAATCGTGTTAGTTATCCAACAGTTCAACCGGCAAAGGGGTGATTCTGTATAAAACAGTGACTAAAAATGATAGAACAAAAGTTTTTATGTGATTGTGTTTGAATATTCTTCTAGAATAATGGTATAAAAGTTTGTTCGCGAAAAGTATAGTGGCCACAAATTTATTTGCCTGATCATTGATTTGATGCACACAATCTTTTTTCTGTCATTAATAATAGGAGCTTGAACGCAACTGATATGAATGTATCTTACGACACCTTATGTTCTATAAAATTAGATTTGTCGCGAAGTATATTTACTGTTTAGTGTTCGTGGATCAGGATATTAGGGTACAAATAATACACGACAGTATACATATATCGTGGTCGTTGTCTGTCGAATAGCAAAGAGGTGCGAATAGGTAAAGTGAAATAATTTTATTTCATTAATCTGGTGAGGGCAATTATAACCACCGCCTTGATTTATTTTATTAGTTCAGGTTATGTAGTTGCTTCCCTTATCATAGTGAAGTACGATAACGTGGTACTTATAAGCTGCAACAGAAAGTTTTGGTCACGGCATTGTGGTTGGAGAAATCGATCTTCAGTCTATTAACATTTTGCACTCGAGGCATTTTTAGATACGATTAGGTCTAAATACATTTTCCAATAAAGCTTGCAAAATTCAAAAGCCCTGTTTTGAAAGAAAAGAATTACAAATGTTTATCGTCTGTTTACTTTTATTTCTTTCATTAATTTGCTACGTTCTAATGTAAATAACTTTTAAATTTTACGTTTAAAAATATTCTGGTTAATCAGGTATGTCGCCCCAGAAGCGCCACTCGAGTGCAAAATTTAAGTCATCGATACTTTTAATTTCGGGCCATCAAGCAAAAGTACCCTGAATATCCGATAAAATTTCAAATGTAACTTCTACGTACATGACTTGGCAGCCGAAACGTTATTTGTGAATCATTAATGCAAAACATTCCTTCTTCAAGAAAAAAGCAAAAAGCAAATCCAAGCAATCAAATTAAAGGCTAACAGCAAACGATAATGAAGGAGAATATTGTCACTTACAGCGGTAGTGGTTTCTAAAGACACTGGGAAGAATCCACCAGCAGTCACGCAACATGGTTTTAACGCCCTTAACATAATTATATGTACATTTTTTCGCAAAGATCTGCCAATTTCAGTCATTGGCAAGGTGGTCCACAATCCAGAATACATAGTTGTAGTAACCTGCATACTTTCTTCCATCATGAGATGGCAGCTGTAGGTGAAGATGACAACCGTGAGAAAGGTACCGGCCAGGTTGCAGATGAACGCCAATTTTTGTACAAATGATTGGTCTACCTGATTGCAGATATCGATTTGTGAAAAAGTATGCCTTTTAATTCTTAGGATAGTACAAGTATTAATCAATGATTATCTAACTGAAGTGAAGTTACATTCTGTTTTGTCCATTATCATCTTCGAAATAAAACAGACTAGAAGATGACAATCGGATGGCAGATTATTAATGCTCGCAGCAGATTGAAATAATTTTTCGAGCCTTCTAACGGATTACATGAGGTGTGCTGATTAAAGGTTCTTTTCGGAGGACCACTCCGTCTATGTCTAGTCGCACGTTAATGTCTGTACTATTCGAGTGCTATTACAATAGTGGGATGGAGAGGAAAACACCGACTACACTCGAGCCAGTCCAGACGACGTAACGAGGAGAAATACTGTCTGGTGGGGAGATATACCCCAGGAAAAAACATAACTAAAGACGAAATTGCGATGAAGACAGGAGTTGCGCGGTGGTGAGAGACATTCGAGGGCGAATGTTACTGCAGGATGGCCAAGTGAAGGAACAGGACCTTCATAGTCCTCCCATAAGAGGAGTCGTGGAAAGAAATCGGGACGGTGTTTAGGTAAGGGAGTAACGTGGCCAGTCGACGACTTTGCGGGCCCAAGTTCGAATTCTGGAGATTGAGGTCCGCTTTTTTCCACGATTTCCTACACAATTCTGATCGTTTCTTAGAAAGTCGCGTTGGCGGGGATTAAAATTCTAGCGAAACTTTTTGACGCTAGAGAAGGGTACCAACGCGATGACAACATAATGTCACAGACAATAAAATTAGGAAGCCTCTTGATCCTAGCAAACATGTCTGAAATGAGGAAACGAAAGTGAAGACTATTTTGGCAACAAAAATATACACAGCGAAAATACCGAACCTAAAAGCGAAAGTCAATGGCTTCATGAGTTTATTGCTGCTACAGAATGCACCGAGGGTTCTATACCTGCTATACCTGCTCAAACGCAGATAAATTCTGTTCATTTCTTATTTTTATTTTATTCCCCAATACTTAACAATGGTAAATGAAGCATATTAGCTAAGAACGACAGGAGTTAGTGTTTCAGTGACGTTATAATTTGTAGTGTAGGTAGGCTCTCTACAGTAGAGTATCAGTAACGTCACAACACGTTTCCTTTAATGAGGATATCCACATAGCAACACCGCGAGTACTTATTTATTTGCTCCCCAGAACGTAACTTCACCTCGATATGATGCAAGTAATTAACTCGAGAAAAAAATATGTTTTTAATGCTTACCAAAAATATTTCATAACAGTGAAAACTGAATAGCACGCTGCAAACCAGCAGGTGTTCACAAACCGTCAACGTGTACACGTTCTCGATCATTTTACAATATTCTGTAAGAAACTGATGCTGACAAACGCACCTTCTCAGCTGTTTGTAACACTTATCCATGTACTCAATCGTGTCCGTTTTTCCGTTGATGGCATCCCAAACTTTTAGAAGCCGGTGTTGCAGTATACGAAACTGACAGACCACGTGCATGTTCAGGATGTACATGAAGGTATCGCAGCTGACATACGCGATGCCCATTATGGAAATGCATCCAGCCTTGATGAACAGTAAATTCATTAAATCGGTCAAAATTGTTAGTGATGTTCGTAACACCTCTTAGAGAGGGGCTACTTCAATTTTTTTCCAACCGCGATCTCTTTTAACGCTTTGACTGCCACAGTGAAAACAAACGTGTGTGGTAAGACACACTTTAATTTCAATTATTAAGGTTTCTGCCGATTACTTTTCAAATGTAATCATTTAAATTACTAGCTTGCAGTATTAGTCTGATACTAGCAATTTCTTTTATTAATTATTTAATTATATAAAATTTGAAGTTAACGTGTTAACACTTTGACTGCCACCTCGCTCACATATGGATGACACTTGAATTTCCATTAAAAACCGTCGCCTATGTACTTAAGAATTCTTTAGTTTATTTGGTTGAAAATATCCCTATTAGACATTGTAAATTATGAACAACAGAAATACTAAAATATTGTGAAAACAGATTATAAAATTTGTCAAAAATGAAATTATTACTAAATGAAATTTTTAGATCTTGCAGGATGACAGTCAATGTGTTAATTACTGGTAAATACTTAAGCAAACTATTGTTTGCTTACTTGTACTTATTCGGAATAAAAATGACACCCTTTGCAAATAGTTGACAAAGTTTTTGCAATCTCTAAATTATGCTACTCGAGGGCTGTTTTCCGGTAGTGAAAACGTAAATATCAGCCTGGCGTGTATAATGAATCTTTGATACGATACACTTTTAATAATTTACCATTTTTTAAATCGATGAATTTTAATGTCTAATCCTTTAGCTGCGTTGCGGAACTCAACTGATTAATTAACCCCTTAACCTGATTTATCCAATGGGTGCGTCAATTAGAGCTAAATATTTATTGCCACGATGTTAAAATAAACGAAGAAAATCAAAGTATTATTTATACTTCTCACTTATAATTGCAATTAAACTTAAAATTGAGTTGTAATCAAAATTTGAAGGGAAAGGTCACATCTGAACTAAAGGGTGCGTCACGAGTGTGTATATTGTAGGGCAAGGTGTTAAAACAGAAATTGACGATACCTGAAACAGGAATGTCAGTTCGAAATAAGGCGTTTCTTTGATTTCGGTCCATTCACGAAACGGAAGTACTCTATCCGTTTCATTCACCCCGATGTTCTCTGTGATTAACAAAGGAACTGTTATCGTCTAATTCGTGATTTAAGAAAATATCTTCCTGACTGGTAGCAGTTTGCAATGGATACAGCGAAAAAGCTAATTATTTAAAAGAAAGTATTACATCAGTGGTAGTCAACCTGCTCCCTACCGCCCATTAGTGGGCGTTCCAGCTTTCATGGCGGGCGGTAGGGGTTTTGCTGACTTTCCTTTTTTTAATTTAATTGACTTTTTAAAAACATTGAAATGGAAATTTTATAAAGTAAAGTTACTTCCCTACTTTGTAGATCACCATTACTGTGGAACCGGTGGGCGGTTAGGTTACTTGTGAGATACAAAAGTGGGCGGTAGGTATAAAAAGGTTGACTACCCCTGTATCACATGATCAAATTGGAATACCTATTTTCGATGCAATTTACTCACTAATGACCGACGGCAATATGTAACCAATCAAACAGCCAGGCACCACACAATACAACAGGTATACCCATGTTTTACACAATATATCGCACTGAGATATGAAAACTTGTTCCTGGATGTTGTAATTGCGGTGCCAAAAGTACTTTCTTGCGAATACTACGAGTCCGATAAATTCCGTTCTGTGGCAGTTGAGCGTCAGGAGCTTCATTATCGTCAGGCAAACGCATCCAGTGTTAGTAATCAGGAAGAGGCAGAACTGAAATCCAGGTACACTTGAAAATTCTGAACGCTTTCAGCGAAGATGTTTGATGCACCGTTTTCTTACGTTCAGATCTCCCCAACTGTAATGAATATTCAGTATGTTCAAGTATATACCGTATATATGACCGACGATCATATACGATATCGAGATTTTCCGTTTAATTTCGTCGCTACGATTTTCCGTCAGCCAAACGCCTGTGAACTTTAATAGATATTTCGCTGTAGCGATAGAAATGTCCTCGTATTCGATTCCCTTCATGGCACGCTGTCTAATAACCAACTGTTTCGTCTTCACTCGTATACAGTGCCGGATCATCTAATTAGTCGCATAAATGATTCAGGACTAATTGGATTGGAAAACATGTGTTTCTTCCCTCAAACGCCTTCAAAAGTAAAGTAGGCAGTGTCCTGCACGACACTGCTTGCAGGGATGATTACACGTTGTAGGATGGATGAATTATAGATCTGTCGAAGGTGATCTATTTGATCTTTGCACCCCCTTCGAACGTGACTGTCCTTTACTTTGAGTCGCACTTCAAGTAGTCAATTCCAGGTGGTTGTGTAGCAAAGGTACTGGTTTTATAACATTCGTATCGCCGTGGCTTACGTTTGAAGCATTTGGTGGCAAAAGGACATTTTGACAAATGTTTCCATGCAATAAAAGGAATAAGTTTTTGTCAGGGTGGTATAATTCGTCTGGAATATATTTGTTAGAAATGGTAGATATGTCCAGGTTTAAACAATCAGTATTCGTTAAAAACATTTCTTATTTGGTAGTTCGATCTATTATCGATGATCTTCTCGAGAAATTACTTGTGATAATTTGTGAACGGTGGACAGACTGTATTTACTCCTTTATTACAATTTGTCTGAAAAGAAGAAATACTGATTGATGAAACTTCGAAGAATGACCCGCTTTGAGAGTTGTTAATATACATACGTGGGTTTGGAGGTGACTGTGAATGCGGGTGTGAGTGTTCCGAATTTAGCGACAAATAATTTGGCTATATAATTGAGTTTATTAATTATCAAACTACTAGGTATACAGTTTTTTTGCGTTTTTTCAGCGTCTTCTTATTTACTAATCTCGCAGATGGCGTGACATGGAGTGTTTTGTAAAATACACACACTAAATCGGTAAGCAATTCTTATATTTTTACTTCATTATTTATAATTAATTACATCAAGTATGTAACTAATGTTACCAACTCAACAAAGTCAATTTTTATGTAATAGATAAAAAGATGATATCAGTCGTTTTATTGTTATTATTTATTACTTAGAATAAATAATTAATAATAGCTCGCGTCTTAATACGTAATTATAATGTCTTTTAAGTTCCCAACAATAAATTGACGACTTTTATAGGAATTTGAAGTATACTGTTAGATTTCAATGTTTAATAATTACGAATGATTTATTTTTATTAAACTTTGTACATGAAAATCTTTGAAAGCACTTAACTATAATTTTTTAAATTGTCGACCTCAGTGGCAAATTAAAATATAAACAGATATAGAAAAATATGTACTATTATTATTACTTAAACTACAGAGTGTCCCAGAATTAGTGCAAAAACCGAAAATTTCATCATAGCTGAGACGAGTCTGAACATTTTCCTTTGCAAAAATGTAGGATCCATTTATAAATCCATTTAATTTACCTATACATTTTACATGATCTAATATATTACAAATATATAAAAAAAGTGCTGTATAAGTACCTAGTGTGAGACATTTCAACATAGAATATTTATTACAGTTATTTATTTATTTGGTAATTCATTATGTTTTGAATATGATAATAGAATATATCGTGATATAATTATATTTATAACTTTTGTTGTAATATATATATATATATTGCTTGTATGTTTTCAATGTATGTCATAATAAATTATTAATAAATTATTTATAACAATTATTAATGTACATGTATAAAATATATCATTTAATTATGTTTGTTCTTTTTCGACGTTCGATCTTGTAAAATTGATATAAATACTTTGAAATCAAATATTAATAATACACAAAAAAATTATGACACAAATAGATTTCTAATTATCAGTGTTCGGCATAAAATAAATAAGATTTAAATTTCCCACTGACAGCTTCACTGATTGATCTTAAAGATGTCGCTCATAATACTATATACATTACGTGTAGATCTGTGCAGATCTGTGTATTACGTGACTGTGGATGTCAGACACACGGAGAATTATGGCGGAATTAAAATCTGCGATTTGGAGTCTTTCTTCTAATTTCGTTGCAAATCGATATTTTTCACGTTTATTAACGTAAGTAAATATTGAATCAAATCCTTTAATTGTTTTATTTTGACTTTATTTGAAGCTGTTTTAAAAGAAAAATTCCAGTTGATTTTACTGAAGGTGAAAATGCGAAAACTTAAGTTTTATGTTTTATTAAAGGCAAAAATATATTTAAAATATCTGATTCATATTATATTCAATGGATAATATATTCTTTGTATGCTTCTAAATAATTGCAATTTTATATTGTCAAAATATTTTCATGAAACATTTATTAACATACAATTGTTGTAAAGTAAGAAATTTTGATTTATAGTTCTCAATGGTATAATGTATCTGCGGTTTCATCATTAAGTAAAATGTCAACGGAGGCTGCAGTTAAGGCTGACAGTGACATCATTATTACAGATAGCTGTGTTAAACGTTTAAAGGAAATTATGGATGATAATGGTTATTTAAGAGTTACAGTAGAAGGTGGAGGTTGTTCTGGTTTTCAATATAAATTTGATTTAGATGAAAACGTTAATGAAGATGATAAGTAAGATTATATAATGATAATCATTTCTATGGCAACAATATTTTTGTTATTCACACTTAAATAAATATATATTATGTTACAGAATATTTCAAAAGGATGGTGTCAAAGTGGTGATAGATTCAACGTCTTTAGAATATATTAAAGGAGCTACGATAGAATATCACACAGAACTGATACGTTCTGCGTTTAGAATAACTAATAATCCTTTAGCTGAACAAGGTTGTAGTTGTGGTGCTAGTTTTTCTATTAAAATTTAATAAATTGATAAGTTTTCATATTCAGTAAATCTATATGTAACTTATCTGTATTATATTTAATATCTTTTCATATAAAAAAGTCACAAATAGGTTGTTAATATTTTTTCTTTGTTAGAAAATATATTTTCTACTTTATTTAATTATAGTTTATGAGTAAATGTTAAAGAATATTTGTATATTAGTATGTTTGATAATATTTATTATATTAGGTCTTCAGATTTACACCATATATATTGCAAATTCTATATATTAAACCAAATCAAAAGTTCTTAATCATTTTGCAATCTATGACTTTGTTTTCGAGATATAACAAAATATAAGTGATTAAAAATTAAATGTTTGACTTTTGGGGTATTTTTTAAACCTCATATAATATACATAATAATAGAAAATTGTATTTACATAAATAAATAAGTATTAAATACGTTTATGCACACATGGTAAACACTATCTAGCTGTCAAAGAATATTTACACTAACATTTGTTATGCTATGAAAGAGATCAAAAGTGTATTACCTTTTTTAATGCAGTATTATCCAAGAATTTGTTTGCATGGTACAGGTTCTACTGTTTGCAATAATGTTCTATAAGAGAATGTTTAGAAAGAAAGAAAATGTGAAATGGGCAGTCGAGGCATCTCCTTTTATTTATGATACATTCCTGTCATTACTATCTCGAGGCTTATCTCATGACAAAGCACTGACCCCCTGAACCATCAGGGTATTTCATGAACAGACCTGCTGTACTGTTTGGTAGTGCTTGTTTTATGTGCGAACGAGTGTGTGTACAAAATCCAACGTATAAGCCTGCCCATTTGTCGAATGTTCGCTTAGGCATTTAAGGTTCGAATAGGGCACCCTGGAAATTGGGTATCCAATTTTTAATGATTATATGTCTTGATATATCTCGAAAAACAAACTTTAAATTGCAGAACGGTGAAAGACTTTTCAATCTTTTGTGCCATAAAGAATTTGTAATTTTCAGGGTATACATTTGTTTTGAACAAATAAAGTATAAACAAATAAAATATAAACAAAATTTTAATTTAAATTACAGAGGGACAAATTATGTATTAGCTATTGTAATAAACTGACTAAAGCATCATGTACTTTATGAATCTGCATAAGATATTGTTTACATTATAAATATTGAAAAGATGAACGTTGATAACAATTTTTATTTTTATTTCATATACTAAATAGATTTCAAAATCATCTTGGTATATCAATTAAAGTATGATTAAAATTGTAATTACTATTTATGGCGTGTAAGATTTATATGTACATAAAATTAAACATATTGATAGTTCTGATTAAAATGCTGGAATGTTAGTAATTGTTAATTAATAATTTGATCTATATCACTTCTGTCTCCCTTTCTTACTGTTCTGAAAATTATAAAATGCAGTGCTGAATATTTAAAATATTAGTATTTACAAATAAAGTATACATTTACCTTGTTACCAAGTTGAAATTTTAATTGTTGTATTTCTTCTGTCTGTGAAATAAGTTTTTCATTCATGATAGCAAGGTGTTCACTCATAGTACTAAGTTGAGTTTCATAATTTCCTTCTTGTATTTCTTTATCTTTTTGTAAAATATTACAATTTAAAAGTGCCTCTGTAAGTGCAGACTCACACTTTTCTCTCTTTGACTCGCTAGTGTCCAAATGAACTTGCATAACTTCATTCTAAAAAATATTAGCTGAATGAAACATACACTAAAAAATAGTAAAAATTTTTTTTAACACAGTGACTATTGTAAGAGTCATACATAATTAGTATTCCAAAATTAATTGAACTGAATAATTGAACAAAGATTAAAAAAATACTGGATATGATGAGTCATATAGGATTAGAAGCCAATGATAGTCAATGTGTTAAAAAAAAAGTAATTACATTAGCAGTACTCAATTACATTAGCAGCCATAGCCAAATTTTTCACGTGATAAATATGTTTTTCTGCTATTAACTTGTCAATCTCTTGAAGAAAATAATCTCTGATTTTTGCTTCTCGAGCTTCAATCTCTTCTGGTATTGTAAAAGGTACAATTAATCTCCCAATCTGTTATCAGTATTTATTGATTAGATTATTTGAAATAAATTTTTATGTAAAATGATTAGAAAAAATATTACCATATGATTTATTTCTGTAGGTTGCAAAGGTTCATTCTCAACTTGAATTTGTTTTAAGGATTCTCTTTGTTCTATTTCATCATATTTTATTTTGAGTATATGATATTGTGCTTTCCAATAATTTATTTCTTTTTCGAAATCATAAGATTTTGAAAAATCAAATTCATTACTTTCTTCTTGTATTTTATGAGGACGACCTTCACCAATAGATTTTGATGATCGACGTGATGCTAATGGTGATGAAAATGGAGATGGTTCTAGTTGAGAATGACTAGAATGTCCTACTCTAGTATCAAATTCATACCCATCTCGTTTACCTTCATTACTAGACCATGATACAGTTTCCTCTTGTTTTTGTCTATCATTTACTTTTTTTTGTAATTCATTTCTTTCTCTTTCTAATTTCTCTATAGTATTTTGATATTGGCATTCTAATTCAATTTTAGATTTCTCAGAATGATCTAATTTATGTTCTAGTTGTTGTATTCTTTCATTTAGAGTTTCAATTTCACTGTCTTTGTCAGTGATTTGCGATAACAATTGAGCATTCTCAACTATTTTCTTTTGAAATTCTTCATTTAAGATGTGATTTGGAGTTGGTGATGATGATAATTGACTATTACTTTCAGATAATTTGTTCTTCCCCTTCTTAGACTTATTTTGTACTTTATCCAGTTCTTCTTGTAATACAGTTATACGTTTGGTCAGTTGTTGGTTTCGAAATGATAAACTATCTAATTCTTGTTCTGCTCTTCGAAGTTCTACCTCCTTTTCCTTTAATTGTTCTCGGATATCTGCATTCCGTGCTTGTTCATCGATCACAGCCTTTTTAAGAACATTTGCTTGAGCACGAATCTAAAAAAAAAAAAAAGTTCATTCGCTAATGTTTTTATACTTGACAAGATTCTAAGATTCTAAATTGTGAAAAAAATGAATAGGTGGAAACAGATACTATTAAGGAACAAAACATTGTTTTGCATAGATCTTTAAGAAATTTTTATACTGCATAATATATTAGTTGATTTCTTACTTTTGAATATTCTGTAGCAATCTTTTGATACTTGGTTTGCAGTTGCCCATTTACACCTTCCATAATGCCATCCACAGTTAATTCTTTTGTTTTCAAGGTGTTTATTACGTTTTATAAGAATTATTGGAAATTATTCATTATTATAATATCCATTGTAGCATAGTTCTTCCAATCCAAAAATTGCATACATACTAGCACCTCTAACATAAACGTCAAAGTTATTAAAAAATCGCCTAAAACTTATAATCATTCATATTGGTAGACGAAAAAATTATATGTTTATACACTAAATCTCCAATCGAATTGTATAACTGAAAAATGAATGTAAAAAACGCCCCCAACACGATACACTTTTACATGAAATTCTATATTCAATACTTAATAATCGTCAATTGTCAAGAGACATTAGTGAGGAGAGGTTGGTTGTTAGTCGATTTTTAGAGCTTCGTTGATAATTTATCAATTGATAAGCGAGACACCAAATTACATTTACTACTCTGATGATATTCGGTATTTTATCCAATGTTATCGGTATGTGACTGCAAACCGTTTTCAATTCTTTCAAAGATACTTTCGAAAACGTCCGTTCACAGATGAGGTATGAGATAGATCCATTATGCAATGTAAGTTTCTATTCCATGTTCCAACGACTACAAACGTAGCTCTCTTACCATTTCCGTATCACATGCGACGTTATCGGTTCAGAACAGAATGCGACGACAGCGTTATCAAAACAGTAGAAATAATTAAGAGCGTATAGGAGCCATGACAAAATTCAGAATTGACTTTAGCAACAGATGCGAAGAAATTATAATTAATTACAAATCAGATAAAGACAGAGCGATAGGTAGAATCGATAACGACAAGTAGAATAATTTTCCGATGCAGCTGATGCAGTTTTTTGAAGCAAAGAAGCAATTTTTGTTCATAATTCTTGTTTTAACACTAAACGACCCCTTTCAAAATTTATTTTAAAATCGTACATTCATTGTTATACCAAGACAGCGTTTTCTGTTACAATTAGCAGATGTAACTCGTTACAGACTATCACGAATTTCTTCAAGAAGAAAAGGAAAATTTACAAGAAGCAATATGACCCCTGTCAAACGATCCTTTATGCATGTGTGAAGTACTTATTTAGCATTGAAATTAAATATAAGTTCTTTACCTTCGTTACTTAGAGCGCTAGTGTCGCTACTAACTCATGCATAACGTCGGTGAGATAGGCATATAAGGATATAGTGCTATATACATGTCACAGTGTTCATACTTGCTCCTTTATTTCTTAAGGTTATTTTATTTTTAATAAATAACTAATTTTAATTAAAAATAAATATATTACATTATATTACACGTATAAATGAACATATTACATATATTTATCATATTACATATACTCATAAATTTTTAAAGTGAAAGTTTTGTCCAAAGGAAATACTTATCTTTAAAATGAATACCACGAACTCTTCTTATAATCAGCTTTTCAAGTGAAAGCGTTAATAATTCTGATTTGATAGATGTTTCCTGAATACTCACCGTAGTTCGTTTATTTACGTGCGTGCACCTCTTCGGCTTATCACGCACGGCCCTAAATGGCGTGGGATTGAGATACGCTCAATCAGCGCGCCCACGGGTAGCTGGCTACCCGCGAGCTACCAAATAGACCGTGAAGTGTGAGCTCCAAAATCTCCCTTGGTGAAGGCAAGATCTTTCTAAATCTCTACCAGCTCTGCAGACTGGTACTTGAGCTGAAACGCAGTTCACCCGCTGAGGCCATCCAGTGCCTTTGACCAGCGATATAGACCTACCACTACCCCCGCGTATCCAACTCAAATGATCGACAAGGAGATGGAGGACTACCCTCCCGTGGGCTGATACGTCGATTCTTGTGGTACCAGTTTCTGAGCTACTGGTGGAGCTCATAGCCAACTCTTAGCCAGCTCTCCCCCACAGTTCTTCCGGAGGTAGATATTGAAAGCCTACCCCGTACGGGGCTATGTCTGTGAGTGCAATTATCACCTCCGCCATTAGCCACACTCTTACAATAGATAACATACAGATATATGTAAGTTTTTGTTGCTTAATTCTTGAGTACTATCTCGTCAGTGATTGATGTGTCACAGTTTCACTGTCGGTAATTCAGAAATCTTTTTTGTTTTCGGAGATAAGTTTGTAGATAGACTTGCTTCTAACCTCTCTGGATAATTCATAATGTTTGCAAGTGTTGCTAATGTAGATACCTTTAAAGTTTTTGTTAGTAAGTTTATCGTTACTGATCTCACCTGTGGATGTCTTCATTTTGCTCTTCCGACAATCTTTTACCATATGAACTTTCTTTTTGTAATAAACACATTCAGTTTGAGCTTCCTCACTTTCTTGTTCTTTGTTCTGATGGCGTTTTGAATTTTTTGCCCATCTATTCTTGTTAAAACTGATTATTGCTTTTGCTGTTGCTGCTGATTCTTTAGCCATCCTGTTTTGATGAATCTCTTTGATGAATCTTTTGAATTTTCCTACCGTTTGGTATGCTGCTATGAATGTATTGCATTGTTTTATTACTGTTATAATGTTTTAGTTGAAATATTTATAATAGTTGAATTTATTTTCATGGTTAAGATAAAACTAAAAACGCACAGACAGAAACTAGTATTATAATTTACATTTACAAGAGCTGAAATTACTGTATCGTGTAGTTTATTCTTTAAAGAAATTTAACGGTTTTGTGCTACGATTTGATTTTTACGAGAATTAAACTGTTTCTGGTGATTTCGACAATGAACTTAGAGAGTGATAAAAATGGATAGGAGGTGCGAAAAATAGTGAAGTTCTTGAAGTTGGAAGGAGAAAAGTTATAAAATTTAATCCGAAAATACTACTTGAGTTCAAGGGGGGAGGGAATGTAACTAAGCTCTTGTAAAAGGGCAACGGAAAAGGATCGTTTCGCTGAGTTTTTTCGAAGTTAATTATCCGTTGGTCATAAATGGCTGAAAACTAAAACAAAGTTGAAGATTCTATACATGCGTGGAATTTTTGAGTCGATAAGCTAAATGACATTTTTACGATACCACCATCAGTTATAGGAGTAAATACATTGTACAGTAATTTAGAAGGATACGCTTGAATGATCTTTACTGAATTATAAACAGCTTAACATTGTACAACTTGTATGTAACTAAACTGAAAAACGAGGTAAAATAGAGATTCACGAGAGGTGGTAGGATTAATATTCCAAAATTTCTCTATACGCAGCCGTTGTTATAAATGCTGGTAGGGTAGATGATGTCGCATTATGCACCTGGGTTTTGTTAATTGATATTGCCGACAATTTAGTCGAAAAGCGTGCTAATGAAATAAAATACGCTATATCAATGCATGCTTTAAATCACTGTTTATGCTCATAAAACGTATTATCCAATAGAGATCTGTCGGGAAACATGATTTTAAGGGAACATTATTACTACAACAGATTATTACTACTCCTTAATAATGAGTTATACAGGGTTAAAGAGTGATAAAAAAAAACGCACACATATATAATAATGAATTGTAGTACTTTTACATGAAAATAATATAAATAAATTATATGTACTGAGCAGCGATGAGGGATTTATTTATTAAATTAAGATTACATTAAATTAAAATAATATTGTTTGTTTTTTTTTTCGTTTTGAGTTATACATACATTTATATTTTTAATAAAAACTCAGTTGCCTATATGGAACTAAAAAACAATATTTGTTCTTAATGAGTTTTCAGAACGCAACCTCCCTTTTTGTACTGGCTCTGGGTCTCATATAACACGGTTTCACACAACATGGCGTTTTCCAGGGATCTGTCTACCGTGTTATAGAAGGGTTACCTGCACAACTATAATTCGGTTACTTGCATATTATACTTACTTTATCCGAACAGTAAAAAACACTGATTGCAGTAATAAAATAATGATTGTAGATATTATCCCTTTGCGCTCGAGTGGCGCCTCTAGGGCGACGTGCGTAATTTGTTAGAATATTTTAAAATGCGAAATTTAAATATTAATATTACAATATAGGAAATTAACGAAAGAATTAAAGATAAATGAATTCATAAGCATTTGTAACTCTTTTCTTTCAAAATGGTATTTTCAAATTTGGAAAGCTTCACTAAAACAGAAACCTAGTCTTAATTACATTCAAAAGTGCTTCGAGTCCAATGGGTCATATTATGATTCATATCATTTATATGCAATTTCCAGTATTTTAAGTAGATTACACAGTAGTTGGTTGCTCTTAATTGTAATCGAAACTTTTATTTCATTATAAATGATCTATTACTGATTTATTTTTCCTCCTTATTATCGTTCGTGTTTTTTATCGCCCTTTCAGGATAACGCGTCTTTTTTGTCTTTTCTTGTCTTCATTCTTTTTGGTTACCTACCATTACTACCCAGTACCTAGCATCCCAGCTGCCCCGTGAACGCGCTGTTTGCTTCTCGTTACTAGGATATTTGTTTATGATTTGATACCGTGTTCTTAGGTCACAGCAAATGATATAGGTGGCTCGTTGCATAAGATCAATAGCGTTTGATGTCTCAGTCTGTGATTATGAAGATGATCACCAATAATCGATCATGTACTTTATACAATGAGCTCTGTTATATCTACTTCAAGCGTATATGTTTTATTGTACCAAACTTTAAATAATGCTATCTAATATACTTTGAAAATCTTCTATCTCTATATCATGAAAATTTTTTGTTATATATGTATACACAGTTTTTGATCAAATTTGATAACTAGAGCGCAACTGCAATTGGAAGAACCATACCAATAGACTGCAGTGTACGCGAAATCCCATGTAAATCCAAATTGTTTCGGTTACTCGTTTTTTAAATTAAACCGTCCTATCGATGAACGGTTTCCAAGAATTGTGAGGTCTATAGAGAGGATTCTTTCGGTAAAATGTGAACGGAAACCCTGTTTGGGTTGGAAAAAAGTAATGGCCTTGTAGGCCCTCCTTCTGTAAGATTTTTCATATACAATTTAACAAAAAGAATATAATTATTCATTATACTATTACATAATGGTTTTATTAATTATGAGAATTAAAGATAGTGATTTGTTGTTTGAATATTCATATACACTAACGCTCATAAGTGTTTAGGCAACAAAGCGACAATCCGGCCAAGCTCAGGTAAAGGGTAGTAAAATTAATCCGATATAATGGGTGTCTAATTGAATGGGTGTGTTTTAGAATTGCGTTTTAGATAAGTATTTCATTATGTTTTTTAGTAAATATAATCCTGTATCAATAATACATGAAAAGAGGAGTGAAAATAGGCAAAAATCTCATGAAAAGGCTTATATTTCTCAAAGGGTTTCGAAACGAGCAAAATGATAACTTAAACACACCGATCTATTAAATACTGAATTTCTGAAGAATAATCGTCGAAACGAACGAACGGGGAAACCATTGCTTGATTTATTAGAGTTTAATTTTGACGAAGGAAAAAGGGAGTAGAAGAGGAAAACGTTTGAGAGATCGATTAAACTACCCAACCTGATTTCGCCCAAACGTACGAAATTCGTTAACGACTTGTGCGATTCTGTCGTCTCGCGAGATTGCTTTCTAGATCAGTTCAAGCTGCGATCGGAGCGATTTCCTACCAAATAGAGAATATGTTTCCCCGCTAATTGTAAGTCTAATCGTGTCATCATCATTACTAAATGTTTACATTCATTTCAAGGTGCTTAAGTATGTACTATTAAACACTTACTCAAACCATTCATATTTTTCTTTTTGTTTTTCAAATTTTGACAGAACAAAATAGATTTGTAGCTCAAGGTTCCTGTTAATACATAACAGCATCAATGTACAGAAATGTTTTAAAGTTAAAAATTAGTAAGTTTAATTAAATTGGAGGTATAAGGTGCTTCGAAGATCGATCATTCATTTCTCTGTTTGTTAATTACAGCGTTACGTCGTAACAATATCTATACCTGTGGTGATATTTTATTACAGAAAAACAAAAATATAATGAATAGAATGGAAAATATAATACAATGATGATATGCCTGTGAATTGTACGCTATCTATACTTGCTCTCTAAACTGTCTCTCTTGTACTACTCGAATCGCCTAACAATTATTCGCGTAATAGCAACAAAGTGGGGCGCTCTGATCGCGAAACCCCCTACGTGAATTTAGCCGCGAAATTTAAATGCCTACAACCCATTTTTACAAGTCAAAATAATTTTGAAACATATAGGTACAAGGCAAACAGAAATTCCAAACTTGTAAATACCTGGCTAGTTGCTTTCTGCAACTAACATTTTGACCTTTTTATTACGATCAAAAACGACCTCCGCATCGTACTTCAGCTCAACCTGAAGACGATCGGACATTCCGATATTATATGAGCTATCTTGATACCGTAAGCGAGATGATTGTAACTTAATATGTTAGAGCTTCGGCCAAGCGACGTTTGTGATAGGGTAATTTACGGCAATTATGCTGTACCCGACTAATTTAGTTTTCCTCCGATTTGTAAATAGCCTTACCAACACAATAATAACGTAGAAAATAAAATTCAGAACAGAATCTTATCATAAACGTTGTAGCACCAAAGGATAACAATTTCAACAGTAGGAGCTACATGATAAATCAGAGAAAAACCTCAAAGTTGCCATCTTCCACCCCCAAATACTGCACCAAAGACTCTATTTTCCATTTACAAATAAGGTAATGTGACTTCCATAGAACCCCCATAAGAGAAGTCATGAAACGAAAACTAGCGGCGGACGGTGTTTGGGTAAGGGAGTAACCCAACAATACCCTCATTATTTACCATTAGACCTCCAATGAAGTTGATAAAAGAATAGCATTCACGCCCTTCGACTACACAAACCATAGAGAGAAATTCAATCCCAAATTCATCTCCCAAAAAGACTTCATCGATTTCTGCAGGCTCGACACCAAAAAATACTGGTGCTATAAAATACTTTGGAATCATGAGTAGACGAATATCACGAAAATTAATTTTGCGCCTTAACACCAATAATTGATTTAAAGAAAACACTAAATTGTATCAAATCATCTCACGCGAATTACTCGGGTAAGATGCCTCTCGTTTCAGAATGTCATAACCTGTCTGTATATGTCGAGATGCATTTTAGATTCCGCGAAGGGTGCTCGAACCCGGATATGCTGAGTCGTGTTCAGACCCCCGCATTCTTAGCCACATTCCAGGGCAGAGTGGCGTTGGCGATAAGTTTGGACATCGTCAACGCTTTTAATTTCCTGCCCTGGGGAAGAAATATCGGAGATCCTGGGGTATCATTAGGTGCCTCCCTACCTGCGGAGAGTAATCGGGGATTACCTACGAGACAGGTGGATAATATATCCTGCTCCGTCGGGTGCCGTGCACCGGAGGGAGGTAGATCGCGGAATCCCGCAGAGGATTGTATTAGAATCTACCCTGTGAAACCTTGATTATGACAGCGAATGGGGGACGTCCTTTCTGTGGGTGCGTATCTGATGTGTTTTGCCGATGACATGCAGATCGTTATCCGTACGCCTTGCTGAGGCGGTAGTGGTATTCACGGGGCTCGAGATAGACTTCTCAAAAAACTGAGATCAGGGATATTGCCCCAGTTCTGGATCCGAACGAGAGAAACTAGCGTTTGATTCACTGCAAGCGATTTTACACGCCATGGTAAGCAGCAAGAGGACGTAAAAGGCTGTGGCCTCCTTTTGCGAAAATGTCATGTCGCAGGAGGTAGCGAGGGACGAGTGGGCCGGAAACTAAATAACGGGGCCAACGGTTCCCAGACAATGGTGCCAGAATTGTGGGACGAATGACGTCTACCTTCACCATGGCATATTGTCGTCCTCTACTTACTTTCATTTTGTTCACACACGAGCATACCACTGCTTCTCTACGTATACTCTGTGGATGCGATGACAGCAAAGTAGATGTTGGTAGGTCATGGTGTGGGTAAGCATTTATTGCACGATCCACGATTCTGACATCACAGTTCCCGAATTCCTCTCTGAGGAGGGGATGCAGAATTATTCAATAATAAAGATTTTCGTCATCATCATTACTTTAAAATAGGGCTACCACAAGTTAGATATGAATAAAGAATCAAGTGCAAATAGTTACTCGGAATTTTACTGATTCATACGTCAACTGTTCTAATTAATGCAATTTCTTACTGGTAATACCACGAATTGCCTTCCTTCCTAAAAGTTTCTCGCTTTGCTGGTCTTCCCGCCATTTATGGATGCCAAACTTCATTCATTTCCGAGCGCTCACAGAATAAGTTCGACTGCCTGGAGAGGAATATTTGTTAAAAATTTGGGTTGATAATTCTGAATGTTCCAGAATTAATAATTCTTTGATATACTTCTCTTAGCACTGTTATAAAACAATTTCTAGTTTATGGTATTCAATATACAGAGTATCCCATTTTTTGTGACATGAAAAATGTGACTTCAGAAGAGAATATCGTGGAAACCAATTTCTTTTGCTTGATTATTTTTATTTAACTTTTTATTTAACTAAGAAACTGGGGGTCCATACTTTCTGTCAGTGAGGGCGCCCACAGGCGGAGCCGTCCCGTCACCAACGCATAGGGGCGTCCCCTCGGATCTTTGTTCAGAAAGTCAAGGGGACTCGTCCATGCTTGAACCCCTTTTGCGAAACCGAGTTCCAGAATTTCTAAAATTGTATCAGGAGAATATGATATACTAGGAGGTATTCGTCCTGCCACTTCTTGGAATTTTAGTGACGTCAAATTCCAGGAATTACCGGGAACTTAGACTCAGAAACCTAGGATTAGAGTTTGCCAAAATGTATCAGGAAAGCATGATGTGCTAGGAGGTATTTTTCATGTCACTCTGAAAATTGCCCCTGGTAGCAGTAGTACAGCCATACTTCTGTGTTACCGCGGTCATCATTTCGAAGGGGCATGCCCCTGGCGTACTGCAACGGCGGTCGCCGTTGCTCCGGCGTACCCCGGGTCACATTTCGAATAGAAATTTCTCCAAAATTTTTCTTAATCTTTTTCTCATCAACAGACTATGATTTAATAATGCATACAGCATTGTGGGAACATCCGAAACAGACGTAGTAATTATCTTGTTAAGCATTTAATGTATTCTGAAATGGATTAGGTCTTCTTTTATACCTTCACGTAACCCACTCTGTTAATCTCATTCCTTTATTTACTGCACATGCACAGTGAAATCCTCGTAACTATTCGTGATAACAGTTTAGAACCAAGCAGTTACAGCGAACAGCCACAGTTTTTGGAGTCAGTCGCGAGAAGCGAGTCGCCGGTGTTGATAAGCGTGTCGTTGCTGCTGCTGAGAACTGTATCTCTATTAACGAACGGTTGCCAAAGATACCTTTCGGAGCAGTTAAAGGACTTTACATTATGCTACTGTGCTAATAATTAATAGAAAAACTAAAATGAAGAGTCATATAATCAAATGACATGAACCTTTTTGAGAAACTGGGAGGATTAACTCATTAGATGACGTGTAAACAAATTCTACAAGTTATAATTGGTTGAAATTATAACAAAAATATGTCACTTTTTTGGATTTGTTTCGTGAACGATGAACAGCTCGGCGCTGTAAACTATGCGGCTGAATATAAAAACCGCGAGACATCGCGATACCGCTCTCACTCGCTAATAGCTTCTAAATTGAAACCTTGTAAGTCGTCAACTTTTTTGCACCTGGTTTACGCGACGAATTCACTCTACCGCGAAGTTTATTTAACAAAACGACTTTTCCTTCTTCAGCCAAAACGAGCGTTTTTCACGGCGCTTTGTTACCACCTTAGGCGACTCATTTACATATAACAACCAGCAAACGCTAAGAATACTTTTATTCAAAATGCGTACACAATTGTTTTATCTAAGTTCTTGAATGAAACTTTGAAATACTTTTTTACACAGATTTGAGCAAAATATGTATATAATTTTATTTAAAAATCATGTTATATCTTCTGACAAAATTATTTAGTGTTTGTTGAAAATATTTTTCAGTATTATTTATAATTTCCGCGATATTCGAAAGGGTCGTTTCAAATTCATTTTGCAATCACGATGCGTTTGTAACCCCTTGCCATACTTTGACGAGTCAGACCGTGACGTACCTTGCGTTTCAAATGTTATGGACCTGACTTTTATTACTTTTATTTTTATTGCAATTTGATTAGAACATTCTTTATTATTATATTATATTATGAATACATTGTTGATGATTGTGGTAATTTAATTAATGGGAAAAATAAGTTTTATTGATGCAGGTAGCTATTTACTTGGAAAATTACATTCGGATATTAATGAAACTGTAAAGTCAAAGGATCAAGAAGAAAACAGTATAACTGTGAGTATGAAAGCCCTTGTTCAGTTTTGAATCTCAATTTACTTTGAAATAAGTCTTTATCTTAGCCATTTACCTTATACTAGGGTCAGGGAAAGAAAAGCAGAAAAAGTGAAAGTCTATCTTGTGCTATTACACCAATAAAATGGTGGGAATACTACGAGGCAATATAAGTTCAGCAGCTAGACAGTAAAAAAAGATTGCTGGTAGGATGAAATTAAAGAAAGAGAAAAAGAAGAGGTAGAACTTTTGAAAGGAAAGAAACCTCAAATAAGAAAAGCGAAAGCTCAAGAGAAAGCAAAGGTGCTTTTAAGTAAAGAAGGAAAACTTTTATTTAAAAAAAAACAGCCAGCATTGCGGAAGAAATACAAATAAAAAAAAATTGAATTATAATACTTCGCAATCAATATAAGCTCAGTAGAAATATGTATTTAGATTAGTAATTAGTATTTAGTCTTCAGTCTTTCAGTTGGCATTACTGTATATTTGTAATTGATTAATTTTATTATGTATACAAATACACAATACATTCTGTGTTATATCTTTTGAGTGATAGTAATAGGTGTTTATTCCTGTAATGATTTAGGTGGTTCGCGATCAAATACACCCTATATGTACGCTCACCCTATATGTACGCCATGTGGCCGCCTTTCTTTTTTCTTTCACTCTTCTCTCTAGCTTTTTCCAGCCGCGGATTACGCACTAAAAAACTTTTAGAGCGGCAACTCAGCTCATCTGTCCTGCTGCGTCGTTTCACCCCTGCTGCAAAAGAGAAAGAATGCACCGTCCATCGTAGCCTCTCTCGATTATCTCATGGGAGGCATGTATTGCTATACTGTTGAACTGTGCATGAATAGCCTTATTCTTCCTATTTTATTCCATCTTACGTTTTCCTTCTTTCTCGTTGTTCATTTACAAGTCGCTTACAAGTTAGGGGGCAGACCAGTCTAAATGCAAGGGTTTGGTAAATTAATTATTAACGCAAAATCACTCAATACACTAATTTGAAAATTTAATGATGTTTCAAAAAAGTTTTTCAAAAAACTCTAATAGTGGGAAGGGAGGCATCAGATTTGTCCTTAACTTATACGAAAAAACGACCGGGAAGCATTTCTGCAGAATGGTGAACAAACCAATAATTTTTAATTGGGTGGTTGCTTTATGTTTGGACAACTTTGTTGCCCCCCTCCTCTTAATATCAGGGTTTTTTGAAACTCTGTTACTCTGTCTAAAACTCTGAGTTTAAAAAGTAATGATCTAGCTTTTAATTGAATTACACCACGCGAAAAGGCGGACTTTTGTCTTGAAAAAACTTTCGGGGAAAGTTACGTCAATTTTTGTATGAAGTCAGAAAGCAAAATGGCTTTGTGGGAGACGAAGTACTGGCAGTGATATCCAATTTAAAATAGCTTTAATTTAGTTTTCTAATAGTTTAAGTATAATAGTCTTTTAGTGTTCTGTTCGAAAGAACAAAATGCGAGGGATTTCGTTGTTAGTTTATGACAGGTTCGTTTCATAAAGGCTATTTTTGAGTAAAGACATTTTGAGTATTGCCGGTAATAAGATTAACTTTTTTTTACACAAAAAACTTGGAATTTTTGTTTCCGTTTCGTCCTCAATAGTTGGTCCACTGTCACAAACTTGATTCTTCCGAAGGAATCATGTAAGATACATTTATGTACCGTTTCTTTAAGGAATTCTCGTTTGCTTTTGTTCATTTGACGGAGAAGCGGTGGTAGATAGAGACAGACGGTAAAACTGATACAATCAAGGCGATGGATGTGCAAGAAAGCAAGAAAAGCACTAAGAGATTTCTAGCTGCAATCTTTTGTACCATCCCTTTTCCGGTATTCGTCGTCGTTACACAGAGCTTTGTAATTTTAATTATTTCATTAGTGGAAATCCTTCGAAAATACAACGAAGATGTAGAAGTGAACTACCGTTTGTTCCTTCAGCTCAAAGGAATTTGTCGACGTCTTCGCTTTTCCACATCTATTCTATTTTTCTTAAGAAAACATTTTCCATTTTTCATTCATCACTCTTCCTTTTCAGATTTGTCGGCTCAAGATTGATTAAACTTAGTACTCTTGGATCTCAATATTAATTTGCATTATTAATTCTAATTGATGGCGAATTTATTTTCGAGTGTATCACACTTTAAACAACAGCTTATGTCGCCATTCTCACCAATGATGTTATAACAACTACATTTTGAATGCTTTTTATAATAAATGTCCGTCTATTAGAATTCTCATTATTATTATTCCACTATTTGGACTACCATTTTCACTACTAATTTATTTTTTATTTACGAGATAAGCTACTTGGTGTAAAAAATATGTCGAATAAACCATGTCGGGACTTCGACCTTTATTTTTCATTAAAATCGCATTGCGAGTAAAAGCAGGGAGGACCGTGTTTCGCCTCGATGTGATACACAAACTGTGAATATTTCAGATTCTTCTAATTTCAGGGTTCGTGACCCTTCTTTGTAAACACAGCTCCTCCAGCCGCCGTACGAGTTTCACCGTTAAATATTTTGTCCCGACGTTTTCAGTCGGCCATGTATTTTTATGGGTACATAAGAAACTTCCTACAGGAAACTGCATAGGTGCGCGTAACAATACCATTAAAAAATTCACAGGCAAATACTTAGGTATAGTGAGAACCGTTTCTTTACAGCACAATGGGGGTAAGAAAGTAAGGATGGTAAGGGAAAGTCATCACTGTTGTAAAGTTAAGAACCCATCAGTTCAATACTAACTGCTATAGCGCTTGTTATCGAGCAGACCTTCCAGGTCGCAACCATAAACGCACACCGATCATTTTTTTATAATACACTATACCTAGCTCCGGGACGACAGCCTTGCACCGCAGTTGCAACAGTTGTCCATTGCTCAGGTAACAACCACCGATCCTCACAACCTCGAAGAAACCCAACAAAAATGCCTAAAATTCAGATTTATTCAACCGTTTCCTAGCTCCCATCACATCTCTCCGCCACCCTTAGCACTTTCCCGCCACTTTTTCACTGAAACCATGACCTTCGTTTTTCCCGGTTTTTAATTTCTCGTAAGAACACTCGTAGTCATCAAACATAGAACACTTATAAACTTATAACACTTATAACTCTCTCACGAAAATGTACAACTGAATACGGATTGGTTGCGATTTCAATTTTGTAGCTTCTCAAAACTCTATAAAGACAAGGTGACAACAAACTGTACAGGATCAGAATCTACAATATACCATCAACCTATACGCTTTGCTACGAAATAACACAACTTTGTCAATCAACCAACTTTATCTACAAAGAGTCTGAAATAAACTAACAACCTAGACGATTCACTATGAACCTGAACAACTCTCAACGAAACACTCTCAATCAATATATTTTTTAAACCTAAATCTAAACCTATTGACACTTCTACGTGTCAACTTTATCGTGCACCCTTCGAGGATTATCGAGAAGAGCACGACACAACAGTGAGGATAGCGAAGGTGTTCAAGAGAGAACACACACGACCTTAAGCCTGGACAGTGTAATAATGAAAAGGTATAAAATAAAATAAAAGGTATAAAATATCTTCACTATAGCCGCCGCTTAGAAACCAGGCACGGACAAGTAGTACACCAAGATGGAGCGTTTTCCAGCGCTGTGGAGCTTGGCGGCGAGCTCAAATGTGAATGTGAATTGAGTTGAGAAGCGGGAAGCCTACCTCCACTGCTCAGTTTCCCGAGGACACATAGCCGAAATGTGTGCTCTTCATGTATTCATATCCCCATTATCTCATTCTCAGCGTTTATGTCTACAGCGCTACCTTAAGATAGCCCTAAGTAGAGTACATAACAGCTCCCACACTTGCCCGACACCAGAGTCGTTGTACAAGAATTTTCGTGCCAATGTCTGCTTTAAACTCGCGTAATCCATATTTTTCTTTTATTAATTTGAAATTTTAGAAAATATTTTTAAAAGAATGTAATTGAAGGAAATGTCAACACCCAAAAATTGAAAGTTCTAAAATTTCTATGCAGACGTGACCTTTTAATTTAAAATTACAAACTAAATGGAAAATACGTAGATTTACATTGACACATGGTTCGATTACAAAAGATTTAAAAATTCGGTATTTTCAAATTATAATATACTTTATAATGACACTTTGTACACATATTAACCACATTATTAGCTTGAATATGTCGGAAATTGTTTAAAAATTTAAAAAGAAAACCATTTTTTTATCTTCTTTCAAAAGGTAAACAAATTTTGCTTGGTATATCGATTTTTTCCTTTAAATGCATGCCATTCTTTAAATTTTTACCAACGACATATTCAAACTACGTGTGTTCTAAATATAACAATTGTTTGTTTGTTGAAAATCAACGGCTACAGGCAGCTAGATTGCACGCCAGTTTTGCAACTGCCCTAGCAACTTTGTGCGACAGCTTCGCCATTTTGAAGTTAATTTAAATAAAAAAAATTGTTTTGTATACCCGAATACATTATTTCAATGTACCTGAAATTTCATGGTTGTAGAATAATTATTTCTTCTTAAAAAAGATCCTCCGACATTGACTAATTTTGTGCTATCTGATTGTGTATGTCCCCTTAAGTTATTTTTTGTTGTATCAAGTAGGTACTGAACAATAATCTCAGTAGACTATACGAATGACAAGATGACTGACTAATAATACAGGATTTATTATGCGGGATTATCTGCGTCGAAGCGGCACGGTGTACTATAACGATGCTTATCGTCGTGAAAATTGCAGATACGTGGCTGTCGCGATATTAGTCCGTAATAAACTACAACGCAGACAATCAAATACACGACACGTAACAAGGGCCAAGTATCTACCTCCGTGTATAACGGTCGCACGGTGCACCAGTAATTTAGGTACCATTGGTTTGGTCAATATCCAATTTCTATTTGGCTTAGATCCAAGGGGTCAAACAAACTAGCGGTGCCTCCGTGAAGGGTAAAGAGCAGAGCTTAGAAATTCCTTGCGCTTAAGCTTTCTTTGCACCATTCTTTGTTGCTTAACTGTATATTTAAACATATATTTATTTTCTACAGTTAATACTTTTAATACGCGAAGGCACGGAAGTGTCTTTTTTCGATTTTGATGAAACTTTGTGTTTGTAAAGCAAATAAAAATAAGGGTCCTTACAATGGAAGCTACGTGGCGTCTCGTTGCGGCCTACCTGCGTATCGCGCGCACGAGCTGGTTGGTGCGACGACCGTTGGGTGGCAATCGTGGTATCGTTTGTGACGTTCTGTTACAAGTGTAAAATGAGCCTCTGTGGCTCCTTCTCTTTACAGGTAGTGTACGCGTTACCCCTTCGAAATATGTATCGTTCTTTAAGATTTTAGAGAAGCCACTGTCGCGAACGTTGCGAGTACGCGATTTAACAGGAGAGGACGTTGTTTCTCCCTTGCGATTTCGTTGTGTTCTGCGTTTGACTGCTTTGGCAAATATTTTTAAACCAATCAGGTGACAGATCCATTAATATCCACCTACCCCGTGTATCCGAAACGCGGCCTGTGGCAGTGGAGGTAGAAAATTTGACAGTGTGGTGGTATTTTCGCCAAGCTTTACGAGACCTGATTTGGTCAAAAGTTACTGGGCCTCGAAGCCCTTTGGAAATTGATGTTTATGACACCTGTAATTAGCCGTTGAAGACGGAGAAGCTCGAAGAAATAGAAATTATAGGATTAAAAAGTAAGCTGACTCTCAAAAACGACTTTACTGGCTCGCGTGTCATAAATGTGCAAGCAATTTGCATTTCGGATGTTGTCCCTTGTGCAAATTGCTAGCCAGCCGAAGGAATGCGAATATGGCAAGGGGGAAAAACAGGAATTACCTGATGCCATCAAGACTCCAACGAAACTATGAAGTTGACTCTTGACATGATAATGGCCGTGCCGAAACGTTATATAGTTTTGACAAAGGGAGGGCCAACTCGTAGTTTCATGAAGTGCTTGCAGAAAACAAAAATGTAAATTTGATGAGATTATAGGTTCGGGTATGCCACGGAACAGCTGCTTCATTGTTTTCTTTTCTTGCAGCGCTGACTGATCGAACTTCTGGAAAGAATATAGTATCAGTTTTAACAAAAAGATGTCTTGAACTTTGTTCGAAATAAGGGATGATATATTTCAGGCAAAATATGAATAGGAAATACGAGTTTTTTATTCATGCTTCAGAATTTTGAGAATTCTGCCCATTTTCACAAAAGAGTCTGGTATGTGAGAAACAAAAATTTCAAGTGGTACGTCTTCCAGTCTATTGGCTGTTACTCAATAGAAATCATAATTTACACTATATTGTTTTATTTTGTTGTTGTTTATTATTGAAAATGGAACTGAGGTGCTTGCTGCGAGGAGGTGCAGCCGGGAGAAGCTTTACTCCCTGAATCACCACCCACAAATTCCACGGACGATTTTACCCTGAGTGCCAATGCGAATACATTCGTTCGGAATCCTCGCCCTTCCGGCTGATCAGGGGATAGAGCGGAATATTCAGAGAAGAATGAAAATATCGATCTCCGAGTGTGGGTTTTAACAATTACTGTAATTTTGTCAAGATAGGATAATGGAGGGAAAAGTGAAGGGAAAGAACAGAAGATATGTACAGCAAAAATGCGATTTACGGTTTACGACAAACCGTAACTTTGCAGAACATGAGTGTAGTTGTAATTTCTATTCGAACAGAAGACTGTAGGCTTGTTTGAACAGAAGAACGATGGCTTGTTATTACAAGACAGAAACATGACTATTTATTCAACGGATCAAGAGAAAATATGAGACAGATAGAGGTATGCCCTTTAAAAATTTCATTAATGTGCAAATTGAAAGGTGCCAATAGGTATTTTTATCAACTACCCTTTCGATGCTTTTCGCATCGCTTGGAATGGATTACTTGCTGGTATTGGATCAAGTCAATAAGCGGATATTAAGAAGTCTAGAAATTTATTAGATTCTTTGCTATCTCCACTTCCACGTAACCTCATTTCATCATATTAAAAAAAAAAATGGTAATTGAAATCAGCTGTACCGGGCGATTTATAGATTACTTTAATTAAATTGCTCTTCAGAATTATACGAATCGTTGATCATTGGTTAATGATTAATTAGTAACCAATAAATCTCTCTTAATTTAGTATTAGCAAATATTGATAATTGTTAATTGAAATTTTTGTTACTTGAAAACATAATGCATATATTTTTTCCCATTAGGTTAATATTTCCGTACTCGATAGTATAAAAGTTGACGAGAGATTGGTATAACAAAGCTTTTTGAAACGAAAATTTAAATATAGGGCGGAGCATTTAGATGAGAATACATAAATATCTCCCTTACTATGGATCATATACAAAAAATCCTGTAAATAAAGTTAAATTACTTCATAAGGCATATCTTATGACGTAGAGAACTGTTTTTCATGATTTCTTTTCAAGGCTTTCTCACTATTGTCTCACGAGAATTCAGTTAACATTAGAATTACCAAAGGGGTCAAAATGACTTGTCCCAAATTTCTTATTTTATATTACAAAATTTATTAAAGTAGAGATTGAATGTTGGTAGTTCTAGTGTTAATATAATATTTAACCGGCATCTGTCAGTTTCAATATTGTATATTAATATGCATAAGTCCTGCGCCCTTCTGATAAATCATTTGTCGCTCATCGATCTCTTTTCCGGGATTCGTATTCCTCTCCTATTTCTCTGCATATTAATGAAGTTACAGAAAGACCTTCTTATTAATGTCATTCATTCATCTAATACGTTGATTGGACGTGATTTTGAATAATGTTTTAGTTTCAAAGCTACATTACACATAGATAAAATTTTAGGAAGTTCTTCAAATAGAAGTTAACGAATGCTTTTAAAGTAAATTTAAATACCCTTCGCTTGTTCTCATAAATGTTTAAATAGTCATAATGTTTAAACAACAGAAGTTCTATTATTGTGGTACAATAACAGTCACATATATTGCACATTTTGTACAGCTAATAAAAATTCTATTTGATAGTAATTTTATTTTTGACAAATTTTATATTCTATTTCTACAATATTTTTTTATTTCAATTATTTCTAATTTCTAATATCTAATGGGAACATTTTCAACCAAATAAATCGGTTTTTAATGGAAATTCAAGTGTCACTCATATGTGGCTGACGTGACAGTTTAAGTGTTAATGCCGTAGTTCAAAATTCTTGTGATCGTCGTTAATATCACACACAGTGAGCTTTCCTGGAATATTTCATGACATCCGGTTCGATGACGTAATGGAAATTAAACAGCAAGGCCTGCAGCGGTACCCTGATCTCATTTCCGTTATCACCTCGAAATCCTAGGAAATGTTATTGCACTTGGAAGTTGCGAGTCGGGTTACGTAAGAAAACTTAGTTTTTCAATCTTCGAGTTTCTCAAACTTGCTCCATATACGTATGCAAAGCTGCCGCTTGCAAGTGCAGCACCGTTGAAAGTTGCGTGAAAATGTTCTATGAACAAACTGCTTAGTGGCTACGTCGTCGCCACAATTAGAGCCGTAGCGGTTTCACGAGGAAACTTCGCAACTCCAATTATTTTTAATAAACAATGCGACTGTAATTGGTATTACAGCGCGCATTCTCCTGCAATTATATAATATTTTTCGGTTGAGAAGTTGTCACAGATCTCAACAGAAATATGAGCCGTCAAGGATTAGCCGTATGCACTTACCGTGGATTGGAAGTGTTTTACCCTCTAATCTGTTGAGGCGTGAGCAAGATTTGGAATGTTTTTTGGCGAAAGAAAGTCATTCTGTTATGCCTACCTCGAACGTCAACGTTAATGACGAGCGAGTTAATTATTTGACGGATGCGGTAAAGGTGTATGATAAAAATGCGCTCGAGTTTTTAACAAACTAACAAAAATGTAACTTTATTAAAATAACGAGAATGAAATCAGTCGGTAGGACTGGTTTAGGATAGATAAGAAAAATTGTCATTGGTTGTTCTCGATTTTGGAATTTGGTAAGTAACCGCCTACATGACTTTGGCTAAGTTACCTCCTACAAACTAACGGTCACCCTCAGGTAGTGTAGGTACCTAAGGGTGTCGCGGACGAGAATTTCCCGATGCCTCGACTATAACAGGCAATAACTTTATGAAGTTTCTTCGAATCTAAAAATACATGCTGAAAATACGAGAATTTCTAAAGATGGTAAAACCCATTCAATTTTACATTGCTTAAAATAAAATTTACATTGCTTACATTGCTTAAAATAAAGCTTTACTTCTATTGTTTGCATTAGGATAGATTACACAGGTTAGAGATCTCCTTGTGTGTGACACGTTGACTGTCATGGTGGTCACCGGTGACCGGCGCCTCTGGTTTTCTATAATCGAACAATTAATGAAAGAAAAAGATAAAATAAACCGTGGATGTTGCTAGTATCAGAGTAATAGATTAAAGTAGTAATTTAAATGGCTACATTTGAAAATTAATCGATAAAAGCCTTAATAATTGAAATTTCAGTGTGTCTTACCACACACGTCTGTTTCCACTGTGGCAGTCAACGTGCTAAACCTGAAAGAATTTGAACGTAACGACACCCCTCCCTTTTCCTTTCTATAAATGGAATAATTCTCTAGCAACGAGACTTGGAATTTCTGTACGAATCATCGGTCATGAACAATCCAATGAGTCAGGGGACAGAGGTTACAGTTTTCTTCGAGTATTACAGGGCATAGGTCCACGCAACAACCTGCTATCGTGACAGGACCAATTTAACCTCCGTTGACCTTATGACTCCGTTAGGCCATCGCCACGGTATTCATTGACCGTTTTCTTTCTTGGTTGTTAGGTTACCTCGATACATACATACATGTGGCACGTATGTACAGGACGTGTATATGTCCACTTAAGCGTACGAGCGCAACGATTCGAGTCTGATATTAATAGGTGCTTCGGTCAAACAATAATTAGGCCGTTACCCTTACAAGAATTGGAGTAATTAGATTTAATTGGCGTGAATAAGCATTTCTGGCTCATTTTGCTTTCTTTCTTCAGTTAACTCCTCTTTCATCGCGATAGTTGCCGGTCCAATTATAATTTCGATGAAATTATTTGTACATGTTACAATATAAATAGATATTCTTGTTTCGAATATAATTTTTAATCACTTTTGGTCAATAATCGAGTACGCTAATTAAATTTATATTTAATCGTTATGTAATCATTTGCTTAACGTGTTTCCTTTTGAATTTCAATATCAAAAGGATTTAATGCCGAAATTAATCGTTATTAAAAATTGTCACCGTGGTGGAAAACTGGACTGCAGCTAGAAAAGAAGGAGAGTTCTTTGCAATAAAGATAGGAATAAAAAGTATAGGAGTATTTATAATATTAAAATTTAGACAGTTATGCTATGTTACATATGCATTCTCATGTAACCAGAATGTTATTTTAAGACCTTCAATGTATTCTTTTTGCTAGCAGGTAAATGTAACAATAAGGCATGAAAAAAGTGAATCTTGAAAATATCTTTATTGGGAACTTATTAAATTAAAGCTAATATACTTATTTTAATTTTTAATACATATTGTGACTTGTATATAGTATTGTATATTGCAGTTAAATATCAATCGCAATTTCAGCTGAGCTAGAGTCGTTCATATTTGTATTTTTCACTTTACGATCAAACATAACCGAAGTGATATATAATTATTTAGTACCTCAATTAATGTTTCTTATGCGTTATCAGGGTGTTCCATAACTGGCGGCACAACCGACAAAAGGGTGACTTTATATGAAAAATAAATCAAAACGTTTCTGTTCGAGAATGCAACAAGTAATCCGATAAGAACCAACCGCTTGAATTTCCCCCGTCTCGAATATTCGAGAACGATCGAAAACAATAAATAGCGCGCTCTTATCGTTATGTTCTCTCTCTTTATTGCGAATAGCAAACCCTTACGAGTCTCGTGTAATCCACATCTTCGGTGTTTTTTTATCGATTCTAAATATTCATAACCAAATTATCGCTCTCGTTAACACGATACTCCCGCGAGTCGATATCCTGCTAAACGACAGCTGTTCGTGCAATTGTATTTCGCGAATTGACGAAGAAGCTCGAATAAAGTGTGTGCTCGTGAATTAGGTGTAATACCGTGGTGCCTGGTTTGTCTCAATTTCTCGAAATTAAGAGTAGATTTGGGGTAGCGCGGTTTGAAGAATTAAAGATCGACGTGTCTCTGGAAACAAAACTTTATTAATGTTAAATAATTAACAGAGTATGCCTCCAAAGATAATCATGTAGACCCTGGTCACATAGGTGACAACAAATGTATGTTTCTTGTCAAAAGGTCGCTAAGAAACGCAGGTAGTTGTTGATCTTTGTCCGAGACGGATAATAAATTATATTTTTACTGGAATTCGCCTTTTTAAATTAGTACTACAATCGAATATTTAAAGATATGTTACAAAATAAAAAAACTAAGCTATGCGTAAATGTTTGGCTATGGGAGACGCTGTCTACCCAGAAACGGTTTTCGTGCGTGCTCTTGCAGAACTGAACTAACTGTTCAGAACGTGATTCGATGCATTCCGTGCCGAGGGAAATTTCTACTCTATTTCTTCCCTTCTACAGGTATAGATATAGGTATAGGGTAAATAGAAAAACGGCAAGGCACGGACTGATCATTTTAAGACCCTATCCCTTGGTACTGTCAGAGCATCATCGAACGCACGTCTGTACAAAAGCAAGGCGTTCAAAAAACGCCTAACACTGCTTCAACAATTAACAAACTATCGAAACTTGGCAGAATGGAGAGTGAGTGAGAATCGCAGAGCAAGGCTATTTATTGTGTTTTGGAAAATGATCTTTGGATTATGAGTAAGTAGGAGAGGAGTTGAAAGAAGAGTCCAGGGTGAGTAATGGTAAAAGTTGGTGACTGACTAGTTGCAGATAAAGGTACGGCTTCAATTAGTGAATGACAATATTTGAGGGTATAACAATACGATTCTTGCGTCCAAAAAGCTGCAACACAGTCAACTCACCACAACAAAGACTCCTTCTTCGAAGCCCGATTCGCACTACCCCTATCAGCATCCGAGAGAATTTTTAAATTAAAAAATTTGCAATGTTTGTTTAAATTCAATTTTCTTAGAAAAATATAAGCGTTATGAGAAAATGGTATACGTATTCGTATTCGGTACACAAAAATCTATAAGAGCCGTTTATTGAAGATTATAAAATCGAGAAGCTAACAATCTGTCAAGCAGTTTTATAGGTGTACCGTTTTCTACGTGATCCACATTTCGTAAACGTCGATACAGTTATCCGTTTTATTTCAAACGTTTAACAAATTACGCTTTCTTTTTTACATAAAAGCAAGAAACAACGTAGATGGAATATTTCAGCGTGCATTACAAAGCTGTTGTGTTCGTCAAAATTAAAGGAGATTGATACTGTATACAATTTTTGCTGTAACTCACCGCATGCAAATTGTTTATATAATATCAAGAAATATTTTGAATTTGTGATAAAAGTATGATACATTATCTTAGAATTAATTGAGTAGGGGAAGTGGTGGCAAAATAAAACGAATAAAAAGTACTTTTTATCAAGCTGATAAAAAATTATGAATACAGTACAAATATTTCAAAAGTGATTGTATCTTCTCCAAAAGATGCGCCGAAGTTTCCAAACTTTACAACAATTTGAATATCTGTTAAGCAACGTTGAACTCTTAGGTATAAAAAGCCCAGGCTATAAATCAAAAGCAACATAAGTTTGTTCCGTTTTGTTATTGTAACCGTATTAAAAGGCATCCGATGTAATGGAAGATAAATTGAAGTGCGAGGAAGCAAGCAGTACACGAAACTTCCGAGATCCTTCCTCGTTGTCCGAACGTTAGATTCTAACTGTGGCAAGAAGCTATCCCTTTTTATGGAATATCTTTCTCCTTCTTTTTGTCGCTCTCTTCCATTTCCGTGTAGGTAAGCATAAGCACATACCGGTCGGGAATAAAGGAACGGACGTATCGATTAAAGGGGAGGATTCTGGCTGGTGTAAGGCGAGGTAAGAACTATTTAAATTGAAATTGAAGCTTCCATTTTCCAACTCTCAACTGTAACCTCGTAGTCTTTTCCTTTTCTTCTTGCCTCGTATTCCGTCATGCCGTTCGATCCCCTAAAAGGGAGTAACGTCTAAGTACCAGCAACGCCTCGCACTTTGGAAATTGGCTACTAAATCGCAGACAGAAGGAGTGGAAGGAGAAGAGGTGTAGGTTCGAGAGGATATGGGAAGAAGGGAAGGTGATCCGGATCCAGCTAGTTCGTAAATTATCAGCCTTTAAGAATCGACTGGTTCCTTATTTTTTTTCACCTTTTCTCCCCCGCTTCTCTACCTTCAATTTTTCTTCAGGGATCTATTTTTTACTTCGATATTAAAGTAAACGATTATTGTTATGATTTTGTGAAGGCGAACGAATGTTCCTGTTTCAAACGATCGATTCCTGATCGATATCTAAAACCTGACGTACAGGTTTCTGTACATTGTGAGTACACTTGGGTTCAACGTTAATTTCTCTTGATTAGCAGCAAGTGTAGAGCGAGTAGACTCTATTCGCTTTCAATCTTGGAATTGGAAAGCTTAGAGAGAGAGTGGAAGGGGAGCCTGATGAGAGCCTAACGCAGAGCCTCTTCTTTTTCCACATAAAGAACATGGGAAATGAGACGAATAGCACTTTGACACTAAAAGAAGTATTAGTTGCACAGGGTTGTACAATTATTTTGTCCTTGTTCCTCTGGGAGCCTTTAAAAAGAATACCTCCTGGTAAGGGAAACCTCGAACGATTTAAAATAAACGACTCAGGAGTTAGATTAATTGTATTATATATTTGAGAATTAATTAACACACACACACACTCACGCTCGCACTCCTTCATACCACCGTAATCATTTCACTCTCCGCACAAATATTCGTTTTAATAACAAAGTACGCATATAATTATAATTACTTATATACAATAATGATTTACAATGAAAATAAGTACTAATTTTCCCCTTTGATTGCAATAAAGCTCTATTTCTATTTACATGAGCACATATACACGTATGCGCTTGTATATAGGTGCATGAAAGAGAGATAGGAGAGTACCCGAGATTGCGGATTCGAGCGAGCTTAGAAAAAGTCGGGTGGTTTCGGGCGGAAACTCGAGGTGTTCGAATGTTTAGGTAGCTTGATCGCGATATCTGGCCAGACACATTCGAGCCAAATCAGCAAATCAGCCGGGCCCGGTAGAGCTTCGATAATCTCGAGACTCGATTCAGAGGTCTTCTTTCTAATCTAAAGTGGATTATTATTCAAATTTGAAGAATTATCTTATTTACACGTTTATACTTTTTTCTACATAATCTTGTACCACTAATTATAATTACTACTATTTCAACTTGCAATTATATGTTTAAGAGTAAAGTTCACTTTGAGCTAATAAGAACCACGGTCCAAATTGGAGAACGTTTCTCTATAATACCCAATTCGTGGACATATTATCCGCAAATGATATTGCTTAAAAATATAATAAATGCATAAGCCATTTATTTTGAAAGTGGCCTAAGCCCATTTGTCAGTTTTTTTTGTTGTTGACTGTAGTAACGGGTACAACTTAAAATTAGTTGTCATAAATAACATTTTACAGTTAAATATATTCAATGTAAACGACAATTTTGGACACATACATTTTTACAGTTACTTCAATAATTAATTTCAAGCATTTTAAATTACATCGAATGGACCTTGTTTAAAATTTTATGACAAATCTAATTGACAATTTTGAAAGTGACTTAGGTCCATTCTTGGTAAGAAGACACATATTATTCACTTATTAATTGCTATTATTTTAATAGGAATTGTAAATTTAACTCCCTATATTTTTAATTTCATTCAAACGCAAATATCTAAAATATTTTAAAAATCTAAATTTAAATATAAATGGACTTAGGCCACTTTCAAAAGAAACATACACTATTTCAATATCACGGAGCAATAAAAGTGTCAGAATTTGAATACCTTTCAAACGGAAATCAACCAAAGCAAACGTGTTGACATCAACACATAAAAAAGTAGCTTCATCTTAGAAAGAAAGGTGTTACCATTGTGTGTACAATAGTAATACGAGTAATTGGCGCTTGTGAGTTCAATATAAAGTTCAAATTTCCAAAGTTCGTGAAAAAAGTATTGCTAAATGAAATAACGGCAAATGTATCAAAGTTCTGAAAGAAAAAAAAAGAAAATCAATGACCGTACAATCTGTCGCGGTTTCCTTAAGAAGCAAAACTTTACTACTCGGATTTGATCTCGGAAATGGCCGGATGAAATTGCCCATAAGCACACCAGAGTCTTTTCCAGTGGTGGGCGAGTAAAAGTGCGACTTATCGAAACTCTTTCGAAACTTTTGCAAGAGGTCTTTTCCCCGGCTCATCACTTCAGCTTTCCTACCTTATTGACTTTAAGTCTGCCATGAAGAAACTCTCTGTTCCTTCACACGCTTAGAACAATCTGACTCTGTGTCACCTGATTATTTAGCTTCCCACGAGATATATGACAGAAATTGATGAAATTATTGTCTTAAAGAATATAAATTCGAAATAAACTCTTCACCAGAATTATACTGTTTATGTTGTCTTAGAAAAGTGGCACAGTATATTTCAATATAATATTTGAATATTTTAGTATTTGCAATTTTTATTCAAATGGCATATTTTCGTTCAATTCAAGTAAACTAACTGTCTAAAAAAATTGAGTTTATGATTTAATATTTGGTTATTTGATCTACAGGGATCACTTCATGATTTTATTTATTATTTTATAGATCTTCTTCGAAGATCTTTTTAGAAATGTGTTATATGCACATTAAAAAAAAGTTCAACTGTATATGTATCGTGCTAGATAGAATATTCAGCAGAAATCATATAATATTTTTTGTTATATTATCAGGAATGCTTGAAAGATCCTTCATCTTTTATACACACTTTGTCGTAATGTTCGTGACTATATTTTTAGTAGCAGATATATAATTGAAGAAGACCTAAATGGAAAGTTAAAACGTTGTAAAACAGAACTATAATCAGTTATTTACCTACAAGTTTTTCTTATAACTTGGATAAAAAATTAAAATTTTAATTTCAAAGGTTCCCATTTTACAATAACATTGTTAATTAAATAAATTAGTTTATGTTCGTTTCCATTTAATTAAAAATGTTTATTTCAATTAAAAAAAAGAATACAAGAAACGTGCTCTTTTTTCACGACTAGAAGCAAATTGTGATACTTTTCGTGGCAGACCAGTAAAATATGCTTCTTTTCTAGCGATAAAAGCACAGCACGCTATTCTTCTTCGCCATAAACGGAAACATGCGACTCTTCGAGATCAACATTGGAACATGCTGCTTTTCGTAGCCACAAAATCCAAAGTGCCAGTCTTCAGACGAAAAATGAAACGTGCTACATTCACGTCGATTTTACGTTTGTAGTTAAGTATTATTCTCGTTTTCTAGTACCTGTTTATTGAATATCAATAGCCATTTCTGTACAATTAAAAATAATTAAATTATTAAAGGGCAAAGAACATGGCCTTTAATACACGGGTTTAACACAGAATTTTAGTCATAGTCTTTTAAACTCAAAAATTTTTTGATACGAGAATAAAGAAATCAAGGATGTCAATAAACATAATACAGGTTATAAATTACAAATAAAAAATTATGTAATGTAGGCAAAATTTTAGCCCGCTTGACTGACGTTGAGCTGTGTAGTGGTCTGTTTTATGATGCAGATGCAATCTTCGTTCAATTTTTTTTGGAAAGTACGCTTCATAAACCCGATCACTGTCACTGAGCAGGTAAATGTAGTTCGATGTACACCGAGTTTTAGCCGAGGGGGTGGCCTCAAGTGCCAAATTTTGACTAATTTGTAACTGGTAGAGGCAAGAAACGTCGTCTTCAAGAGAAATACTGATGCTTGAGAGATTCGAGAGGACTTTTACGTTTTGGAGAGTTAGATTATTACGTTTGGAGAAGTTATTGTTACGTTTTGGAGAGTTAGAGCTTTGATAGAACATTCGGAGTTTGAGAATAGATTCAGTATCATTAAGAGTCTTGTGCATATTTAGTGACAACTGTGTAATCGCTAGTGTAAATATATAATTCTATTATTATTGACCAAACTATTTTCGTAACCCTTAAACGCCCGTTATAAATATCCACTGAGATCTTTTTTCTGTCTCCACATTTATTTTCTCTTTACGTGACACCTTACAATAATGAAATTTATCTGGTGTGATTCGTGTCATATTAAAATGTAATTTTGAATAAAGTGGTCTCGTAGCATCGACCAGTAATTCATACCTGAAGTATTACCTAGAAGTTCATTAACCTGTTTTTTTTTTTAAATGCGTGAATTAAAAAATTGATCTTGATTCGTTTCTTCAACCCATCAAATAATAGGTGATACCCCCATAAATAACGAGCATAGGACAAATGTTTCGTTAGTCCAACGTTAACGGCCGTGCTTAATTACTTTAATCAAATCAATCTCACTTAACACATTGACTGTCACGGTGAAAATGGATGTACGTAGCAAGATATATTAAAACCCCAATTATTAGGGATGTGATCGATTAATTTTCGAATTTAACCTCTCAATTTTACCTTGCATTATTTTTCATGTTTCCAATCAAGCGACATTTTCGATATTAATTTAATTGACTAAGATACGACAACATTTTTCCATAATATGCGTTGTGGATTGTTAACACCTTGACTGCCACGTCAGCCAAGAATTCTTTCCTTCATTTGACTGAAAATACTCCTAGAAATACCAAAATATCCAAAGCGGAAACAGAATATAAAGTTGGTCAAAAATAAAACTGTTACCAAATGAAATTTTAGTAGCTGTAGCGTGGCAGCTAAAGTGTGAAATTAAATAATCGTGCAACACAATCCTTTTTGGGAATTTAACTTTCGGAATAATACAATAGTTCCATTGATCAGACACCTTTCCCAAGAAATCGAAGAACACGTTCAGCAACCGTTGTCATTCATGCAGGAAAGTTAAAAGGATTTTGGGGTAGCATGTGATCCGAATCTCGATATTATGTCATGCCAGGATTTCGAGAGGACAACGATAAACGCTCTTACGATACCTCATTTCTGTCCCTCGAGGTCGAATGTCGTAGAGGATGGCCTTCACCCGGTCCTATAATCCTCAATATCCTCTGGGGTTTCTTATAAATTAAATTGAATCGATATAATTCGAGGTCACGATCAGGCACAGCTACACACATCGGACAGGATATGTTATGGTAACTCGATGTAGTGTTGCAGCAGTGCTTCTCAAATACTTTTATCTTAACATCTGTCAAGTGACATTCCATCCAACAACATTCTTTCGTCTTCTCGCTTCGAAATCTTTAACGAAGTCAATACAACGTTTAAACTATTGATTTCGATAAGATAGCAATGAATACACGGGGGTTGCAATAGCTTTACGTTTTATAACAACAGCTGTCTTAATCTGTAAGGCGAGATTGGAAAATTCCCGTTGGGAACCACTGTAATACACGGGAAACGAGAAGGATGCGTGAGATAGATACGCGTGCAGGTAGGCGTATCAGTTCCCTTCGTAGTGAATTAAATAGACCATGCCTGGCCCAATCCCTGGCTTATTGGATCCCTCTCTCCCTCGGAAAGTGGCCAGAGTTTCACTTACTGCCCTCCTGGCCTCTCTCGAGGGCATTGCGTTGATAGCCACATCACTATCCCTTGATATAACCATGGTAACGACTCTATTACACGGGGACGATGTCTTTCTAATTACCATTCCTAAACCGTTAACGTGATTTCATAGCGAGCAAATAGCAAAAATACATTTTTTTTCTCATTTATATAAATATGAGAAATATCAAATAAATTTTTTATTTTTTTACTTATTTAATCGATATTTGACCTATTCAAAAACATGCCATTTTGTGCATAATTATGCATAAATATTAAAAGTATTAAACATCTGAAAAGAAGTCTTGACTTCTAATATTATTATATCATGAATACTTAAGAAACTATGCGAGATACAAAAACTATGGTGTTCTTTATGGTACCTGCACGTTTACCTTAAGTTTTATCTGATACAAATTCCTTTAATGTTTCATTAAACTTACAAAAGAGCTTTCGTGTTCCCTCAGAGAGGACGATTAAATGGAAAGTGTTAACATAATAAACGGGGGTAGCGAACTATTACGTTCGCGTTTAGTCAAATAGTTTCAATCAGGAATGAAAAAGGTTTCAAAAATAATCGAAACTGCTATATATCGGATTCGGCTGAAACAGTTATGGAGAACGAAAAAAGTGTAATAACAGTTATTAGTTATATCGGTTACGACTCATGCCCGCTACGGTTCCCATTCTTTAGAATCGATATAATATTGATTCGCAAAAACCAAAAACGAAGTCGATTTCAGTCAGAACCGATGTCATTCATTACAGTAATGACCTTTTCCCGTTCCTAATAACTGTTTCGAAGTGTAATTAACCCTTTGAGCTCGAAGCATTTTTTACTATAATTAAGTCTAGGTTTCTTTTCCAAAATACTATTTCGGAAGAAAAGGGTTACAATGCTCATGAATTTATTTATTTTTATTTCTTTCCTTAGTTTGCTATATTCTAATATAAATAACAATTAAATTTTACATTTTATAATATTTCCACAAATTATAGAGCGCGAAGGGTTAATATCGATCCTTGTTATAATAACAGTTATTTGTTTATATTTAATCAGATGGTTATTTTTCATTTACACTTAATAATTCATATTTATGATTGAATATATTTAAAAATGATTCTGGCGGTTCTTGTAATTTTTAGCCGAAAAATCGAATCTTTTATTCAGATTAATAATAAGAAAACTTATTCTTGGGAAAAGTACAGGGAACCTGTACTCGTTATTGAAGAAATATATTTTGAACAAAAGTTTAACTTAAAATTGACTTTGAATTCGAATGAAACGAAGATGCAAAGGTTATCTCGAGAATATGACGGTTGTTCCGAGTTCCAGGGAATTGGCCGGGACTCACAGAAAGTCTGATTTCCTACGGAAAGTAACGGCAAACCGCAGCGAAGTTGTTCGTCGCAGATGTTACGAAATGAAAATTTTTACAATGACATTACTAAAAGCAGCCTTGTGAGCCAGCAAAACATGATTTTCCATTAATAACTATTACGATTCTTTATCTTAGAAATAAAAATTTTCAATATTTTTATTTCAAGTCACTTTTGCACCATTTTACACAAATTTGAGTATAGTTTCTATATGATTATTATATATTGTAACATTTAAGTATTGCTAAATTTCTCAAAATTTCAACTTATTCGATATTCATGCTTCTTTGTTAACTGAGTTGGTTTATTTTGGCCTATATAATCAAATGGTAACAGGAACGTATTATACTAATTGCCATAAATCTAAATACTGAATAATTAATAAGTATTGCTGCGCCGTGGAGAAAACTGTACGTATAAATAGTGTAAATAATGTACAGATCAGAAACTCTTCATCCGCTCGCTGCCGAGTGCTAGCATGTAGTATGCAGTCACCGACTGGACGGAAGTAGTTCTACCAAGATGGTAGGAAGAAGGGTCGAATGTATCCAAAATAGTTACTTAAGGGCAGGAAATACAATCCAGGCATTTCTAACCTAACTCGATACTTACAGATCTAACCTGGCGTCATACCTTCTGGGCAAACTTCTTACCCCCAGCTCTCAAAAACTTGACAAATATCCGAAAATCACTACGAAAATGATCTCTAGCCTGAGCAAAAGCTTCTGCACCCGTACGCTATAGTGTGAACTTTAAGTGCAACCTTAAAGTCGAAGGTAATGAGTGTGTGGTGGTGGGAGTAGGGTGTGAATGAGGGCATTTTTGAGAAGTGACAGGGTTGCGTTGGCTTGAGAAGAGTGAAGGACCTGTGCACTGCGAGCTATAATTTTATTCAATTTAATTTTATGTTCCTTTTAATAAACCATATATAACTATTTATAATAGCACCACAAATATCTTATTTCCAGTAAATATGTATATTACCTGTATGATATTCAGTTTCTTCTGTTATACAGGTTTTTAAATATCTAATAACATTATTTGTGATCAGCTAAATAGGATCGTTTCCACTGAAATAAGTAATAGATTCCTGTGAAAATTTATGCATTTCCCAGATATGAGAAATATGGCATTTAAAATAAAAGAAATAATTGAAAAGTCATTTCACATAACAACACCATGAACTAAAATAATTTCAAATGAAAATTTATTTTAAGCGAATAATTTATTATCTAACTAAATATAATTGTGTGTGCGGTATATTAGTATGTGTTATATCGTAAAACATTGATTTTATAAAAGTGTACATTTCTGAACATAGAATGCGTTTAATTTACAGCTATTGTAATGCATAATTCAAATTACGCGAATAACTATTGTAACATTGTATAATTTAGGCACTGCATTGATAATTCGCTTGTTCAAACCAGTGTTTAACTTTGTTAAACCACAATATATCAACTTCATTAAACTATCATCTTTCGGGATAGTAGGAGGGGGTTGTATCTGAGTGTTTAATAGTTTAATAAGTCTTGCGCCGTGAGAACTATGCCAACAGGGTAATACGAAAGATAATTATGTACAATTGCACAACTGATTTATGAATTAATGTGCCTGTTAAAATGGTGTTCTAGTGGATTACAGACGTATTTAAAACCAAAATCATAGATTACTATTAAAATTGATTAAATTGTATAAATTCTAATTATTTCGATGCACCTCTTACTAGAAATATACAATATATATCACTAATAATGTTATATACAGTGTTTCAGATATTGCTATTAATTATTAATTTTTAATGTATTTGTGGTACTATGTATGTTTAAAAATAAAACTTAAATAGTGAATCTATATATATCTCAGTAAACTGGAATGCAAATTGTTATAAACGTTTTCTGATATGCACAAATTTATGCAAAATTTTATAGATATATTAAAAGTTTGTTAAATATTGTTAATTTCAAGAAAATAAACAGGAAAAAGTAAGCAATCGATAGATTATATGCATTTTTAAAGTAAAATTTGAATAAACAAAAGTACTATATTTATATTAACGCAATTTGATTAAATAAAGCTGTGATTAAAATAGATATATTTCGAAAATTGTAATATAATTTTGAATGTAACAACGTTTTATAAACACACGTTTAAAATATTTTTGAACTGTCAATAGAATTTTTTGAAATATATCCGTCAGTATCGTCAAATACTCTGTCAGCAATCCAACATTGAAGGGAACTGTAACATATGAAGTTCTGGGGTGCAGATTTGCGTATGCGAACATCCACACCGAAAAGGAATTTATTTTCAGTGCTGGTATGTTTTATTTTATACGTGCACTGGAGCACGAAAGGCAAACCCGACAGTACCTTTCTTTGAGAAGAAATAAGGGTGGCACGTGGATACCTGACATTCGGTCTGTCTGTCTGGAGTTGAGGACCCAGACCAACGAGCAATATAGATGGGATAATTGCAGATAATTTGCGGCGTCGATTGCTATGCGTTCTCCACTTCAACCACCCTTCTCTCGTCAGCCACGTCCGTCCCCTCGTTCTCCAATTATCGTTTCCCCTCGCTTCCTACCTCGTCTTTTCCTACTCGAGTGTGCCTCATTTTGCTCGCCGGGAAGGAGGCAGCTTTTTGCTTCTAACTCCGAAACCTAGCGATCGCGCGCGAATCATTTACATACAGCTATAAGTTATAATCTGCGGTCTTCGAGCGCCATTGTTTTTGCATGGCGAACACTTGGCAACTCTTGTCGCAGTTGTACCTCTTCGCTTCTTCGTGCTAGAAATTTTTGTGCTTGGGTAATTTACTAGTTTTTTACCCACCGTTTGAATAAGTACTCTTGTTTCTCGTTATAGCATCACTAAAATGCTGCGCTATGGGAAAAAACGAACAATTTATTTAATGATGTGCGAACTGTTTCGCTGCAATTTTTTACCAAACTTTAAATATCTTTCGGGATATCTTAAGTCGAAATAAAATTTGGCTTTAATCAAAAGAAGGAGAATTAAGATCTTTGTTTCTGAAGTTTATCTCTACCGTACGACACTTCACTTATAATAGCTAAAAAGAAAATACTTTTTTTGTATTGTTTATGTGTTGATTTGTAAGTTATGTTACAGACGATTATAATTAATGACAACTATGTAACATTCAGCTTGAACTATGTTTTCTACTTGCTAGTAAGTGATACAAGTAAGTACTAATAGAAGCCAGTACATGTCTCTGTCGCAAGTAGAAAAGTCAATAAGAAATTAAATTATCATCAGGGAGTCACATTATCACCTTTCCTATAAGAATTATTGAAAAAATAAGTATGAAGTTGGGATGCAATAGTACACAAAACTGAAGTTCATTAATTCACATTTAGTCAATGCGAATTTAACGCAGTATAAAAATACCGTGATCAATGAAAACCCTACTTGCTAAAATGCCTACAATATATTCTACAAATGTTGTCTTATGTTTTTGATACAAAGAATAATTATGCGTGAGGGATTTTTAACGGATACTTCGAACAAGGAAATTATTACTTATTTTATTTAAAGTAAATAATATTCTGTGCGGTCACTGTGCTAAGATTAAAAGTCCTCCGTCCTTAGAGAGTTAAAAAGAGATTTTTATCAATAGATGGAAAAAATCTGGGAACAGAATGTTACTATATACAAGTAAATATAAAAGAAGATAAAAGTTACAATTTCGATTGAGGAGAGTGTTATGTTTAGGAGTTCAAAAGATATTGCAAACACGCTTTAAAAACCATACAAACGAGAGTAATAAACCACAGATAACAGCAATGATGATAAAAATAATGAATATGCGTATCGTGAAAGCGAGGAAAGTGAGAGAAATACAAAATATCGTAACGTCGTAGCACGAAACACATGATTCGCAATGGTATTAGTGGTGCGACAGCAAGTATTATTTGTTAGGATTATTTTGGACCAAAGGGAAGGTAACTAGGTAGAGAACGATTCGTTATGAAAGATAAAGGAAAAAGAATAAATATACGTTAAAAACAAAATGATCGACTTTTGGTGTTTAGGCACGTTAAGTCTTGAAATTTATTACAGAATATCTAAACAATATACTGTAAGTATAAATCGGGTTAAAAGTGGACGAACGTATGTTACTGGCATGAAATATGTGAGACGACGAATTGAAGTTTGAATTTCAGTTCTTGAAACTCGCATTAATAGATTGATTTCAATCGACAGACGAATCACAGTGGAAGAAATTGTCGAAAACTGTAACTGTGCAAATTTCAAGTTTCCTTTTTAGCGTTTTAAATTCCGAATTAGCTGTATCAGTTTCGCAGCCCGTCCCCTCGTGTTATTTCAATACATTAATTTTAAGATAACTAATTCAACAATACGTTAGATTCCGAACTACTAGACTGTTTGATGCAAGTAAGTTCGTTTCCGTACATTGGAAGATACAAGCGCGATGTCCTATAATTTTAATTGAAGTCACGACTTCTCCTGTCGATTGAAAAGCGACGAATGGACGTTGTCCAAACTTTTTTCATTTTTCAGATGCGTGGAAAAACACGCCAGTGGTCTTTTTTCGAAAATTAGAAATTCCAATCAGTAGGTTCCTTTGGCACTGCGACCACCCTTTCTGTGCACCTTTGACGCTCCTTCTCTTAGAAAATGTGGGGCGATATCTGTACATACGCGAGGATCTCAAAAACTCGGTAATGCTACAGATTTTTCTTTTGGTGAAACCTCAAAGATCAAAAATCTGTTACGTCGAACCGTTTTTAAATGACCCTTTGAGAAAAACAAGTTTATGACAGGAAATTCGTTAATGAGGACGAAGTGAAATTATTATTAAATGTTAAAGAAACATTCTTTTTCAAAAATAGACTTTATTTTACATCGCAAACCTGTTATAAACCAGCAAACTGAAATTTAATCATTTCAATTGAGTTTACCCTATTTATCAAAACCATTCATTACTTGCGTTGATGAGTGTTGCAATTGGCGATGCGCTCTGACTTATTGTTAGTTCTGAATAAATGATTTTAACACTAGCGACTTAACTTAACTTCGCGACTTAACTTCGCGAATTTAATGCCACAATGTGGTATTTGATACGATTACGAGCGATAAGTATCGATGGATATCGCAGTACGACATTGGATTTGTTCGTGAATTCGACTCGACTTTCTATTTCTTACTGACATCGATTTAATTTGTTGGTAGGGAAAACGCACGTGAGCAGACGAAAAGACAGCATGTATGTTATTCTATGATCTCCAGGTGTAAACATGAAAGTGAATAATTAAGAAAGTGAAAAATTAAACTACAAATAGGTAAAAGCGTTTATCTATCACATTCCATCTGCATTTGATTACCAAGTGCGATTAGGAAATGGAGGTGTATATCCCCCACCGACGTTCATCACACAACCAGTGGTTGCTCGTTACTTTGCCATCTATATCTCAATTCCACGGACAGTCAACACGTGACAGTACAGCTGTGACAGCAATCGAAGTCATGTATACACACAGCCACTTTCAGCATCGTCCACGACCATAACACAATCAGGCAACCATTAATATAAATAGGTCTCTCATTAATATAAAGCCAAATGGTAGATCAACAGGTAGATGCGGAGTATTTTTCTTTTGAATCACACGGCGACGGAGGTAAAAGAAACAAAGATATAAAAGTAGAAGTCTACCCTGAGGAGAAACAAACTATATGTATAAAGGAAATACAATTATAATCTGTTAAAGCCTAAAATAAAATATTATAATATAATATTGAAATTTCGGAAGGCAATCAAGCTATAAACGGTTGTTACCTTGAATGGATTTTACCACCTCTAGAAACTCTGAACCGACCCGTAACAAGAATAAGTTAATTTTTCTAAAGTAATATTTTTAGTCTGTTTTCGTATCTTCAATATGTGTTTTTAGATTCAAAGAAGTTTCATAAGGTTATTGCCTGTTAAGGTCGAGGAGTCGGGAAATTCTCATCCGCGGCACCCTTAGGCACCTACACTACCTGAGGGTGACCGTTAGTTTGTAGGAGATAACTTGGCCAAAGTCATGTAGGCGGTTACTTAGCAAATTCCAAAATCGAGAACAGCCAATGACAATTTTTCTTATCTATCCGCCCACCTTCAAGAAACTTAATTTAAGAGAATGTTTCACCCTGACAAGATCAGATTCTCAAAAAATGACTGGCTATCATGCAAAGATTCCAAAACAAAAATCATACCAGCAAGCTAAATAACTCGACCAAGTCTTAGAAATTAGGACGTTAAATAAAAATAAACTAACTTTTATGCTTACCATATAGCTTATCAAATTTATTGATTGGTTCTATAGAGAGCCATCTGTAAACATAACAGCAAAAATAAACAAAAATTTTGGTACGGTTTCTAGCGATTTCTTATTTGACTGTCGATTTTTATACTGTTCTATCATAGGTGATGTGGAGGAAAATCTTCTCTTAAATAATCTTTGTACAGGGTAATGACGGAGGTGAGGTACGTGGATTGGTTTTCGTCAAGAAAGATGGTGGTTTGTGCTAATCGGGTAAAAAATACTGGTGGGAATCATCGGCAAAGTGACCGCCTTCAAGCCACCGGTCACTTTCAGCTACCGACAGCACCCCCGAGTGACGTATTTGGGAAATTTCGCAAATCGTGACTGTAGCAGGCAATAACCTTACGGAGCGCTTTGATCTTACTACACCATGTTAAAAACATCAAATGTTAATTCGGGCAACCTATAATCGATGACTTCATAAACGTATTATTGCCACGGGTCAGTTTAGAATTTCGTAAAGTATTAATACTTTGACTGCCATGTCACCCACATATGGGTGACACTTGAATTTCCATTAGCCTGATAATATATGTAAAACCGAATAAGATTTGATATTCTAATAAAAAAAGTAAAAAATACGTATTACATTTTTTGATTTCCCGCTTAATTTTCGAAAGTACAAAGCTTATAAATTCACCGTATTTTCGTGTTGTTACGGCAATGTTATGGTTACCGTGTTCGTGAACAATGCTCTTGGGGACACGTTAAAAAAAAATATACAGCGAAAGCATCGAAAGTTAAGGCCAATTCGTGCAAACAATTAATCTCGTAATCGACTAACTGAAACGCCAAATTGTGCTATCGAGTATCCATGCTTGGTAATTAAACGATTAACTATGTGCCCAATAAAAAGGATAACAACTTCGGCAACTGTGTAACTGACAAAATAAAATATCTCTTTTGTGTTTTTTTTTTTTTCAAGCCAATAGCATTTAAGTTCCCCCGCAGGCATTGTTAACAAGTACAATACGTTTTGCACAAAGCACGACGAACCATAAAATTACCATAACTGCATAGAAACGGTGCTGGGTTTTGAACTTGAATTTCTCGAAAGCTAAGCCGGGAATGACCAAATTTTGTTCAGTATTTTTTTTTTTCTTACGTTTTATAATTTGTAATAATTAGGTTTATCCAAAAATTGAAAGATGTGTCGTAACAAGTGACAGGTGTCACTGATTTCGATTGAAGGCTTTGCAATTTTGTGTCACAACATAATTTACAACTGCACTCGCCAATAATTCCCGTTTAAATATTCACTTGCTACTACTATTATAGGACACAGGCAGTATAAGACAAAAAGAGTTCTGGAATATTTAAAATAGCCAAGATTATGAATTTTTAAACGAAAGGTAACCAAGGCTGTTTCGAAAATCTCCAGAACCTCTGGATTTTTGAAAAATTACTTCAGACACTTTACTTTCATTGTTTGAAGAACTGAACACGTAATTTCAATACTATCGTTGAAAATGACCAATACCTGTTGTGATCACTAGACGTAGTTAGTTTTATTGGGCAACTGCTGTTCCCTACTGAGAGAATCACCTGGTTTGGTAGCGGGGTTCATTTGGATCTCATTGTCAGCGGAAAAGCGTTCTTGGTCTACATCTACAATATCATGTGACAAGATCAGGTAAAATAAGATGAGAAAATGAAACGCGGGATGATGTGGACTTAGGTTCTTTAACGGAAAGCAATCTATAGTCTCGAATAAATCGATACGGCTCTTAATATCACGACTCGAGTCAAACTCAATCGTGCGTCGTGTCCGCACTGACTGAAAAGATCGATCGTTTTTTATGAGAAACGGGAGATAGGATATATCTCGCGCCGCGACAAATCCACCAACCCCTCTTCCTTGCTTTTCTTTATCTCCTTCCTTTCTGTTCATGCGAGCCTCTGATCCGCAAAAGACCCCATAACTCGCAGCCTGCCACTGATCTTTTCGACGTGACCATCGATATTATCCCGGATATTTGAAGAAAGGTGATATTATACCTTGCGCCCGTATATTTATTTCCGTGAAATCGTGCCATCAAGCTAAAATTGACGCTCATAAAGTAAAAATGAGTACAAGTTACGCTATCTCTTTATTTATGCTGAGATTCCAAAATGATAACTGAATCGTACATGCACGAAGCTTGTGTGAGATCCGATAAAATTAAATCTTAGATATTTAACACGTTGACTGCCACAGTGGAAACAGACGTGTGCGGTAAGACACACTTAAATTTGTACAATGTTTGCTCAAAGTCATATCAAGGTCGAAAAGATGGTACCCACTGAATTTAGTTTTTTAGTACCTATTATGTTATCATAAAAAAAGTGTACTGTTTCATTGAAAAAAAATAGCGATGACCTTGAAATCTCGTTAAGAATGCCTGTTAAAATAGTGTAACTTTGTCCTGAGGATCGTAAATACGGAAGACATTTCGGTGTTCCCATTTAAATGGTCCGCCCTGTATATGGAAATAGGTTAACACCTATCTATCTCCGAGGGGCGTTTTCACCCCGAAGAATTGAAATCGAGCCAAAAAGCAAAAATGTCTGATACTTTTTTTAAGGTTCCCTTCAAGCTTGCAAACGTTTAAAACTTCCAAATTTTCGGGTTACCGAAGTTACTTCGTCAACAGTATTACAAAAGAATTTTATAAATAACAGTGGGCGTACATTTATTTAATTTTTAACCATAGAAAATATGTATAAACTTAAAATGTATAATAAGTAGCTCTCAGAAAACTCATATACGAATTCGGAGTGCTTGGTGAACAATTTCCGCAAAGCTGTATAGTGTGGGAAAGGTTAATATTCAGTTTCAAGTGCCTCTTATAAGGCTGATATTAACTTGTGTTTCACTATAGTTGTTACACCATCGGGACATTTCACAACTAATTAGTTTTATACTTTATCAACAGAATATTTGTTTAGAAAGAAAATTATTACTGATTCTTTTATCTGATAGTAATCCTTAGACAGCATTAGCATTTATTATTAACACCTTGTATTAATAATAAATATATATAATATTGTATACAATATGTATATAATCTAAAAATAAAATGTGTACAAAATGTATAAATTTATTAACACCTTGTATTATTATTATTAACACCTGTATTGCTCGGCTATAAAAATGTCTCTGTTCTTTTCAAATTAATTCTCACTAACGTACATTATTTAGGCAGTTAATGATACACCTTGCATAGGAAAGTGCTGTTGAACGGTGAAAATGAAAATGAAGAATAATTATAAGTTTGTATTTCAAAACTGTTCAAGCCGGTAAATATCTCGACATTTAAGTAATATTAAAACAAAGTATTCATCATCAATCGTCAATCGCCGATATTGATAATTATATGTATTATGTTTACAAATAGGCTATTAAAACATGATTATAAACAATTTCGAATGAAGCGCGAAACAGCTCAATATGACAAACAGTGCGCAAAACACGTCTGTACAGTCTCCCGCGAAGTGCGAGGTGCGAGCCGTGATACGTTTTCTTCTCGCAAAAGGAAAAGCGTCGTTTGAGATTTTTCCGGAGATTAAAATTTGGCGAAGTGTGTATAAGTGATAAGTGGAACACTCGGCCCCACACGGCGAATATCTCGAAACAACTTTTGGAGTCGTTCGGATGGGACGTTTTGAACCACCCAGCATATTTCTCCAACCTCGCACCGTCGAACTATCACCTATTCACCACCCTGAAGATATACATGGGTGGAAAGAAATTTTCAATCGACGATTAAGTAAAGAATGAAGTCATGGAGTAAGCGGTATCAAGAAGTTGATCCCACGTTTCACTACTTGTATCGAGAGGAACGGTGACTACGTCAAAAAGTAACTGACATATTTATAAACATAACCATGTAAGTTTTTTCACAAAAATAAATTTTCTTTCTGGACGTGCCTCGTGCATGCGAGGAACGGGGTTCGCAGAGTTTAGCCTTTATTTTAATACTTCCATTCCCACACTAGAAAGTGCTTCACTTGAAAGTGTAATACTACTCTAAAGACCAACGATAAAAATAACAGTAAAACTAAACGTCATAAACCACAATAGCAAGCTCACGAGTAAACAAACATAATCATGTTTGGCCAAAATCACATTTCTGTTGTTCACACAGAAGGTGATTCGGTGATGGGAAAAGAAATTATATGTTGCGGAAAATAACGAGCGAGACCGCTTTGAAGGCTATGGACGTACGTATCCTTCCGTCTCGGTATTTTCTCTTCCCTGTTGTGAGAGCCATTATTTCAGAAACGTAGATTGTACGTACCGCCATATACTGTGACGTGACGTGAGCTCATCCTGTTGCTGCGGGTCGGTAGTGGTTTATTGTTGTATACTAGAGGCGAACTGGCACGTTCGCTTCGACCACGAGCGGCAGGAGTCATTTTATCTTTTATTAGTGCTTGGCGATTACGAAAAATAGCAATTAAATTAGAATCTTTCAAATCCACGGGCTTATTTTTTTGTTGGAAATAAGCTTTGATTAAGCAACCAATTGCAGGGTTAATCCTTAATCTAACTCTTGTTAGCGGTATGTTCGATCGGTAAAGTCTGGCTAAAATCTGGCGAAAAGACGTTGATTTTTGGAAGGGAAACTATTGGCTTCTCTTCAGGATAAGGGTGTGAAAACTGCAAATGCTACTGGTTTATTTGTACAAAGAGATGTGATCGTAACAGAGGGTAATTTAGGTAGTTGTTAACGCGTGAGCAAAATAAGAATTGAAATAGCAGAAACAAAATGAGGCAAGTTCACAAATAATATTTTACGAAAACTTTTATTCAATCAAATTATACGACTACCAACAATGAACTGCCTATTGTTTTCCGATCGCGTATGCAGCTGTAGATCGATTTTTGCGCTGTGGATCCGTTTCCTGGGCAACCGATTCAAACGCCCACGCGACGGGACATCCGACGCCCTTTCATGTTTTTCTCTCTTCTACAAAATGAAAGAGTCCTTTCGATATGTGCTCATTCCACACGCTGGTTTAACGGCGAATGTATAGTTGAAGGGTGGATAATGAAGACACCGTAGAATTAGTCAAATACGAATGTTCAATTACTTTAAAGCGAATCGGACGGCGAGTTAGAATTTAGACGTTTTCGCGTTGATGTTTTTTTGTTTTTTCGTACCTTCCATATTTACAGAAGATGCTCGGCATAGGAGTGACGGAGCGACAGGAATTTTCGAGGTTCTTGAAATCCGGGGTGAGACGAACATTATAAGTACTTTATTAGAGGTGCGACTCGACTTCACACCGGCAACTAATAGAATTTCTTTGAGAGGTAATACAAAGTCAGATCGACAAGTATCCGCAACGTTTCCGGTCAGTTCTGAATGGGAGGTTTTGGCAAGGATGTATGGGGGAGGACGACCTTAGCCCTTGTGACTAATTAACGGAAATGAGGAACATGCTTCCGACGTTGTGTTTATCGCTGTAGTGATTCACAATGTGTGTACACAACACAGTAGTATCAGACGGTTGGTTATCCAACAGGGCAATTAGATTCTTTGGGATTTCCCAAGTTTACTGCGCGTCCGACGATGTCCAAAATATTTTCAAGTTATAAACGTAAGTTAATTTTTACTCTAATCTGCTGATTTCGGTGAAGTACACGATAAAATCTATTGCTTATACTTAAAATATACCTACGTTCGTTACGCAGTAACAGTAATAAAGGGAAGTCATTTAAAGGATCCTTGAGAAGTCCTAGGTCTAATCGATAAATTCTGATAAAGGCACGCTTAGGTGATGGAAAACAAAAGGGAAAATTCGAACTAGTGAACAATAAAGTACGAGAATAAAGGATCGGTACGGTAGAGAAAGTCAGGATAGAAACGTTCGTCGGAATTTCCAACACCTCTCCCTGCTAGACTGAAAACGCTAGTTTCAAACTAACTACGATTCGAAATATAAACCGAATTTAGAATGAACTACGCAATGGGTCACATTAAAAATGATTAAACTTGGGGATTAGTAGAGGATGTATATGGATGTATATTTCAATGTGAATGTTTGATGAGATGATTGATTATATTGTATATGCTTCATTTGGAACGAAAATAATTTCCTACACGACTGGCTTTTACTACGGCAATTAATCAAAATCAAAGATAAGGACAAAGTTTAAGGAATGTTGACTTATATTTACCTAAGGATCTGTACTTACGTGTCAATTTAATGAAACCGTGAGCTTGTTAAGCTGTGGATCAGTGAAGCCACTCGTACACAAAATTGAATAAATAATTGATTGAAGATACAATTGTTTGTTTGTTGCAATTAAAAATCATGTCGAGATTGTCAACGGAATTTTACGCCCGGAAAATTTGAGTGTTTAATAGGGATGGACCAGCAAATCAGCTACATAAAATCGAACATTTGATTGGTTGAAAGGAAAATCAAGGGAAATGGGCGAAAACCGCCCTTGCCAAACGTTACGAAATACGCCGTCGCTTGTCCACTTAACGGTTCAACAGTCATAAAGTAATAACGCTTGCTAGATCTCGAGAAACATGCTAAATTGAAGAAATTTTTAAGTACAAATTACTCATGTATTAAGCAGTTGCAAAAGGCAGTTTGTAATATGTGAACAAGGAACAATATTTCAAACAAAAAATACAATTGAGGCGTGAAAGGAGATATGAATGTATGGTGGATATAATTGTTAAATCGAGTTTATTTCTCCGCACACCTCGCTTTATTGGACGCGGAAGAACGTCGCTCGATGATCTTATTGTTAGTAGCGACAGTGTCAAAGGTAAATTGCAACGCGCAATCCGGCAGTCCGCAATCCGGACTCTTCTCCTCGTCTTCTGGGTTTTTGTCTCACCATCCCTGAATAACGACAGAGAAAAGCGTAGACGAAAAATCGCGCGCCGAAAGAGGCGCCAAAATTGGTAAAAGTGCCCACGTGGTTGGCGGGAAAATCCTAACTTGTGCGAATCTGGCTGCCAGATGCGCCAGCTGGCTATAACCAGTCGCTATGCAGTTTATAATCAATTAATTTGAGTAAAAATAGAAAATTGAGAAGTAGACAGGTGCAGTTCCTGCAGTTGCAAGGGTGGCGGTGGAGCAATTCACGAGGGCTGTGACTCAGAATAACTAATGAGTGAAAGTATTGATATTGTGGTTGGTCATCCAATAGCGCATATCAATTCTACAATATTTTCATTTTAATAAATTCTATTTTTATAAATGTTAGTTTTTATTACTATTGTCCCGAAAGTTAGGAAGTTGAAGAAGTGCAGTAAGGTGTGACCATAAGAAAGCAAAAGAAAAATCGTTCGTAGTTGGCACAGACTACCAATGGATATCGATAACCTGAATTCCTTTGTTATAAATTGGTCGATGGTTTATGGGACGTGATGTACGAACAGTTTAGGGGCATCGGACATTATTGGAATTTACTGGCCCGAAAATTGGAACGTGTTAAGCCCTCTGGAATTACGTGTTCCTTCCTGGTCTTCCTTCCTTCCTTCCTTCCTTTCAACTCTTCTGTACGAATAGACCTTCTGTTCCACCACTATCTTAATCTTTAACTTTACATCGCTCATTCTCTTCTGAACTGCGTTACCCGCTTGTCGGAACGATCCATCTTTTCTTCCTATCCGCCTTTTTTGTAAATATATCTGTTTATATGAAGGTAAAAGTGGCTTTTATTTGAACCCTTCAAAATGATTCTCTTAAACATTTAGTACCTGAATATATCAAATAAAATGGAAATTGCTTTAGTATTTTAATCGTTTTCCTTGACCTTTTAATATAATATTATAATAATAATAAATTTTACACTTCAGATATGTAAATACGTTTAGGTTCTAGATAAAAAATCATACAGAAGTTTATTAACTTTTGTAATAGATGTAAAAGATTTCTACACTTGTAAATTATTTAAAGAAGTCTAATGGAACAATATAAATAAATAGTAATTCAAATTAATTTTGAAATATTGCACTACTTTCGAATTTGTTTACGTATGTAACATTTTTCAAGATATTTAAGAGTAGGCACTTTTTAAAGAACAAAAAATGTTAATGTTGTGATGGAAAAGTAAAAATAAAAAAGTTATATTTTATTCTCATTTTTCTCAGATTCTGTTGTTGCGAGCAGTTTTTTACTTTGTACTGAGCTATTAATATTGCGCAGAGCAGGTTATGAATTATTTGGACGAAGTTTTTACAATAACACACTATTATATTTAAGAAACAGAACATCACTTGATATTATACAAAAACAAAGTAATCTATCCGCTTTACTCGTTTTACTTTTACATGCTAGCGTGCTAAGTGCTCACACGGAAGTGACGTATTTCCTTTCTTTTTACAAACTTACGATTACCAACCTTGTACAAAGGTACAAGTGTTTCCAACAGATTCTAATCTGTTTACAAAATATTCCTACAGAAATTCGACAGGTAAATCAATTGAAGCATACAGTGTAAAAATGTAACTCAAACATTGTTCAACTAAATAGACATAGAACATCATCATTTTTTTATAATCTATAGAATTTTAACTAATAAATAAATTGATAATAAATAATTATTGTATAATCAATAGATACAAGTTTTTTTAAGTAAGTAATAATTATATATAACGAATGCTTACATATTTTGTGATGTGTAAATTGTTGAAAAATGCATTACATTGTAATAAAATGTAATAGAAAAAGGTTGATTAAAACAACTTCTCTTTTTCTATAATGTCGAAATCAAAGTTTTTAATTTATCCATATTTTATATATGGATACGTAGTCTCTTTATATAATTGTAAAAACAGAAGATTAATGTTTAACTAGAAAAATGAAGAAAAATGAGTTATTTTTTAAATACATCGTTTAAAAAACGGACTTCTCACAAATCCTTTTATCCAATTAAACTCATTATTTATAAATACAGGATTTAATTAATAGAAAAAATGTGACAAATATTTTTACAAGAATTGCATTATAACCAAGTTGAAATAATGAATGTATGAATGAAATAATGAATGACACGGAATGCATCAAAACATTTTCTTTTGCAGTTCAGTTCTGTAAGAACAAGCGCGATATTCGTTTCTGGGAAGACAGCGTCTTCCACAATAAAACAGTTTACATTTACGCATAGCTTAGTTTTTTATTCTTGTACGTTATTAATAAATACTCAATTATCTGTGGAAGCAGACTTTGTTAATTATTCAACAGGATTTTATGTACTGTACGAATTGATGAGATTTCAAACAATTTTATTGAAACAATTTATTTGCATATTCGAATTTATAGCTTTATTCTACTGACCTGTGGTAATCATGTATTTCTATCTAATCCGTAATAAACCTTGCCTTTCATCCTTGAACGTGGCTACAACGATATTTTTAAGTAATGTTACGATTATGGTTCTAAACGTGATATTACCTTCTGCAACTGTGATTTAATGTAAAATAAGTTCTTGCCAATTTAAAGAAAATGACGAAACAGAAAAAAGAAGTTTGCTTTTTTTTATAGTAGACTTGTTTCTTCAGTTTCTGTGAAAATAAATGAGTGCTGCTGTTGTCAATTATAACATGACACAGATTGTGGAGTAGGGTTCTACAGGTAGTTTTCTCCAAATTTCTTTAAAAAAATTTAATTTGTTAAATGTTATAAAGAGATCAATTTTTTAGAATGTCAAAGAGAGTATTAAAGCCGAAAAGGATGCATTCGTTATTTCATTATTTTCATTATTCTTTTGCATTTTTAACATTTTATGTCATAACGAATTTTTTTACTATTCCTGCAATTTAATTATAAGGTTCATTCGTGTTCGCTTTAATATTATTTTTCTGCCCTCAACTTATGTTTTCTAATCACTATTATTCTATTTTAATTTGTTACTTGTTAACAACTAAAATTTGTACCTTATATGATCAAGAATTTTAGTAAACGAGTAATGGGAAATCCCTCAGAGTTATTTACAAATGACGATCGCAAATTGTCGAAAAAGGCAATATTTTATTCTGTTCCAATATTTCTGTTTACTTATCAAAAGTTGTAGTAATATATTCTTACTGTTAGTTTTGTTGCAAGAAAGATAACAAATGAATACCTTCAAAAAATTTAGTAGTTAGTTAATTCTTTGATTATTTGGTTTTCAGTATTCTAATACGTTTATCATATAGTATAAGTAATACTACATTAGGTAATTCTACAATTTTTTAATAGGAATTGTTTTGATCAACATTCATCTAATTTTTAATTCATTTGTTGTCGAATATTGGTTGTTATTAAACTGATTGAAATAAAATAAAGAATTGTTCGTAACTTTGGTAATGTTAGGTGTTTAGCCCAGTTTTATTAGAATCCTTTTCTTCCATTCAACTATTTTGACTATTTGTCTTTAAAGACCGGAATCCTTTTTCCAACATTCCGAGTAACGTAGCGCTGTATTGCATGTGTTATTGCTGTACCATATTGTTACACAGACTGCTTTATTAAATCTTGTTGCGTGCAAAGCCGCAAACTGCTACACCGTTATAATTTAATTTCACCTGGAAAGCAAGTCCATTAGTTTGCTACTGACACATCTGTTATCGAAATGAAAATGTTCTCCGCGTTGGCGTTATGTTTTAGCTGTTATTAAATAAATGTATTAATTTGTATTTACAAGAAAATACATGCTATTGTTCAAAACGATCACGAGGCTCTGGTGTGATCGTTTTCCGTTACATCAAGTTTCCTATTATTAAATTGTTGTGTGTGGGACGTTTGGACGTGTGAACATTGTTAGATATTAGTAACCGATATAAATATAAATAAGACAAAAAGAAAGGGCCGAGTGGTCAAAAGGGGTGTAGTAAATATACCTTCATAGCATGATACAATAGCCATTTTTCAAATTAAGTGTTATTTATATAAATCGTACAATAGTGTTTAATAAAAATTAAAATTAATGAAAAACAATTGATAATGAAAATACACGTATTATGTAGATCATTCAATTTTCTAAGCTTAAAAATATTGCGAATAGTGACTAATTTTTAACTATTTTTATTTTCCAGTAAATATTTTAAATTGCAAATATACCAAATGTGTCTGTAGGTTGTAGAAAATCTTTTAATGAAGTAGCCCCTAAAAATAATTATTTCACAAAATAATTATTTTCTAAAAGGTAACACAATTACAATGTTTAATTTAACACTAAAACTACCTCTTTCAAATCGCAAATAAAATAGAAAATAAAATAAACAAGGGATGAAACATAGATTGTAAAACAGAATGATTCTTTATGTTAATAAGAATCAGCTCATATTTTGGCAAAGGTGTCTTCTTAAATTTGGCAATATAAAATAAAAAATCTGGAACAAGTGATTTTGACCCCTTTGGTAGTTCTAGTGTTAACAGTTTACTGCACGATTTTCTTCCTCGAAACTGTTTACTATCAATTGTTTCATAGAAGTTTTTAATTAGACATTCAAATGGTTTTATGGTTCTTATAACAGTTTAAGAATTCAAAGTTGGCATGAAAATAGAAAATTGAAAAATTAGTAGGAAAGCGAGCAAAAGCATAGCAAAACCCATTCAAATGTAACTTCCAAGCCTGCGCATCCCATTAGAATAATTACATGCAGTCACCCACACGTACCATATCCAGTTTGGTTTGCGTGGATCGAATCTGTATATTTGAGAGAATAAAGGAAGAGGTACAGCGGGTAGAGTAGGAAGGAAGGAAGGAAGGAAGGAAGGAAGGAAGGAAGGAAGCGAAGGGAGAAAGGAAACAGAGAAACTCAGACAGAGTAACAGAGGACGAATAGATATGTACCTCGCTAGAAATTCTCAATCACGCGAGTTACATTCCACCTGGGTTTACTCGCTTCTTGTGACTGAACATTCGAAATGAAACAGTGAAACGATATTGGAACGCCTATATTATAATATTTTCAACCAAATAAACCAAGAAATTCCTAATAATATAGGCCGTGATTTTTAATGGAAATCCAAGTGTCACCCATATGTAGGTGACGTGGCAGTCAGTCTTAATGCTAGTCGTATGAACGCTGAATTTTGAATGCCAGCTTTTTCGTCTTCTGGTTGACCTGAAGCGCGATGCGAAGATCGTTTGTCGGCCCAACGGTCGCATGTAATAAAAATGGTCAAAAAGCTCGTTGCAGAAGGCAGCTATCCAGATATTTCCTAGTGTGGAATTTTCGTTTTGCTTTATAGCTGTATGTTCTAAAAATAATTTCGACCGTTTGTAAAAATGGATATAAATACTGTTACGACGTAACAAATGACTATGTACATACCTGTAATAAATATAAATATTTTATATTTACTGTGTTAAATATAAAACGCGTTAGTTATATGTGTTATTGTTCTAACTACTCACGAAGCTGTTAGATAAAATTGTAGGACAATAATGGAAGAGCACGAAGTGTGTAGAAGGATGTAGAAGATGGAAGCCTTTGTATGTACCAACTAGCATCTCCGGTATTTCACTTTGTGCTTTGAGGCTGTGCTACTTATAATGTGGCGAGAAACGCCGATGCGTCGAGGTAGAAAAAGCAAAAACCAGAAGCTGAAGGGTTCGTGAAACCTCCTATGTATAAGAGCTTTCCTTTCCTTTATTAAATGACTGGTCTCTAAAAGCTACTGTATTCTAATAACACATTTTAACCTCTGTTTATACCGAACTTTATTTCACAAATTAGCATTACTGCCATTTCGGATTTTCTCTTCTGTTTGATATTCAAAGGATGTGAATAATATCACGGAGATGTAGAATGTCCGTATTTCATGCAAAATAAATAAATTAAAAGGAAAATTACCCTTAACTTTTGAAGTTTATGTGTTCTTTTTGGTTTAATCTTTTCTATCGTGTATCTTAATTCATAAGTTATTTAAGTAAGTGTATGATTCAGTCTTAGCACATTTATTTTTTAAGCATATTTTATTAGTATTTAATTGATATTAAATGCAGTGTTGAAATATCATTTTCTAATAATTATAATTTTTCTTAAAAATATATTTTTTTATATATTCTCTTAAAATAATGTAAAATATTTGTCAAAAGCAACATCATTGTTAAATCAATGATATATTAAAAATTATTGTGGCAATATACTTTTAATACGAACAGTATAATATTTTTATCAATTTTACTGAAATTCCTTTGAAAGCATCGAAACATCGTTAATGATGAGTGTAAAAATACTATTCCAACACACTCTTTACGTAGGGGGTTTTAGAGGATTTGACGGATTCTACGAATTGCAGTTAACCGGCAACTAATGAACCCAGAAGTCCAGGTGTTCACGGGATACCTATCGGTTACTTCGACGGGATAGACTTTCGAGACCTAAGATTAGTCCCAGTGCGAAATATTGGTCCCGGATGCAAACTTAGTTTTCCCTCGACCGCCCTTTTTTGGGGTGTGTCGGCGGGGGGAATGCATTTACGCACCTACCCCAGGAGAATGCGTGCTATTCCCCATTCTCTACTCCCCTCGGAGGGGAAGTGACCCGTTGTCGGGAACCGTCAAGGTTGCAGGACGACCCTTACCCACTGAAACCCCCTCCCCAACGAGCTAGGCCGGGCCTTGGAATTCGAAGTTCAGCGTATACTTCAGTGGCCCGACCATCAGTTGAACGCCTAACTCTAATTAATCATTCAAATTATAGTATTGTGCGAATTAATGTGAACACAGAATTTTCAGGTAAATATCACGTACTTGAAATAAAACTAGTGTTAAATGTCTATACAAGTGCAGTATCGGCAACTGCGCGAATTCCAATCGTTATAAAACTACGTAGTTTTAAGAAATTCTGTGTATGGGTAAATGTGTGTGTGTGTGATCGTCTTTTGTTTTTCTGTTCCTTCTCTGGGCGTCGCAACGACGACAGGCAGTCGAAAAGAAACGTGGACGCGAAAGAGCTGCGAGGTGCGATCTAGAAAAAATCACGAAACCTGCAAGAAGCGGTCGACATTGTGTGTGTACGTATAATTGAACAGTATTATAGTCCTTATTAGATCTTAATTATTATTATAGTTTTATTTTAATATATACATGTATATATTGTTTTCTTTTGTTTCCGCATTCTAATTTTCTCACCGTTGAATATCTTTTATTTTATCCCACACAAGGTTTTCTTTTGTTTATTGTTTAATTATATAAAATTTGAAGCGCCTGTCACCAGTGACCACTATGTCCCCCCTTCCCTTTAATGACTGCCTAAACTCTTCTCGACATGGAATCGATTAGGTGTTTGCAATTACCCTTGACTTTCTCGTCTCGAAACCACACGTGAATTACTGCGTCTACCATTTTAGTTAAGGGGGCAGATCAGTCTAAATGCAAGGGTTTGGTAAATTAATTATTACAAAAAATCGATCAATACACAAAATTGATCAATACATAAAAGATCGCGCATGTTAGAATAAAGCGTCGTTCTACCTCAGTTACAAATTAGACCACGTCTTTTTCTCTGTCAGACCTGTATTGTGAGAATTTGTGATAAATTTGGTGTGTGTTGTGAGAGCAATTGGAAATCCCGTGACACCAGTGAGCTAGAACAGTACTGGATTGCGATTGAAGTAATATAAACAATGTCTCCGTTAGAATAGAGTGCCACCATTACAGCAATTAATCCGCTCGAACGATTCGATTAAAAGTCAATTTCTTTAACCTGTTTACCTCCATCATTAAAAACATAACACTCTAGCGCAATATAGGAAGGGAGTAATAATAGGAACCGGGGTGTTGGCGTTAAAAAGATAGCGTGATAACAAAGTTCAGATTCGTTTTAAAGGAGAGAGCTTGTTTCCCACTTTGCTGCTTTTTAAAGCCTCGAGGAGATAACTCCCTACTCCTCGCGTTTCCTTCGGCCAGCAAGAACATCGACGTGTAACACACTTACAGCGGTCTCCCCACTCCTTGCTAGTAGTTAGAACCGATCAGCAGCACAAGCGGCCAGACGCAATCAAGCTTGACGAAGTTGTCGCTTCTAAAGCTTTTTCGCGCCCATGCCTTCTTCATTGTTACTTGAAATTGTCTGGACAACTTAATCCAACGACCGAACCAGTGTTGCATTGAACTAAAGTGCACTGGACTAAAGTAAACCCAGACTCTAGTTAAAATCAGGTGTTGCATTTTCTCGCTAAACTGCAGTTGTTGCGGTGCACTCATAAAATCTTAAAGCCATCGGGTCTATTTTTTAATTCTTCGAAAATTCTTGAAGATAAGCTGCATCTGCTTTTTGCAACTGCTTAACATGTGCATAATATGTAGTTTGCAATGGATTTTTTTATTTTCGTTTTTTTATTACATTAGTAATGTACCCTTTGTACTTGAAATATTAAATTAAATAATATTTTCTCCAAATTTTACATATTCAAGAGTTTTGAAATGTTGCGAAGCGCAGGCGGAAATATACAAGCACTTTTAATCCGACGATGGTAATTTGCGTGCGCGAAATCAACTATCTAAATCGGTACATAAATATTTTCTAGGTAATGGTTTGTCGTTTAAATATTTATTCCCGTGTTCTCCTAACAATAAGTTTGCAAGTTCTTTGTAAATATTTTTATGCAATTATACGGGGACCAATGTTACGGTGACTCTGAATATTTAACAGTGGGGTAATTCCACGATTTTGTTCTAAATTGAATATACATATTATAGTTCATGTGAAATTAGGGGGGGGGGGGGGGCGTTTGAGAAATATAAGCCTTTAAATTTCGTGATTTTTGCCTATTTTCGTGAAAATGTGTTGTACATTTGAATTTTTTTCTCGGGAACTATTTATTCTATTAACCTACTCTTTCTTTTTTTTGTTTTAATAGGGAAGAATCACTCTTTTAGAGTATATTTTTATTGGATTGAAAACTGCCTTGACACGATCACGATTATGATTACGGCACATAGTTTACGGCATACGGTTTTGGCTCACAATTTACGAAACAGTCTTATAATTTATGTACATTGTGATTGTTGCGTTTTTTGTAATTGTTCCGATCTTGTATATATATTCGTCGTGACTCTTTTAAAATGAAGGATAGATATAACTCATAAAACAATTCTATTCCTACAATTAGAGGTTCAACCGGGATTGACATCAATTAAAGAGTGCGCAGGGAGAATAACGGTTCGGAACAATTTAACAGGTACGGTTCACGATCAAATGGAGGGAAAAGTGTTGCAAGACCTCGCCAGAAGCGGGACGAAGAACGAGCTGGTTGCAAAAGATTGCTGCTTGCTGCCTGACAAGGGAGAAGATATAGAGGATGTTTCCGAAGAAGAAGAAGAAGCATCGACCAAGGGTGACTGCAAAGCCGTAGAGACAACGCGGGCCCCGGTGCAGCCTACGGAAATGGAGTTGATGAGGCTTCGACTCCTGGAGAAGGAAAAGGAAATGACCATCCGGGAGGCAAACTTGAAGAGACGTGAGTTGGAGGTGATGCGAGTGTTGCAGGCAAACCAGGCTCAGAGGCCGGAGACGACGGCCGTGATACCGAAACCTATCTACACGAGCATCACGGACATCGCAGTCTTGGTGACGCGTTTCTGTGGCACACAGGCCAATTTTGAAACATGGAGAAGGCAACTACGGTTGGTACGCGACCAATACAGGTTGCAAGACGACGTCAGTCGCATCCTCGTTGTGTCGACGATCAGAGGTCACGTGTTGAACTGGTTCCATTCTCGACCGGAACACATCGAACTGCCGATTGAGACCCTGCTGGACCAAATTGGCTCCATGTTCTATTCGAGGACCATCCGGCTAGCAGCGAAACATAAGTTCGAGGAGAGAACATGGCGCCCCAAAGAAACCTTCGCCGATTACCTTCTTCAAAAGGTGATCTTGGCGAACCGTATCTCCGTCAACCAAAAAGAAATCATCGACTACGTCATCGACGGGATTCCCGATCCCATCCTCCGGAACCAGACGCGACTCCAGCAGTTCAAGACGAATGCCGACCTATTGGAGGCATTCGACGGAGTCACGCCCCAGCCGGCTCCAACACCCGAGAACGAAGGGTCAACCAGCAGCACGACGAAGTGCGCCAACTGCAGAGATCAAGGACACCAGACGTCGAAATGCCCCGAATTGGCCAAAGGTCCGTAAGTGCTTCCATTGTAATCAATTTGGGCACATTTCACGCAATTATCCGGCGAAAAAAACGGTTGCGAATCGTGTCGATGTATCAACCGAAAGTAAATTTCGGAAAGATGTACGCGTGATCGGATGTGCAGCGATCGCTGTTTTAGCCATGGATAGCGACGTGTCCATGATACGAAAAAACGTTTACGTCGATATCGATACGAAGGAAGTAATACATACGTCTTCGCGGCATAGATTCGAACTCTCAGGAAGCTTGACGCGGAAATCCTACTCGACGGGGAGGTACGCGAAATCACGTGTGGGTGGTGGACGATCGCACGGTCGGACAAACTCTAAAGACACGGCTGACAGCGTTTATGGTAGGAAAGTTGTTTTCGACTATGAATATAAAAAATATACATTAATTTTGCAGGTGTTTATTCTCGACTGTATGCGTAGGCTTGCCTATACCTACGTCTGTAAGCGGTCAACGCTACCTGGGCTACCGTGTGCCGCTCTTATTTGCCACAATGGACCAATATCACAGTCAGGGTTACAGCTCCAAAACGTATCTGTTCGCGTTCCTGTCAATTTTTGTTAAATGTAAATAACATGTACGCATTTCTGTTGCTAAATAATATTAAATAAACTTGCTAAACAAACAATATATTGGACAAGTTTTTTATTGGCCAATAAACATACCGATATATGATATAGGGTAAATGAGGTAATTTTAGATACAAATATAATGCTATAAAATTTGAACACGTTATACGTTTATTAGTTGCTTGCTATTAATTTATAACTTCAAGTGTCTAGTTTGTATTAATACGATAGAAGAAGCACAAATTTAAATTATAACAGTATGGAAAACTTAAAATAAAAAAAGGTTGTTCGATCAAAGCAGGTAAAAACACTGGTGACTTGATAAAAGCACTGATTATTTTTTGTTTTCAAAATTAATTATTATACGAATCGCGAAAATTTTCTTCAGAAGCATCACATTCCGAACATTCTTCGTGTATTCACTGATCACATGCTAAGCACCGTAATTACCTTCCACTACTTTTTCCACATTTTGTAAATAAAGAGCGATATTAAAATATTTGATAAATTTTTCTAGCTCCGTTCAATCTTTCTCGTAATTCTTTTGCATGTCCCCGGCATCTAATTCAAAAGAAGTAATGTCAAAAGCTGGCTGGAGTTTGCCTTTAATTTCAGCTGCTATTACGGCACACTTCGTGTTCAGACATTCGAAGTGATATACTGAACTGAATTTTACATATCATAAAACTCAAATGTGAATTTGAAAGTAAAAACATTTCTCCAATTATAAGATCAATATTAATAATTTATATTTATTTCAAGTACTTACTTACCTTGTTTAAGAATCGACTATTATGAAATTACGTTCCAAGATAAATTTAACGGATTTAAGTTATGAAAATGACAAATTTTAGCTAATTGTATCATTAACAGGTGGCAATACTATAAAAAATTAAGTTATTAATCCGCAGTAATAAAAGAAAAAAGGGATAAATGTGGTCGATATTACCGCCTACCGATCAGAATTAACCTGCTTTCCTCTACAATTTATTTAGAAGTGCTAAATCGTCAAGACACATTTCGTATTAAATGCCATGACGCTACTCTTTTATGTAACGTAAGGAAAATTACCATTGCTTATATTTTTTTGAAACGTTACAAACCTGTTAAGCTTTTCATCGAGTATTAAACGTTGATTATTCGTCTTGAAATGTTAGTTACTTCGACTGCATCAATTTATTGCTGCTCATAAGTGCCACGTAACTGTACAGTAGTCGGCAAAGTAATGGTATGGTTGTGGCAAGACTATTATCGTAAATGAAACAAACGCAGAAACAAACGAGATGTGCATAAGGGAATTCGCAAATAGTGGCAGAAGTACCTTGATCTATGTTACACCAATCGCTGTTGTTTCTTGCTGTTTGACAAGCCAGACGATAAATTGATTTGCTCAAATGAGTAGATTTATCATTGACGATACATCTGTAGATCTGTGGATAAAAGTTTCATAAATTATTGTAAATCTTTGGCTTAATGAATTTGCCTCCCCATGTTCTCCTCCCCTGTAGATACGTACATTGCCATATTTATTCTATCTCTTTTGTAGGCATGCAATAGCGATATTTGTATAATGAGAAAAACATTAAGGCATGCGATATTTGTTTAATGAGAACCGGTACGTGCTAGATGTTTGTTTGTTTGAAGTTGCCAAGCAATATTATTACCTACGTTTTACAAGTCGACAATAAATTGATGATTTATAAAATTCTCGATCTTTTATTAATTTTTCAATTAATTTTTCAGCCATTATATCTAGTTGCATCGCTGTTCGCATTTATTCGATCTCGCATATACAGTTCGTATTATACAAGCTCAATTGATTAGGAGAAGTTACCTGGAAGGCAAATTGAAAAGCAACGGACATTTAGGTGGAACGGCGTCTACTGTTGCGGGAATAGAAGGAATAAACGATGAAAATGGAAAACGTTGACACTATACATAGTATTCGTAGGAGAAACGTAAAAGAGCCTGCGGGCTTGTTTAACGAGTAAAGTCAGTGCGACGTTCTAGATAAGCCTCGCTATCGGCCACGGAGCGTGGTACCAACAACTTTAAGACGAGCTAACCAACCGCCAAACTCGTAATAATCTCTCTGCACCCTTTTAATAAAGCTTCGCCTTCAAGACAGGGTTTCTTGATTGCTGGACAATTCGATTTTATCCTCCTATTGTCTCTAACTGGTTTCTATTATATTTGAAAAAGATTTTTAATAATGCACCGATCATCCATTAGTAACTTGTTTTTAGAATCAAGATCTTCGCTTTTCTAACACTAATCAGGTATGAAATAAGATACTTTGAACTTTGGCAAACTAGAGTTGCAAAAATTAAATGATATATTCTGTAAATGTGAAAAATTTAAAACTTTATTCAGGTCTTAAATAAAACTAGTTTAAGTTACAAAAAAAATCTCGCATGAAATCTTAAATTGATGTACTATGTAGTTATAAGAAATCGTTAATAATAATTCATGTACTTTATCACATTAATTTAAGAAGAGCACTTTCGTACCTTAACTATTCTAAGTGATAAAATTATAATTAATTTGAGATTTGAATTAATTTCGTTTCATTTATATAAAAACAACGTGTGATCAAATCGTACTAATTCAATTTTACTCGTTTACCTCGATAAAACAAAGTTCAATTAAATTTCAAATTGCGGATCTCTTTAATAAGGATTAAAGCCCACCGAATTTCAATTAAACCTTCCTGAAAATCACGAAGATCAAGTAATTGTTTATTTTAGCTGGATATCATTTAATGGAAATACGATAAACGATTTTGAAGATTAATCTTCTACCGTATTATAACCTAATACTTTTTATAGGGCTGATATTATTTTATACGAATGTTTTACAAATATGTTACCTGGAATTTAGTACTGTTTAATTAATCAGCAATGTAGAAACTGCCGATTTTAAATTTAACATATGTCGCATTCTCGCGTAGAACATGAAAAAGTAAATTATTTGTTGCTTATATATTGTTAAAGAATGTAATTGCGAAACTGTATGTCCGAATTCCTAAAATTAAAAAAAAGTAAATGTCTATAATAGCTATTGCAGCGAAAAATTAATTTTTTTCAATACTAATCAATAAAACTAGAAGTGGAATGCAAAAATACTTTTAGAGGAGGGTAATTTTATTGTAAATTTTTAAATAAGTTTTCAAGTATTACAAGATAAGCTGAACTGAATACTTATTGTTAGCGTGGTCATTGTGACCAGTAAATAGAATCTTTAAGTAATTTTTTCTTTCTTAAACAACGTGACAGAAAATTGAACACAAAAATACAGGATATTTACAGAAAGAGAAAATTAAAAACGGTTATTAATCAAGGATAATTTATTAACGATATAGGTACGAGACAAATGAAATATTTTACATTGAATTAAAAATTCTTTCAGAAATTATACTGCGTGAACCTAAATGAAACAAACACATTCTCGAAGTTTCAGAGAAAAATAAATCAAACTACATCAGAAGTTAGCTACATTTTAGGTGTAAAATATTACTAACTGAACGAAAAAAATTCGGTAGACAACTGGTCTGCGTCGTTACCAACAATGTTTCTCGTTACATCATCCAGACGACCGAGCATATACGAGTTGAGGGGTTTGAGCGGTAAGGGTTAGGACAGCATACGCTGTTCGCTACTACGAGAAGGATGAATTATCGCACCCAGTAACCGAGTCGAAAGTTCTCAATTCCCATTAAGCGAGGCAGCCGGCCAGAAACCGATAGGTTAGTTGGTGAACCTGCTGAGAATCCCCGGTGCTCAGACCACCGACCAACTCGGTGACTACACATCGGTCCAATGTGGAACATCGACAAGCAGGCACGAAGAGGATACTGCTATCTGCCTCCGATCACTTACATTGCTTATGCCACCAACAACGCTAATAATAGTACTAATTCGTCGATACACGAATGCGCATTTCTATTTTAGCCTGTTATGTACTCTGACATAGACTTACTTTCTTTACACCTGCAATTTTGTAATATATTTTGTAAAAAAAAGCATAATATTGCACAACTGTTTATATATAGCCAAGCCAGCTACTCCAGATTATTGACGAGATTTACTTGATTTTATTAAGGAAATTAGATTGATAGACCAGATCGTGTAATAAAACACTATTTACTTTATGATGTTGTTAATAATCTAGCAGTTGAAAATCTTTTGTTTTGTCATTTAAAAAAAACATGAATACATTTTTGAAAGTATGTTTTACGAAACAAAAAGTTTCTTTAGAGGTCGCTGCTACGGTGACAACGGAGTAGTAGCTTGTCTTACAATATCGCCTCAGCGGCGACAGCGGAGCTATATGTTTATCTTACAATGTCGCCACAGCAGCGACAGCGGAGTGCAAAGGGTTAATCACGCCAAAATTGACCAAAAAGCGGGTACGTACATTTAAAGAAGACTGAGGATTGATCGATGGTATATAATTAATTACTATGCAAGTAAATAAAATTAAAGTTGTAAAAATGTAGTAGGCACATGTAATAAATATGGACTCGTATTCAACAATTTACATGCTTAACTGATTTTATGTCTCATAGGTGTGTCAAAGTAATAATACTTAACAAATATATGCCACCTTCCACATGACACACTTTTTACCGTAGCACCCATTTGTCACCTCTTATTCGTGGCATAGTAAATTTTACTGAATTGGACATGTGCCACGTGGTAGATGATGAAACAAAAACAGTAGAAACCTTGCGGTTTTCAATGTTTCCACATTGTCCTTTCAATTTTTGCATAGGAAAAATGTAGGGTTTCGGTATTGTTCAGGGTTTTAGTAATATCTAGTATTTTTATAATTGTTATTTTGCGACATAATAATTTTTTGCTGTTCCTACACAAAGAAATTATAGCAATAGTGAAGTTTACTAAAGTCGTGAAGGCTTAGTGCTCCTAATTTTTAATGACAATAGCGATTTACCGCTCAATGGAGGTATGGCTGAACAATTATTTTAAAAAAGCACTATTTAACAAACCTGTTAGAAATACGCTAAAATATTTCAACGTTATACCTACACCGTCAGCCCCTATCTGCAAAGGGGGAAGTGCGTACAGCACCCCTTCCCTACCATATTTTTAGACACCCGATGATTGGTTAGGGTGTAGCTACAAACTATTGTATAAATAGCACACAATTTTTGTAAAATAAAACACTCATTATAAAATCACAAACGCTGTCGTTTGTCAAATTAACAACTTAAACAATTTTCAATATTAACCTCGCCGCCAAGGTACCTCATTAACCACTTGCCTTGCCATTTTTTCCACAGGTGCGTCAGATCTGGCATGTTAAAACAAATAAAGAAAAATCTGATGTTATATAGAATTTACATTCAACGATAGTATACCAATTGTGGTTGGAATTACACTTAACAACCACATGTAACATTTGAAGCGTAAGATGCGTCACAAATTTGACTCGTCAAAGTACGGCAAGGGGTTAAAAAGGGAAGATATTACCGATCTCGCTACTATACCATCTCCAAAACAATATCTCTTCAATTAGCTATCTATGCCTAAAAGGAAGTATAAAAATGTTCAAATTGGTAAATTCTATAAGTTGATAAAGTTTCATAAACAAGTGAGGGTAATACTTGAGGTTTCCCTTCTGAATTATAACATAAGCTTAATTAATAATGTGTTATTAATAAATTTATCGAGGTATACGAATGTTACATAATTGAACGCTGGTATCTTTTATAAGGTGATTAATTTGAACGTAAATGTTTAGGTAATTAACAGAAGTATGAAACGAGAAAGTACCATTATTCACGAAGCGAAAGAACCCGACTACGCCGTTTATCATTCTTTTGGACGCATTTTTATAATTACTTCTGGCACTCAAACTGTACTAAACAATACTAAACACCGAGTAGATCCACATAATTCCTAATTAACCCACAGGCTGAATATCAAGGTAAAATTCTGTAAGCAGTAAAGCAACGAACGCTGGGTAACTATTAATTAGGCGTAGACGGTGGTCCGTTGGTAGGTGGATACCGTGGTCGTAATTGTTGACGGAAACTGTGCACCGCTTTCGCTTACTTCCTCCAACCGTTCTCGACCTCTCCATTCCCTTTCGCCTTGTTCTCTCCCTCCTATCCCCCGGTTTATAATTTACACGCACACGCCTATTATCCTATAGCTGAGCAAACAATCAAATGGCTGCGAAAAGCGACACGTTTATATGCGTGAAGTTACACATGCATGAAATTGTACGGCGACAAGTATGCGTACGAACTGTAACAACATTACAGACGAAATTATACGTTCGTGCATACAAATTCACGCGCTTGCTGCCTGCATGCCACTGTGTGCTTTAGCGACTACGTCTACGTCAGCATTTTTTCCAATTTTTCATCACATTTTCACTTTTGTTTAAGCGTTTCAACAAACTTTCTCTCTTGTACTACTCGAATCGTCTAATAATTATTCGCGTTACAAATACAAAGTGGGGCGCTCCGATTGCGAAATCCTCCACGCGAATTTGGCCGCAAAATTTAAATACCTACACACGTATCTATTAACTCGACCAAGCATCAACGACGACTGCCCTATGGCTCTATTTTTCGATATTTCTTTCCTACGTATCCTCCGCTCGATCACCACACAATCATTCCACACATTCACACCCTTTATGAACGAACATCACTCTTACATGAATATTAAAAATAAGAGAGAAAAGGAGGAGTTACCACTGATTAATTTTCTAATCTTTGTCTATGGAAAAACATACTATTTGTTTGTGAATTAATGATTGGCTAAGGGGAGTCTGAAGGATTCGGAGACGGTAGTTTAAAAATGAATAAATAAGTACATACGTAGTCTATATTTTTCAGATTTATTACAGCATTCGTTATTGTATCATCACAATTTTCTTCTATTTCCCTTTCCATCACATATCGAGTTTTATCTGGTTTCCCAGAGATAGGCGTTTCTCGCCTCCGCCAATTAGGTGCTTTCCCAAACATACACACCTTCCGACGTCCCCTTCCAGTACAAACTCCGGTGAAAATGTTTGCACCTAGGGACGTCGCCTACCTGCACTTTGTTCCGTTGACAAGGTTCATGATGTGACCGCCTAGAAGGTCGAAATTAAAAATAATGTATCGTAAACCGCTTAACGTGAATTACTTTTCCGCTCTCGAAAAGAAAAACAGCTGAAGATCGCGCCCGCATCATAAATGGCTGTCGAACATAAAAATTCTTTAATTTTCTTACATTAAATATACTTTTTTCTCAAATATATCTTTACAAAGTTATAGTTCTTCTTTTTGTGAACATCTGGCAGAGAATTAGAAATTTTTTCATTCGTTCACATTGTAATCAATTTTGCCTTTGTTATGGACGCATGTATTCGTGTGCGCGTACAAACGTATGGAAATGATAGGGAAATCAATGTGTGTGTGTGAGCAGGGGTTGCTATGTATAATACAAGCAAAAGCGTGTACAATTCCGACCCGGCTGCTCGGTTTTAAGGCTGGTTCGTTTCGTTCCATGTCGCTTCGCTCTGCTTACGAAGCCGCGTTTAGGGGTTAGATGCGATGCAACTTTTGTTTTCCGCTCGTTGATTTCAATATCGTGCAGCCTGTGTGGCGAATAAACGCTGTTCAAGTACATAGGGGTATAGATTATAAACGAGAGCTCGTCAGCCATACATTCACAATTTTCTAATTAGTATACGTTTACAGCGATGGAACTAGTTTTTGTATTCTATCAAAATTTTTCTATAATTTAACCCTTTGCACTTGAAGCATTTTGGATACAATTAAACCTAAATACGTGTTTCAGTAAAGCTTCCAAATGTCAAAAGTCTTGTTTTAAAAGAAAAGAATTACAAATATTTATTTTTATTTCTTTCAATAATTTGCTATTTTCTAATATAAATAACTCGTGAATTTTACAGTTAAGCATCGATAAGGGACAATATCGAACTTCGTCACCCGTTATTTTATCGCTAAGAATGTGCCCTTCGATCGTCACGCTTGTCAGAATACCCGTGGTACTAAAATCTAGCAACCACGAGCATTCGCGTCAGGGAACCCTGATGCCCGAGGGTTTTTTCCGAACGCTAAGGGTTACTATGTGAACGGGCACAAGAAGGTAACAATACTGGGCAGCCGCGAGCAAAACGGAATTTCTGAAAATTCCCCAAGGTTGCCAATCCTTGTACGCCTCCTGTAACCGAGCTTGCACTCCACTCGTATCCCCACGAAGTTGACTGCGGGAGAGAGGAGTCGAGCTCGAGGGTCATGTTTTGGACGTTTAATGGCGGAACCATTTGCAACTTCGTACGATTAACACGAGCTGTCGAGTTCTTAATTGTACAACCATTCGCGCGATAACTAGTTTCGATCTCAGTAGACACACGCTGTAACGTACAACAATCACTGGACAGTACAGGCTTGTATTATATACAATAGTTATTAAACTGTTTAACTTTTGTAATTTCTTTCAAGAGTGGTCCTTCGAGCAAACGCCGGCAGAGATCAAGAGCAAACCCTAAAACTGGTATTTACTAATTTGATTGCTAAATATATTCACAAGAAACGAAATCTATATTTTTACCAGTAAATGCATATATTTATATAACTGATTTAATAAAACAGAAATACATTAATGTCTAAAGGTACCAATTTCATGTCCCTTGAAGAGAAGTTTAGCCCTTAAATTAATTTTGTAAAATTACAATTACACCTACTTATACTAAAATTATTCGTGTTTTTGTTTTAAATAATTACAATAATACCAAATAATGTTTTACTACTACGAACTGTTTTCTTTAAAGAAATATGCTAACTGAGGAAATACTCGTGTTGCCATTTTAAAATTGCTTTTTTTCATTTTCGCCGACAACATATAAAAATTATGTTTTAAATGAAAAAATATTGTTCTTTTGTTGCAGATCAAAGGGTACAGGCAGCTATGCTGCACGCTATTTTTGCAACCACCGTCGCAACTTTGTGCCACAGTTCCGCCATTTTGCTGTTAATTTAATTAAAAAACATTTCTTTATACACCGAAATAGATTATTTCAATGTACCTGCAATTTCTGTAGTGTAGAATAATTATTTCTTATTTTAAAAAATCCTCTACGATTGGCTACTTTTTTGTCGTCTAATTATATATCCCCCCTTAATGTGTTAACGCACTGGAGAGGTGTTGTAAGCACGAATGGTGCGAATGAGACAGTAAAGCTACGAACACATCGCATAAAGAACACACGATTCGGTTGTGTAACTTCAAGAAACTGAGAAGTGGGAATAGGTTCTCCGATTCTTGACTCGGTCATACTCACCTTTAAGCTTTCCGCTAAACTTTAGAGCGCCACAGAGCGATCTGGCTCTAACACTACTTGTTGCTGGCAAGATCTATTTGTTGCTATTCCAGCGAGAAAAAATGTTCATTCAAACGTGAATATTAATATGATATAAAGTATTAATCTTGTTGCGTCCTAAACACCTTTAATTTTAATTTAATTTAAGTCCTTCAACCGGCAAAATATTTCAAAGTTATGTCTGCACTGTTTGCCTCTACGTATTCACGTTTTTTTTTTATAACGAAGTAAGATTTTTAATATTCCACAGAAACGCGCTCGCGTTATTGTAAATAGTCTGGAGTAGCTGATAGATCATATTAAAAATTGTTCGGAGTGCAAAGAGTTAAACACCTTCCGCCGTTAGTTACTCTTTCACGACCCTTCTTATGAGGGTCACGGAGGTCCCGAACCTGCATATAGCTATGTCTTTGGCACAGCCTGCACTCTGACCATAGAGAATAGCTCGTGAACCACCAGGGTCTACAGCAGCACGAATAGAATTCCTCCTTGCGGACAGCCCCTGGCACCTCGGACGCTTTTATTAGTCCCATTAATATTGGTTAGCAAGGTTTTGATCCGTAACATATCACAGATTTATGTAACCAATATATTTTCACTAATGAATCTGTTCATATTCTCGCACATTATATCAAAGGCAGTGTTATCAAATAGTTTCTCAAAATTTTACAAGGACACTAAGAACTAATTGGGCGAATACAAGTTAATCACATGATAATTAGACCAAATATGTTACACGTTTCGATAGTATTCATTACTATTTTTGCGTTTTTTTTTCATAATTTTCTTATTAATTTTGGAATGTGCGATTATCAAGTTTTAATTGTGCAACATGTATACATTAATGCCGGAAGCAATTTCTCCCCATCGTTCAGTTAAAAAATTGATCATTTTTTACTATTTTCCAGTTCTTCAGTTTGTGCACTTAATAATAAATGACCATCACAATTTAATGATGTCTGTCATTAAAGTGGAAATATTTACAAAAATAGAAGAACGAATTGTTTCCACAGTTTAATTTTCTGCTATATCTCAATAAATAAATTCTTAAATATAGTCAAAAAACGCAATAAAGATTAGTTATTTAGACTAGTTTACATTTACAATTTAGACTATAATTATTTATTATACATTTGAATATTTATTGTCGTAAATATACCCTAATGTAGCATGTACAAAAATTAATAGATTTTCCAAAAGCTCTATATAATATTTTATAAGGGGCAATTTACAAAAATTCAAGAACCCAACAAGCTCTTCAGATTCGCCGCGACCCTAGCTATCGGTTCCCACCAAAGGAAGAGCACTACGTTTCACAGCACCTAAGAGTCGCCGCGACCCTACAGGTATCAGTTCCCGCCAAAGGAAGAGCACTACGTCTCGCAGCTCCTAAGATTCACCACTATCCTAGTCTCGATGACCGGCACAAGGTGCCGGCGTCGGCACCTCAAGATTCTCAAAATCAAAGGCCCCTTCGTGCAACAACCTTGACACGTGGACTACCCTTGGGCACGTCGACGTTAACAGACTGAAACGGTCACTATTTATGGTAGGGCCTAAATCCAAGTGCGAGCTACACGTTGTAGGCCGATACCTACTTTACCTAGATCGACGTTAGTTTTAAGAGTATGAATAAGAGAGTGAAAGAAGAGAGTGGTTCAAACGGTCAAAGATAACAATCGTGGAGTAGCATGGTTATATGTATCTTAATTATATTTATTAGCAATCAAAATTCACAACATATACCGTTCGTTATTAATAACTTTCCAATTCCCACAGATTTGTTTTTGCGGATTTTGTCGTTTTCCTGATGCGTTTCTTAGAATAATATCGAGAGGAGATGCTTTTCGAAGATCGACTAGGAAGGTGCCGTCTTTAAGCTACCAGTCACACTTAGGCAACGGGATCACTTTCAAGTGACATAGCTAGAAAATTCCCCGTGTCTCGACCGTAGCAGGTAAAAATTTTATGAGGCATCTTGACCTTACTGAAACATGTTGAAAATATCGAGAGGAAAAAATGGTGATCCGCAAAAAGGACGAGAATGCTCGTCGCAAAAACCTTTATAAGCGGCGTTAATCGATGGCCAGCGGCTTTATAAATTCATTATTGCCACGGCCCGGTTCAGGGTTTTCTAGGATAATAAAAACTGTTACTACGGTGGAAACTTTGAGCTAGTTTATGATGATATGATGATAACATCTTTAACAGTTTTAATACGTACACTCATTAATTTACTACATCCATTACTTGTTGAATTATACAAGAAATTGTATATTTTTGACTTATTTGTCACGTAGAAACACTTCCTTGCCGGTTGTACCACCAGTTGCGGGACATGCTGTATAACTAATAACAGAAATACACTGGATATGCTAGTACACGGAAAGGTATGTAGAAAAAAATGAATTCGATGAAGACATACGATTGTAAATTAACAAAATTGTCTCTTTCTTAACAAAATTATTAAATTAACACACGTTTTATCAAAGTAATTCACAGTAGGGAAAGAAGTAAAAATTAGTGTAACCAATAGTGATACATCAATTGAAACAAAAGACATTCAATTACAGTCCAATTAATAGACAATGAAATATTAAAATGATGTGTAACTATCGTATCCAATCAAACTCATGTCAAAAATTGTTTACTTATCGATGCAATTGCCATAAGCGTTGCCTACGGTAAGTAGAGTTGCGCGATATGTTATTGTGCCCCACTATAATTCAGGCCACAATCAGAACGGAGGTGTTGCATTTGCACCTGATTTGTTGTACGTTTATGCACCTAAGTTGGGACTATTACTGTTGTTAGTTAGGATAATGTAGCCAGCACAGAGTTCAAGTGTAATTTGTACATACACCTGCGAATACTGAAATTCATATCCTCACACGAATTCCTTAATATTGTAATTTCACAATATATTCTTTTCATAAATATATGGATTAACATCTTAACTGCCACGTCACCCATGGGTGACATTTAAATTTTCATTAGAAACCATTACCAATATTATTAGGAATTTTTTATTTATTTGGTCGAAAATAGAATAATAGAAATAGAAAATAAAATTTATCAAAAATAAAACTACTATCAAATGGACACTCAAACTGTTAAAGTTTAAAACAAAACTACAATGCAATGAAATAATATAAACCAGCAGATGTGCAACTGACTTTTTGTGTCAAAAAACTACTTTTACAACGATAAACTATAAGCGAAACGGAATTTAAAGTTAATTTAAGGTAATGTTAACATATTGAACGTGGAGAGTAGAGGGGATCAATAGATACCATGAATTCAGTACGTGAATTTTATAATCTAATAAATGAGAAAGAAACAAAGAAAATTTTGAGAAACTTGAGTATTATATTACGTACATTCGGTGTCATGTGTTCAAGTTTACGTTGAAAAATCAAGCAATTGTGCTCTTAATAATTTCAATCAGACCCTAAATATAGCCATTTTCACTGTGACATTCAACATGTTGAAATCAGAATATCGGCTCCAAAAATTAGTCAAAATTATGACGTTCGAGGCCATCCCCTCGGCTAAAACTCGGTGGGGATGTATCTCGAATGTCATTTACCTGCTCGGCGAGAGTGATCGAGTTTCCAAAAAAATTAAATGAAGATCGCGTCTGCATCTTCTGTGTAAAATTTTGTCTACAAGTTAATGCCTACTAGACAATAATTGCTATAGAGGTAGATGGCAGTCGGTAGCCCTGCTCAACAAAATTTATTGTGAGGTCTTCTCTGAGAGCAGGCCAGGAGAAGGGAGAATGCAGGGTGACATTTGTGCGAATTAGGTGAACAATGCTTGTACTCAAACTGCTAATCTCAGTTTGTATATTTGCATCATATGTGGTAGTGACGGTAGTGATCAAGTTAGATACATTTTTATTTTAAGGTTACTTAGGCACTCCACGTAACGACGTTCTAGTACGCACGGTTATACGATCACAACACGCCCCAGTGTTTGAACGTCGACTTGGTGACACTTGTACGTGACCTGCAAATTGTAAATGTTTAGTGTAAATAAAAAACGCTCTGGTACGTTTTACGTTACAAAAAGGTCGAAATAAACGAACTGCAATCCATGTTTTAGTCATCAGTCACGTACCTCGATACGACTATTAATCAGATATAACGTAGTCCGTAAATATCATCGATATTTATAAAATAAGGTGGTTATTCAACTTTAATGTGATATCTTGTATTAAAATATTAAATGACATATGGAATAAGGTTAATTATTATATCTCATAATTTATATCAAATTTTGTTTTACGTAATTTAAAGTAATTTTACAGTGTAATTTAGTTTCTGCTGAGTGCAGAGTTCGATGCAAAATAGAAAACATTTAGAGAGCTTATTTAAAGTACGCGATATAGTTCCTTTCCGAGTTAAAATCCTGTTCGTATTCTTAAAAGGTGAACGGAAAAAGCTTCACCTTGGCATGCAATTTGCAATTCTTTTGAATCGTGCTCAGCACACAGTCCGATTTTAACCAATTCTACAACGTAGCGTGCATAGTAGTGTTTATTTGAACAAGTTCTTTCTCTATTCAAAACTGTTTCTCTCCGTTACATTCTCGTTCGTTTATTTTCTTCATTGTACAATTCAAACCACTTACAAACATACATAGTAACAGAGATGACATTCTTAGTTTCTTTGTCCATTTCATTAATTTCTATTCGAAAGTTGTAATATCTTCAAAAATCACATAGTTAATTTTTGTCGTATCATATTCTTTCAGTCCAAGATCATAAGAAAATACACATAGTGCAATGTAAAGTAGACTGAAGTTGAATATAATAACTTGAAATTCAAATTTTTTAACTTCAATTTTTTTAACTTCTGTTTTAATATCCCAGTCATTTGGGTGGTCCTTCGAGTAGCTCAATCAGGTATACTTCGAAGTGCTCGAGATAGTCCGGGTATTTAACAGAGTGACTTCACAGCAGGATTGACCGTCAGTAAGCAACCGGCCATCTTGCTCTGCAGAGGGTACCAGGATGGAGACGCAGGACATCGGCCTCACCGGAGCCATCTGGAGACTTTGACCGGTGGAGTGCACACTGGCCTAAAGTCACCAGGTACCAAGGGTTGAAAAGCACATTCCCGCTTTATTAAGTCCAGGTCTTGGGTCCTTGCTGACTCCTTGGCATCACCGGTGAACGGAACAACTCTTGGTTAATAGTCTCAGGCTGAACATGGTCAGTACCGTGCTGGTCTCTTCCCCCTCCTGACTCCTCTACGAGACCGCAAACCGAGACCGTAACCGCTCCGCGAACAGTGACCGCCCTGCGAACCGCTGACCGAACCGCGCACCGCTGACCATTAGATATAAGTCCTGTACCGTGGGTGTCACGCTGGGCACCACGACCCATCGTAGTTGTAAGACAACGTTAGTAAGTAAGTTAGTCTGTAAGCGCCGTTACTGTCGCTAATCGGTCTACCCATTACGTTAAATCGGTAGTCAAGGAACAGCAAGGCAGGAGAACATTCCGGCGACCAAAGGGCAACCCAGTGGGACTGACCCGAAGTCAGTCCTCTATTCAAATTTCGTTCAGGCTACATCCATGTGACATAAAATAGCCATTCATTGAATTTTTTATTGTAAATTCAACACATTTACCAAATCTAGTGGCGATTATATATAATAACCGACAATTATACATAATCACCAGATTAATCACATTTATCGTAACATACATATGTATCCTTACAACTCAGACAAGGCACTAACTTTGAAAACTTCAAGCCAGGAAGATACGTGTATCTCCTATATGTTGTAATAATCGACTTTCGAATAACCAGTATTTGAATAATCGGCCTTCTATTTTACTTCTAGGGGGTTCAGATTCAATTAGTCAAAGTTTAAATTTACTTACGAGATATTCCATCCCATCACTACTTTTAATTCTAATCAGAAAAGAGGTACAAGATATTTCAATTGCGTGGATTATCATGTATATTGTTAACTAGTACACTATTATCTGGTATAAAAATATTTGCAGCCGAATATCTTCGTACTAAAAAAGTTCTGAAACATTATTTATTTCACGAATAATTACTGATGATTTTTAATCCGATATAGGTAGGCTAGAAATCACCACTGATACATTTCAATTACAATTGCCGAATTACGAGATGATTGGCAATCATAGACCGGCAACTGATTGCCAATAAACAATCGGCGGTTGATTACAGTCTGCACATCATCCACCCTCGTAAATACGGAACGTATTAACAAGCGACCTCGGCGTCGAGGCAGTAATCATATCAATTATGATCTATCGGTTATCGATCAAGTCATTATTAAGACTACAGTTAAGCTCAACCACGAGGCAGCTCAACTTTTTTACTTAACAATTTAAAGTCCCGAATACATTTTAACTCTAACCTTTTTGCAGAAGAGGGCACTATGTAACAATAAAATCGATAGGTTTGACATTGCAAAAATATTAAAATTCAAAAATACTTTTATCAAGAAACTGGAAAATGAACCCTTATTTATATGTGAAAAATCAAGATGTCAAATCTCGGCCATTAAGTAGAAATGAATTTTTGAAGTTGGGTGAGCAAAATTTATAAACAAGTCACTCAATACGTGACAATTTGCACAAAATCATTTAGCAAATATTGGGTGCTGTGTATCAAACGTAAAGCTTGCACTCGCTTAGAGTGTAAAGTTTAAGAAAATGTGAACCTATTTTACTTACAATATTTGCAGATATGTTTAAATAAAAGTTCTATTGTATTCAAATGTTCTATACTAATATTATTAGTTACTTACATCTGAAAACTTGACAACATAATAATGGCATTAATGTTTGTAACAAAATGCAACGAAAACGATTTATTCCCTTTTATTATTTGTACTATCAATTACTTTATTCAAATGTGATTTTTAAGCCAGTATTGTACGATTCTTCTTCATTGAAATTTGATATACTTACAGAAAAATGTTTAAAGAACAATATATATTTTTTTCAGATTCTTTTCTTTTCTGAGGTTCGTTTCCGAATTAAAGTTTATTTACAATTTTCATGTTGAAAAATGACGCGTATGACAAGATTAAAATATATTTAGAAAGATCGTTTAGCAAGATAATGTTAATCAAAAGAAACACTCAACTTTTATTTAAAAACTGCTCATGTAAATTAATCATTTCTGAAAAAAGAAAATATATTTTATGTCGTGAAATAAATATCGTCGAGTGTTCAATACATTTTTCAGTTCATTTATTTGACACTATAAATTCTTCGAGTTTGAATTCATTCTGTTTATTTTTGTTTCATTATTAATATGTGTAAGTAAGTACGTGATTTCATACTGTTTTTTACGTTGTTACTGCTGCAACTACGTGTACTGTTGTTTTCATCTTGTACCATCATTCCTTGCTTCCATCATGTCTTTTTCATTTTCTACATGCTCGATCTAATCGAATATCTACGTTTCAATTCAAAATGTCAAGCGCTGAGTTTTATAAAAATTAAAATGCCCGAGGCATGATCGCTGTTATCGCCAGTTCGATTCTATCGGTAAATGGTACTGATTTTAAATTAAATTGAACGAAATAGAATTCTTTCTGCTTCGTATTCTTGCTAGTCAGTTTGTTCCAAAGGAAATATGATACTAAAAGTATTAAAAATATGAAAACTGTATCAAATTTAACATTCATCATTGATTGTACGCAAATGTACTATTGTATACTCATTTTCAATCATTTTGTTATTATTTTTAACTTTATTACTTTTAATTATTTCTTTGTTAATTATTGTAATATGTCATTTATAGGTTAGAATCACTAATATTTTACAGTGATCTTTGTTTATTTAATCGAATGACATGTTCTTTTTATGCAAATTGTTTCATTGGAACATTCTTGGTTCGTTTGAAACGAGTAACTTTCTAACTTCTGGAGCTATTATATTTTGTAGAAACACTGGATTATCTGTTTTTCTATTTAACTCCTTGCCTTACAATTCAGATGAGACTTCTTCCCTTCAAATTTTGATTACAGCTCAATTTTACATAAGTTTAATTGTAATTATAACTAATACGGTCAAGACTTATCTAGTGTGCAGTATAAATAATAATTCAATTTTCTTCGTTTGTTTTAACATCGTGGCAATAAATATTTAGCTCTAACTGACGCACCCATTGGATAAATCATAGATTAAGGGGTTAATATGCATATGTAGAACATTTTCCATAACCAGGGATAGAAGAAATAATATTCATTTTCGCAGAAGCTCAGTTTATTGCATTTACTACTTCCCTTTATGGTATGATATGGTTGTTAAAAACTTTTTAATAAACAATGAGCACCGGGCTAAAACCTTTTTAATGCTACTCAGCGTCATGATTTTAACAACCCCTGATAGGTATATTTATTTACTTGTATATGTAATTTGGATATGTTACAAAATTGTTAAATATAAAACCCATTTTATATCTGAATATTTTTGCTTATAGAATAAATTCCACCATTTTATTACGAAAAATTTGGACATGTAATAGTATCATTAAAGCAGTTATTTAATTTATAACAAAAAGATAGTTCATACTGTAAAAACGAACCCAAATCATTGATATCAACTATAGTAATCGTAAATCGTACCTATTCGAACTTTGAATTGTTAGACAATTATTGATGATGCTTCGAATAAGAAAACGGCACTTCTTCAAAGACACGACAACTAGATTTTCAAGATTCTAATATAAACGGTATATTGATTCTCGTTCCGAACTCTCCTTTCAATTAAATCAATCTGTTTCGTAAATGACTGTTTGAAGTACCCTATTCTCGTGCTAATCTGTTCCATCTTCAATCTCATCAGTGGTATGGCACTTACTCTACCTTCATTGATTTCGCTGCTTCTATCGATAGACCATTCTCCAGAATCGCGAGATTATGTATACTTTAGTGTAACCGCAAGGTTCGAAGAGCTCCAGATAATTAAATAAACTATTCTCTACCTTTCCATAACGAACAACGATAGTTGAATATTAAACTACGTCGGTTTTAACGCTTGAATTTGAGGGTATGGGCTTTCTCAACGTGCATTTTCACATAATAAAACTAGATCTTAACGACACAACGGTTGATAATAATCTGTCAATGGGTCATCGTTTTTCAACGAAAAAGAAGTATCCTGCGGTGGTGGAAAATATCTAGAGGATGGTTTTAAATGAGTTTGATTGGTTCTTTGATAATCAGACAGAAAAATTGCTGATGGTGGTAATAGGAGAGTCTAACTTTTCAGGTGCGTGTCATTTTTTAAATTTATTAATTGATAAAGCTACAAATGAAACTATTGTTACTACAATCAACTACAAACAAAATACTATCATTTTCTATAAGAAAAATTAATTTTTTCAAAATCGAGTGTCAGGTTCACATAACTGACACGTATAATGAAAGTGCAGTTTTTCTTTTAAATTAAATTGCCTACGGCGATTGTAGCATTGTTCATAATGCTCATTTAGTTTAATAAATGTGCAAATATTTATCACATTACCCAAATTGCGGCATGATTCATAACGACTGGTTAATTTAATAAATGAATTGATATTTATCAAATTACCCATGCAAGTAACAGAGAATGACCGAACATTATAAATAATACTCGATCATTTTCTATTTTATATAACTTCGTGTGCATTAATAAAAGCATGTTCTTCATACACATATAAATGCATAGAATATTAATCTGAGTGAACACATGCGTAATGGTGTAACAGAAAGTTGTGACAGCGTAGTAAAACTGAATTTTATTAACATTATTCACCTACATTTAAAGCCGAAAACGATTGAATGAGATTAAGAAGCATGCGAATAATATCGTTGATGAATTCTGGAACTCGAACATAAAGTTCCCAAAGTGTTATCCAGCAAAGATAGTTGATATTCGTCGACGATCAAAGAGTCGAAAACCGCACTGTCGTCAAAGATCTTGATTACCTCGAAGAGATTATTAGCTACCATGCACGCATACATACACACCTCCCATCTTCCACTGAAATTCTTAATTATACTCTTTTCATGGAAGTTTGTCGTTTTGACAAGTAAAAGTAATGTAATGGAATTGTACTACAACAAATATCCATTTGCTATATTATCATTACATACTCATTATATAATCATTATACTAGATCGAATGTTTTAAAACAATACTGCGCTAGCTTTCAATATGAAACCGAAATATTAGTGTTTTTGTAAGAACCGTATTGCGAATACGAACTTCTAATAGCAATACAAGAAGAAAAATGGTTCCCTGTTAAGGAGCAAAATCTTCTGCCACGAGACTTCTGGTCTTCTGGATAAAATCATGTTTCCTAACTAGAGGATATGAAAGTCAGGCTCCTTGAGGAATACTGGAGCCGAAAGGGTCGGATAGATATTGCGAGAAGTGATTTATGTGAGGAGTGCGAGGCTGCATATTGCCAGCAAAGATCCGCATATAGAGTTCGTTCATGGTGCTAGTATGATCGAACTCGTACATAACGACTACACGCTGAAAACTTATGCGTGTATATGTGTACGCTGGTACACCGACACGAAAACAGTTGGTTTCTTTGCTGTTTGGCTTTAAAACACCGCAAGTGTTGATACTAATGCCCGCATCAATATTCTTCAGGGGTATACTAACTTTCTTCCTGTCACTTATGTCAACGGAAAGCCCATTTCCGGCTTCCAGAAATTCGGTCAAATAATTCAGTGAATCGAGATCAAATATACAGAGACGTTATCGAGTTTTTTTAAATAGACTAGGACAAAGATATTGTTTAGCATTCAAATTGTTAAGTACCCCCATTATTCTATTTAAGCAAATTTTATATTTAAGAATGATTTCAAAACTCATCGGTTTCTTTTTTAGCTAAGTACTTAGCGACTTGAAATTCAAATTAATTTTATTTCAACAATTTCAAAGTAACCTGATGTTATAAGAATTCATCGTTCTTATTTCTGTAACCAATGAATCCTAATATACAAGCATAAATGAACACTACACATCAAGAGTAAACAAATATAATAAGTTAAAATAATAAGCAAGTAATTGTCCGTGGAATTATGAAATTATGCTATAGATTTATATTATGTTTTAAGAATAACAAAACTTTTAAAGCAGATAAAAGATTTAGGGATGAATAAAAGTATGCAAAAATTATGTATCTTGAGAACTCGAAGTTTAGGCACGAATCAAAATTGATTAAGTCGAATTGGATCAGTCTTCTTACAATTTATTAGGATAGCCATTTGAAAGCAACTGTTAATTGGCTATTTTGATGAAACTTTGTCAGAGGATAGTTTTCGAAAAAATATTTGACCAGTGCTTTTTTATCCGCTATCGTCAACATCTAGGGGATGAAAACAACCATCAAAGTCAGAAATGAAATGTATGTTTTCCTCAATATTTCGAAAACTGTTTATTCTAAAGAAAAATTGTTTCCACGAAAATTATACATTTTTTAGAAACAAATTTGAACACAGAGATCGGGTTTTTAAAATATATTTTGTTCAAAAAACACGTTAAAAATCAATACTTTTATAATTCCTGATTCGACAGTTTTGCCTGTTCAACTTCGATCATTGAACTTTATAACTTATTTTTAGGTCATCTTTTCCCTGACTTATGTAAATCTGGCTGCCAGATGAGCTGACCATAGCCAGACTCGCACAAGACCTTGCTGAAAAATCATAGAAAATTTATGATTGTCGCTACATAGGAAATATACCATTGACCCATTTTGTACAAAGGAATGCCGACATTGTATGCAACCAAGGCCGTTCACTTGAAAATCGTAAACGATACGGCAACGGAAACAGTCGTGGCAACCCTGAAAAGGTTCATCGCCCGATGAAGAATTTGCCAAAACCTGTATCCCGATAATGGGACGAACTTCATCGATGCGAGAACATTTAATTCACGATTTTCTCACGGGTAAGAAAATTAAATGGGATTTTACGCCAGCTCTGTCGTCCCATTTTGGCGGTCTCTGAGAGGCTGTCGTTAAATCATTCAAACACCTCTTTGAACGGGTGGTTGGGCAGGAATTGTTCACATTCAAGCAATTCAATACCTTTGCTGTCGAAATCAAAGCAATCCTTAACGATCGATCTGCCCTAATCCGTGGCCATTTACTAATTGATGATTCCTTGACGTGCCTCACCAAGGTTGATTACATTACGACACCAGCCAATGAAGCCCAATTGATAACATATCCACAAGATTAAACAACATTTTTGGGCCAAGTGATATAAGTGTAGGATGGGGGGCGGAATCGGGGAAATTAATTAATAAATTACGCTTCGCTGAATAATAATAACAAGATATATATATTTAAAATCAAAGTTCACGTTTAGAAGTGCTGATGGTCTTTGTAAATTTAACCCTTTGTGGTCATTTTACGTATATATGTGTCTAAACAGAGTCATAGCCACTTACAAAATCGTGTATATGTTTAATGAATATTGCCCTACGTTTTTGGCATAAATAATAACTACAAATGTAGACAACAGAAATTTGTAACGATTTCTGCTTCGAAAAAGGGAATTATTATTTATTTTATTTGAAATAAATAATATTCCGTGTAATCACTGTTCCAGATTAAAAGCGTTCCGTTCTCAAAGGGTTAAAACAGTATAATTTATATTTAATCTGACATCGCTAAACAACAGAATATAGTATGAAAACGATGGACAAAAGCCTATAATTAATTGAATATAAGGAAATTAAGCAATAAGGGAGAAAATAGAAGATAATAATCAATAACAACACGTATAAACTATAGCATGAACGAAGACATAGACGGGAATGTAACTCGAAGTATACGTATCGTGCACGGAAGCATTTTCTGATCTCTATTCAGAGCCAATACTACATCCGTGCAAGAGCACAGCCAAGCCATTCTAGCTCGGTTGTACATCGAAGACTAGTCAATCTAGCTCTAATCAAGGAACGTTGTAGGAACCGTCTGGGTGAACCGCTTTTGTAATCACGTTTGCCCGCCGATAGACACGTTAAACACTTTAGCTCGATAAACAATGGTGATCGGCGCATCGAATAATAGGTCGACTATCTGATGTGACGCTCGTTATACGGTGTGGTTGGTAAGCAGCTGCGCGTACTTGAGGAATTATACGCACGAGAGACAAGGATTGGTGTCGGAGGCCACGAAATACTGCTTAGAAGAAGCGAGGCAGGAGTAGAGGTGCAGGGGTAGAGGCAGGACGGTAGACACAGGACCCGCTAGTTTGAAGGGATAGGGTGGTTCAAAGAGAGGGTTGAAAAATTACCAACTGAGACGGCAAGCGTATTCCCCTCGTCGACTTTCCCTTACCGTGAGAAATGAGCGTAGTAGGGGAGGAAGGAAAGAAAACACGAGGTAAGAGAAGGAGAAACAGAAAGAGGGACGGAAAAGTCCGTGAAAAGGAGTGGAATGACGTTGAGCAGAAGCCTGCGGTCTCTTGTCACATTTTTTCCGTTTAAAGCAATTTTTCTGCTCGTTCCACCTATCTAAACCTTCTCCTTCTTTCTTTTCTGTCGGGGTTATCGTTACAGGATTTCCTCTGCACTCGGGTTTCGCGATAATTGTTTAAGATTTTTTCCTTTCCACCATCGGATTATAGAACGACGTCCATTTTCTTAAGCAAGTCGATTAGTCACACTTCTTCGTCCTTTTCTCGTCTTCAAGATGTCTTATTGAAATTCATAATGAATGAGAATTCTCTGGACGAAATTATTCTTCTTGCTCGGGTAGTCTGGTAATTCGATGAATTAACGCTTTCTATTGCCCTTTTTGTTTTAACACGGGTAAAAGAAATTTAATTTTACAACGGAATCGTGTAAAATCTATACTTTTGAGTATTAACAAATTACGAAATGATTGTGTATCATTTTAATTTATTAACAACTACTTTAAATAAGCATTAACAAAATTACCAACATACATTAATGCCTAATCGAAATATAGAATTTACTCTTTGGCGACACTCTAAGGAATAATTTTTTTGTATTAAGTTTAATTTGTATTATAACTGTTAATAATTTTGAAAATGGCTATTATTATTAGAAATAAAAAAAAGTAGATAATAAAGATTTATAAATTAACAAAGTATACAGTTATTGTTGAAATCAATATTTTTCATAATTCTGACCAATTTGAAAGGCACATAGCACAGTATGTGACATTTATAACTAATCTTAATAAGGATGTCTTCCTTATCAAGTTTTCTCATCATCCAGTTCAATGGTTAATAATTTCTCTCTAATGCTTTAGAAGGGATACAAATGATTACAATAGTTCACACACGAAAATAGGTACAGATTATTAGATTCTATTACGAACACAATTTTATTCTTAAATAAATTCATGGCTAAAGTATTGAAGTAAGTTATTTCCCCTCCACCGCGTCAGATTGAGCGTACGTTTGACCACCACCTCGTTTAAGCGTTACAGTATTAGGAAAATATTGTGGGGGATGACGCGTAAAGGGATGCGAACAATTTATGATCGAGCCTCGGGCTAGAAGTGATGGCCGGTAGAACTGTGCCCGTTTAGTTTTTAGTTTAGTGACACCTTAAAATCTAGATAAGTACGCTGTTTGGCCACTTTAGTTTCCAATTAGAACTTAAACTGGTTACAACCAATATTTTTAAATATCAGTAATAATCGAATAATCATTTAACATTTTAAAAGAAGTTTCTTTTTAATCCTTGTATATTTCCAGGTTCGTTCGTGTATTCGACAAACGTCAAGACTACCTTCAATTCAACAATTGATCTCCGAAAATAGCAGCACGAAGAAGCTGACATGACTTTACATAACAGAAACATCAGATCCGCGTAAACAGCTACTGGAGAAAATGTCAAATGTAGATGACTCGGTAAAAAATTAATGAGCGGTAGATTTCCTGTCTACTGAATTCTTCCCCCAAGGAAAAGAAAAACGATAGATAGGCGAAGAGTGGGGAGAAGGGGGGCTGAGAAGGTGGTTAGTAGTGGGAGTAGGGGATGGTTGAAGGCAATGCTGGTCGTTAGCGTTAATGAATAAGTAAGGTTAATTTGCAAATGGCTTTCACACTACGCGCTGCTTCGCCCGCTTATACCCGAGGGCATCCATTTCATTATCGAGTCTAGAACACCCCTTGATCCACCTCTCCTCCGCCTCCTTCCTGCCAGCCACCCACGATCTCGAGATCGCATTTCGACCCCTTCATTTACAACCTTTTATATTTTCAGCTTTAAGTTCCTGAACATGAGTGCCTCCTTTTTGTTAAAAAAAAAAAGAAAGAAGAAAAGACCCAGGGGTGACTCCTCAGTTGACGCACGCACTTATCATTTACTAGCAAGCGTCTGCCTCTGTAGGAAGATGAAATCAACTGTTATGAATACTGCTCATTCGTGGATGTTTAGAGAGTTCAGGGAGTGTATCAGGAAAAAGAATACCCTCTAATGGTTGCATTATTTAGTCGGATTCGACGAGAAAAGTACATAGTAACGTCGACGATGTGAAATGGAAATGTCTGAAACAGGGGCTCTGAAAGAATTTTTAAGGAGGGATGCGTAGTAACTGATAGCAGACACGACCGTAAAATCGACGTCATTTCGCTGCATTTCACTATTTCCTCAAAACGTTTCTACACATTTTATTCCCAAATGGTTATAAATTGTAGTGAAATTATTAATATTCTCAATTTGTAGCAACTGTTATACCACTATTTTCACTAGATTTATCCATATTTCCTTTTAAGATTGAACAGTTTTCATTTACTCATTGAACGCTAGTCAGATAATTAACAAACTTTATGCTCAGAAAACTAATTCTGTAATTCCATTAGTATATCTACGGTGCCTTAGATATTTCAATCTGTAGACTGAAACTTTAGACTGTTTACACGCCCATAATATCTAAAGAGTTATTTATGTCGTTTAACAAGTCTCATTCTTAGCTTCTAAGAGATTGAATTGAACAAAAGGAAATGAATTGTGGATCTTTTATTTTAAAGACGTTTCGTGTTTTTAGAGTAACGATTTTTTAACGTGATAAAATTTTCTGAACTCTCCCGAATGAAATAATAATAATTATTGACGTATTGTAAAGATTGGAACGTATTCAAGTAACAATTAAAATGACAATTTTTGTTAACATTCTTCCACTTATTTTAGAAGTTAAGAATTTGGAAAGAAACCTGGATACCACATTACTTAAGATAAAATAACCCTTAATTTATATCGATACAGGTTTTTCTTAAGACAGCATAACATAATTACTAATTAATATAATCAATCTGAGTCAACTCTTGTTATTCGAACTTACAAAAACAGCCGATGAGGGTAATTAAGAAACCTCCATTATTATCGAAACAGTTCAGTCATTTCATTTCTTTTCCTCCCTGACATATTCAGATTAGCGAAACAAGTATAAAGGAAGTATTAGTAATGGTTTGGATGTAATTTGCAAAACTTGTTTGGTTGAATAGTTCAAATTGTAAATTAAAATTTATTAATTCAGGACTAAAAATCTGTTATGTGTTTAATTTCACGTTTAAACGAGAAAGCACTTTAACTGTGAGATTTATGGAATCAAAATATCGGGCTGCACTAGCCAATAAATCGTTAATACATTTGCTGTGGATAGCGACGATTAATATTTCAGTTGACATAGATTCAATAGTTCATCAAGTGCTGAAGTCACAATGGTCGCAATAAAAATGATTAATTCAGCAACGACGCAGTAGTGCCAATTACATAGAAATATGTAATAATCAAGACGTGCTCGGATTGGGTTGGTAATGTACTTTGTAAATTCACGAAAAGAAGGATCGGTCTTTCGAACCCCCATAAAAAAAGCGCGCCTCAACACTTAACTTTCATTGTTTGAAGAATTGAATACGTAATTTCAGTACCAATAAGTATGGTGATCACTAAACGCAGTTAGTTCTGTTGGGCAACTGCCGTTCCATACTGGGAGAATCACCTGGTTTGGCAGTGGGGATCATTTGGATCCCAGCATCCTTGGTCTACAATATCATGTGACAAAGGTGGGGCAACCAATTAACCTACCACGCCTCTATACCTGGTATAGGCACAAAGACCGCTCAGAGAGCGGCTCTGATGTCGGGCCTGTTTGAGAGCTGTTGCCTGCTCTAGTTGCAGCTATCTTAAGGTATTGGACAAGTGTCGTAGCCGTTTACAGACTGTGCAAAAGAAATAGAGGGCCCACTAATTCATCGCAGAAAAACACACGGTTCGACTACGAGATCTCGAGAAACCGGGGACCAAGGATTGACTCTCCGTTTGTCGGTTCGATTCACATTCTGCTTTGAGCTCGCTACCAAACTCCAGAGCGTCGAAGAGCACTTCGGCTTTGTATACTACTTGCCGTCCGTGCCTGCTTTATACCGTCCCAACTGCCAGCTTACCAGCAACGCACAATTCATATAGCACGCATTTGCTTAAGGAGAGATCCTGGTCCAGCGCAGGGAAAAACATGGTTCTTTACCATTTTTTTATTCAAAATATATAAATGCGATCAACTTCAAACATTTTTAGGGCATTAGTAATACTCGACAAGATTACAAGAAAGACTTTTTACATGAAAACATCGATTTAAACAAAAGTTGTAGATTATCTTGCGGAGCACCTTCTGCCCGAAGACTCTGATTGGCGTACACTCTCAAGATCGCAAAAGTGCCTTGATCATAACCTGATGCATATCCCTAGTTTCTATGTGAATAGGCGCAAAAATTAAAAAAATGAGGAATTGGCATTTTTGTTGCAAATTTAAAAAGAAAGTTAAGAAAGACCTATAAAAATTTGTTGGACGATCTTTTTTAAATAATTTGACATTCATATAGAAGGTAATCATATATTTTAAAAGTATGTTCAGTTTCAAGTCGACCCGTTTATTAGTTTTTGAGTAATCGTGTACGCCATTTCTGAAAACATGGTTTTGAGAAAAACGCGTTTAAAGTTTTCGATAAGAAGAAGTAGAGAAAAAGGCTCGATAGATATGCTTATGAGTTCGAATTTCGAGATAAGGAAGGCAGCCCCATATTCTACAGATGTTAGGGAGTATTTTAAGCAAAAAAAAAAAATGGATTACTTACATTTAATGCATCACCTTTAGGTATAAATTAAACTTTTTATTGTTGCATACCGAAATTTCACGTCTCTTTTATATAGCTTCTTATCAATAACGACTACGTAAAGTGCTTTAAATTTCATATGCTTGCAGCAAATTTTAAAGTTAGGGGAATTCCCCTAGTCCCAAACGACTCCTAATATCGGACATTAGCTATATCTAAAAAAGCTATAACGCAATAAAGTTGGTTTTATCGTAAAAACAGAAGAGGGCATAAAACACACAAAGTGTAAAATTCACACGCTTCTATCACGTATGTACAGGTAATAAAACCAGTCGATTGTTGGCGTTCGGGTTGAAATCGGTACATCGTGTACATTTATGTTGCGATTGTGTTTCATAAAATATACAGGGTGCTTCGTAACATATGGTAAACCCTTTGGGGACGGTTTCGGAACATTACCAAAATAAAAGAAGTTCATATAAGCATAGTAGAGTTCCGTAGTCTGGAGGCTTCTGTAAGTACACTGTACTTCCGTATAACGCGACGAAAAAATTGCGAACAGTATTCATACAGATAGTAAGATAAATTTAACATTCTCACGTAGTTTCTGATCTTTTGATTAGAAAAAAAAAATTGGGGGCGCGTGAGGATCCCCACCGTTGGACAGCGCTGATTTAGAGACATGCTTGAACTTGCATAAATTGGTCTGATAATGTATGTCTCGTATAAAGCGATTTCTTATTACGCGGATACTACTGTAAATAAACACCTGAAAAAAATAAGTGTATCTGAAATGTCGATACTCGGTCCAAGTCAGATCTGCGTAACATCACTTGCTGCAAATATGGGGCGCTTGGCACTTGCTACGTGTACAGCAGTGAGCAACGTAAACTTTCCTAAGCGTTCCGTCCAACGCGTAACACAATAATTTAAAATTCTCAAAGATCAGCTTATGACGGCGTTCCAGACTTTGATTTTCTTATAAACGGCAATTTATGTTCGTGACTGTAAAGTGTATTATTACAACTTTTTCGCGTTTTCAAATTTTCGCTTCGTTCTTCCTGATAACTAACCATATAAACTGGGAATTTTCGAAGAGTCGATCAAGAACATGTACATATGTAACGGTTCTTACAGTCATAGGTCAATGTGGAGGAAATTTTCTGTAACCCCTCATGACTCCGAATTTTTCAAGGTGCGTTGATTGAACAATCAGCGTAAACCTCTCAGCGTATTTGGCACGAATTCGAGGTGGCATATTCGGACACCAGAAATCGACAGGACAATTCGCATTGAAAGATGCGTAACTATACAATAATTATGCACTTTTGGAACATGCATAAATTGTGTATAATACTCAGTTTGTATTTTGTGAAAAATTGTAATCGAGTTTTTTGATTGTTTAATGTCGTCAGATTGCTTGCTTCATATTTTTATACGCTGCTTTTTTCTAACAATTTTATAATATTTATCTCTAAGAAGTATGCAGACCACATCAAAACAAATACATTTTCTGCTATAAAATGTGTTTTAATCATTTCTGCTTCATACTTTTTCTAGGAAAATCAATCTATTTTTAGTAAGGCGACTGGCTATCAATTAATTGCAGTGACACGCGACATAAAGCATTGACGTATTTTCAGTACGTTCCGCACAGTTCGTTGTTCATCTATACCCACCTTTCTCGCTATTACTAAAGAATGAATGAAGAAGAATTTACGACCGTTCGTGTGTTGAGGATTGAGATGGGCGTATCTAATGGCGCGGCTGTCTGTGCTGAGGATCTATATTGCTCGGTCCTCCTTCCTTGCTTGCCTCTTTTTGTGAATATCCCGTCGTTCAGAACGCCGAAGAAAGAAGAGAAAACATCGGTGTGATTTAGCGTGGTTTATTCACTGAGCAGAAGAGAGTCCATTATGTGCGAAAGTAACCGTCTAATTATAAGTACATTTTCATTCCACGTAGCAGCGATAGATTCCTTGTTTAAGCTGCGATGTTTGCTGATTAACAGTTGCTAATTGTCGCATATGTTATCGAGCACCGTGTTTTTCGTTTCTTTTAACACTAGATTTAGCGACGTTTAATCTACACTTTCTTTTAAATTGGAAATAAGACAGAAAACTAAATAATGAAACATGAGTTAGATTATAGAATGATGCTTTGTGTTAATAAAAACCAGCTTACATTTTGACAAAATCTGGAACAAGTCATTTTGACCCATTTGTTAGTTCTTGTATTAAGGTGTGTTGCACCCAATCTCTGTTATATCACTGCGAGTGATATACTCAATGATTCGTTCATCAAAGTCCATTTTTCTTTTTACTGGGTTGCTATATTTTTTATGTACATAAAAAAGTATGTACATAGATGAATATTCAAAAAATATACCATTATGTAAGTATGTGTTATCCAATAACCTTAAAAGTTAAAATTTGTACTTAAATGTTTTTAAATTGGTATTTTAAAGATATCGAAAAATTTGGAAGAATTTTAAACTGTGTGCCTGGTAAACTGGATACCAATGACGGTCATGAAATTTTCTACTGAAATTGGGAATAACAAGCTACTGAATCCAGGTACGTGTCAGTCTTGCATTTAAGTGAACCACACGAACGGTTGTGGATACGAGGTAGGTGTAAACGTCGTAACGGATAGTGGTCATCCTCGTTACTACAAAATTTCATAGCGTGATAGAACCGATGTGTAATTTGCCGTGATAACGGTTGTTCGCCGTATAGCATTCAACCTGGTATTGGAATAGAATTCAGTTTGATATGCGTGACTGTATTGTCTAGCAGTAACAAAGTTCCATTATTCTCACAGCACTGCAATAGCATTCTTCAACGCGAAATTTCTATTGAATCTTTCAATAACCCTAGACCTATACACGCTAATAATTTGCAGAATAAGTTGTACAAAATTTAGTTATTATTACTCATTGTAAATTATATTTATACTTTTCAACACCAAAAGTTCAATTACAACTGATTTTAAGGAAAGAATACTATTTGTGCAAGAACATTTACTACGCAATGTGGAAAATAAAAGCAAGTAATTACAGGTGACATTTAAGCAGTCCAAGGAAAAAACGACTAGGCATTTAATAAAACCTATTTTAGTGTAGTATTATTAGAGATCCAGTTTGGAAAAATTCAAAGTATAATTAGAAGACGGAGTTTTTACTATCACAGCTAGTTCTTATTTCAATTCTCTACCGATTCTCTCATCGCGCGTTGATTTTAATAATTTCCAAAAAGGTAGGCACTTCTCGCCTGCACCAATTACAAACTTGTCGAAATAGATGCCCTTTGACATCCCTTTCCACTACAACTTCGGTGGGGTGTACTCAGAACGTTATCTACCTGAACCTTGCTACGGGGACCAGATTTATGACGTGATCGTCACTATCGAGAAAGTTTCGGGGTCGAAATTAAAGATGCCGTCTCTTGGGCGGTTTCACGTTAAATATTTCTCCCTTAAAAATTACCCGAAAGTCATGTTCACGTCGTAAACGACAAAAAAAAAACGGCATATTATTAAGGGCCAATAACATGCGTTCTCTTTATAGCTGATCCAGTTACGTTTTTGTTCAGCCTACTAAGATAACAGAAAGTGGACTAAGTACACGTGTATGAATAACGCATGTGATCAAGAACATTGCAATCGGTATATTAACCCCTTGCCATATTTTGACGAGTCAGACTCGTAACAGTTTCGTGAGAACAAATAAGAAATACAAAAGTTTTTTCGCCGCGTTAACTTCTTGGAAGCTAAAGGAGAATACCCTCCTCTCCCAACCCCTAGTGGGAGGGGATAAACGATATTCTTAGTGTCTATTGTATAGATTTTTCCGCTTACTTCAGTGCTACCTAATGAAAAGGCTTTTCGCGCGTCTACTTTCCTTTCCAATCGTACTTTCGAGTAGCGTACCTTCGCTCTGAAGAAATAACAGGTTGCCACGACTATGTACCACAATATCGGGGCTAGTGAGAGCTGCGTTTGTCTTCAGGAGCACAGCTTCGGACAGCATCGACTTATGTTGAAGCTTTACTACAATCGTAATCCTACTATCCCATTCACGCTGCAGATCCCTATTATACTCCCCATCAGTTATGGAGAATTTCTGGTACTGTATTGTGTGGTGGTTGCAAGGAGTCAGACAAAAGGAATGCGGGTCTGATTGGTTGAATCTAATACAGTCGTTAATATAGAAGCAACGCTTGTTAATACGTCGACTGCCATGGTGGTCACTAATGACCGGTGCCTCAAATTTTCTACAATTAAATAATTAATAAAAGAAAAAAGAAAATAAACCATGATTATTGCTAGTATTAGATTTATAGTGCAAAGTACCAATTTTAATGGTTACAGTTGAAAATTATTCGATAGAATCCTTAACAGTCGGAATTTAGGTGTGTCTTATCATACAAGTCTGTTTTCACTGTCACTGTGTGACAAAGTCAAAAGTCATCATTCGAAAGGGAACGTCGAGAGTATAAACCGTGTTAAGGGCTTTGGGTGTATGGATCTCAGTTTTTGAGAGAGATACGTTTAAATCTATGAGGCCTTTTATTTAAACAAGTGTCACATGTTGCGCACTACACCCAGCCAATTTCTGTACATGTTTCCCATATTACAAAAACATATGAAACAGACATTATCCTCTACTATATTCTTATTACTATTTTTAATAACTTATCATAAAAATCCACATGCAGATGGACTAGGATGACTGACATCTGTGAAATGAAATAATTTTCCACGAAATGCGTTCTTGAGATTATTTTCATTTCTCTTCCTTCTTTTTGTTCAAATCTAAAAGAAGGTAGAATAAGGGGAAAATTTATATACATGAGAGGGGGAGGGAGAAATCTTATACAACAACTATTCTCGTTATTATTAAAAATAAGAGAAAATGACTAATACCTGAATTAAGTAAAAAATCATATTAAGGGTCATTTAAAATACTATTTCAAGATTATCACTATTTTTTTCATTAGTATCTGTTTCTTATAATGCGGCGTTATAGCATAAATACGCTAAAATTAATTCAATGACGCATGACGCCATGATTCTGATATAACTTCAAATAAAGAATAGAGAAAATTAATTTTAATTAGAATAACGATAAAACAGCGGGAAAAAATGGCAAACTATTTTATATATAGAGCGAAAATAAATGTGAAACACCTATGCATCTAGGCTCTGCTTGTATTTCCTGCTTAATTTATGCTTATCCCAAAACTTGCATTTTGAAAAATATACTTTACAGGAGTAAAAATGTGATTGACGCCAAATCAGGATTTTGTGCTGGATACGAGAGAGTTTCCAAGCTAACGGTTGAATCGTATTGAAACTTTGAAAGAGCTTCCACCGCACAGTCCATCAACGATGTTTACTCGTCCATTTTTAAATGTTTCTATCCCCAAACTTGAATGATTTATATATAGCTATCTACGCTATCTATAAAATTTCATCTGGCTTTCAGATTCGGCTAACAGGAAACGCAACACTGCTCGTAAAAAAAAAAAATAAACATATCTTTTCATAAATAGAGTATTCTGAATACACAATTATCAAAGTACGAATTTTAGAATAACGTTTATTAGCTTTGTATGAGTGCATGTAATAACTGCCTTGCAATTGCAGCAATTGTGGAATCAGTTGGCGGCGCGTTCCTTCAATTTGGAATTAATCAAAACCCTCGTGGCCTTGACGTCCAGCTTGGAGGTGTTTTGCTACAAACGTACTTACTAGTCCCATTTCCAAAACGTACTGTCGCGACCATCAAATTCGCACAATAAATCAGTGATGGCATATATTCAGAGAAGAAGTGCATCGACCTGTAGTTGCCGATAATCCTGGGCTATCTGTCAATCGGCTTCCCAATCCGGTTTGTTTACGACGCAGAAGCTTCACTTTTCACTGCGAGTGATTGCATTTCATCCGATTCACACAAGTTACAACGTTTTCCAAAAGAACTTCAATTATACACGTGTTGAATAATGTAATTCTAAAACAAAATTTATGTACAGATTGCAACAGCCATTCCTTTCTTTGAGCGTAACGATCAGAATGAAAGTTGCTTAAATTAACAACTATATCTTTTTCTGTCATTTGATAGTAAGCAACGGGCTTTTCGCGAACAGTTGAAAGGCATGCGAACCTGAAAGCTAGTATTCAAGTACGAATTATATTTCATTGCGATAAGATCGATATTCAATTAACATTCCGAGCAGAACGTCGTGGGGCATTGTTGTTCACCACGGGAATAATTGAGTGGTGAACGTGTACAACATCACGCCGCGAATAACGCTTGCCTAATTATAGGCGTTTGTGGTCACTGGAACTGCATCGCTTTAATTTCAAGCGATCACGGGTATTTCGTCGGAGTTGTCTGAATTCTGCAAATCGTTTTGTATCTTTCAATGACCAATGGCCACATTTATTCTCATCGGATTCAATAACGACAATATCAAATTCAATGCAATAAGCATGCGCGTGCATTGTACAAGTGAATTTCGAATAAATTCGAATGCATTATGATAAAAAGAAAAATTGTGCGGCATCCACCACATGTACGCATTGAATTATTTATTCTGGAAGTTTGCAGCAAACTTATAAATTTCCGAAAATTAACCGCGAAAATAAACTGCCTGTCCCGTCCATGTTATAAACTACCTTCAAGTATCTTTAATTTAATCTTGGTATTATGCATTGTTGTTTCAAAAATTGACTGAAACTAGGGACCAGAAACGGCCGGTTTGCAAAACAAGTGGATGTTTTGGGTGTATGTTTGTCCTTCGCCATGTTAAAAAGCGGCGCCGAGTGATCCCTCAGTACCACAACAATATACATTTTGTCATTTTAGTTAAACAATGCTGGATGCTCGTTTCACAAAGTCTGTTTCAAAATGTAGCGACAGCTAATTTTCGAAACAGAATCGCGGTCAGCTCTCGAGACAACATTGCATGTATACCGTAATATACTTGCAATTAAATGAATATATTTCAATACATTTAATAGTACAGTAATAAAAATATTACGATACTTTTAATGATATATTGGCAATGACAATACTCATTACAATGTTCATATTGTTAACACTATAAAAAACAACAGTTTATAATACTTAATAATTTATATTTTCATATTTTCAGTGTCATTGCAGCAAGTATGTTGACATCATACAAGTACGTATTGTGCTGAATATAGAGTTGTATAAGTCATGATTTGTGCTAAAGAAAAATGTTTGAAACGTGCCAGCATTGTAAAAAAGAAGATAGTCTTCTTATCCTCGCAAAACAATTCAGGTAAAATAGTTTTGATCTGCGGAAGTTATACGCTTAAACATAATTCTGCTTTTGTTTAGTAGGATTGTTTGTAAAGTTCATGAAAAATTTGAAATTTTACAGTACTAGGCAGAATATATAAATTAAACAAATTTAATTCCTGCATTACTATTTAAATGAATTTTATCTGGATATTTTTAACTTAATATTTAACTATTTTAATTATACTATATTTTAAACTTTCAAGTTTAAATTAAAATTTTTTTAATGTGTATTGATTTTACACCAACTTTTGTTTTCCTCTGTAATATGAATACAGTGTAATTTAAATTTCAAAAGTAAATGGACAGGTACTACATAAGAATAAGTACTCACATCGTCTGAATCGAATGTAATATTATTAATAACAAGGAGAAGTAAAAAGAACGTATGAAAGTTTTTTATTTCAAATCTGTTCAAAGTTTGTAAGGTTTAGTTTTAACTTCTCAAAGGTGTACTTTCTGAACCAATAAAGAACAGAATATAAGTTTATAATTAAAAAACTTCCTTTAAAAGTTAAAAGCATTAACGTTCAGGTAGAAGTACGGTAGGCGCTGCATTTTTGCATCTATGGAATGTATAGAAATTAAATATGCACATGTTTCTTTAATGCTACATTAGATTGTGCAGAATTAACACTTCTGTTTATTGATTTTAATTTATTGTTAGAATTTAGCTCGATAATTTTCTATCATCATGCAAGAACAATATTTCTGCATATTTACACAATGTTTCCTTTAAAATAATTTAAAATAATTTAAAATAATTTTCTTTGAAATAATTTAGATTATGATTCAGTACAACGTTGTTACTAACTTATACATATTACGTATATATTAATAACTCAGGTGAATTGCGACGGTCTGAAGATGTTCCGTAACGACCTGCCTCCGCATCAAGCGGAAGCGAGTATTTGATTTTCCGGTTGCTATTGATGTGACTAGCTTTAAAAACGGAGAGAGTCTTCGCTGAGCCTCCGGCGAAGTAGACATATAATTGATTACACAATTGTGGACATGGTAATAAAGCTGTTAATTGCTTGTTATTGTAAATAATAAATAAGTTTAAACACCATGACGGTTCCTGGGGAAATTTCTCGGCGCAACAATACATTGAATAAACTATACCGGACTATAACGCAGCCGTACTAGTTGTACCATACTACACTGTTAACTTGTTGTCTGTTATAGTGTCTGTCATAATAATTCCAATTATTATGATTTCTACCTATTAATTTTCAAATGTAACCATTCAAATGACTATTTTACATTATTAGTCTAAATTAGCAATATTCAACATTTATTTGACCTTTTCTTTTATTAATTATTCAAATATTTAAAATTTAAGGCGTCGGTCACCGGTGACCAGCATGTCAGTCAACGTGTTAAAAATCAGGTGTGTTACTTGTTATCGAAATATCCGTAAAAGTTTCTCCTAAAAGCATTTAACTTTAGTGCTGGTGATTTTACTTTTCTTCAACATTTATATAAAGGATTTTATTCAAAATAAAATATAATACATGTTAGCGCCCACCTCAGAAGTCGATACGTTCAAGAACTTTAACCTACTTTTCAGGGTTGTTTGGGCTACCGATACTGCGGACTACGTGTGCGTCACCAGACTTGGACCCGGTGGTAGTTGATACTTGAGGTGCGGCGACTTCTAAGGGTTGCAGATCCCAAAGGTGCGCGCATGTGGGCGATGACCCGAAGTCATGGTGCTGCATGGCAGGTGTAAAGCGATAAGAGTATTCTCGAAGGATCTGGCCACAGGATGGAGAAAACGTTAAGTCTTTTGGTAACAAACCCTTGACAATTTCTAACCAGCGTTCTTTCAGTTCTTCCCACATTTTATTTACTTCTTCTCTCTCTCTCTTTTTTACGTGCCATCCTACAAAGTATTATACTTACCTCTTTAGTAACAAATCTAGTGCATCTGCGATACTGATATAAAATGTTCGATAGGGAAATTATGTTCCTATGTGCCCGTACTTTCTGATGTTACAGACGGGGTGCAGAACAGTAGGACCGCGCTATTCCCGATATTACTATTTAGTCACGAAGCCGCAAACCAAGAGACTGTTCAAAGCGTTGTGCAAGTTATTGGTTCCAGCCTTGTTCGTACTGGGTCCAGCAGTATGGTGTCCTGCACATACCAGCTTGTGTGCATCGTCGGACCGCAACATTCGCCACGACGATTTCTCGCTGGTACGTCGACAATCGATCGCTCCGAGAATACAAAGCAGAGGATTCATCCGCGCTGAAGATGCTTCAAATTTCTGAATGATTGACGATCAGATTGTATTTGTACTTTTCAGCCGGAATTAAGTACCTTTGATCTTACTAGCCATGCATCCACGATGGGTTCGCCTCTGACTAATAAATTTATTGTATATTGTATACGCGGGAAGCAAAATATATGTACACGACAGCTAATTGATCATTAAATTTTATATATTCTATAATTAATACGTATGGATAATACAAAAGATTTATTTAATTATTCCAGATTAATTGTTTTTCTGATAATTCATTTTATTGTAAGCATATAGAAAGATGAAAGTATGAAACTATATTTTTATAGGTATAAGTAAGTTAATGTTTTGGTCCTGAACAGAGGCATTTTTCAGAGATGATAATTGATGCTACAAATATTTAATTAGAGACATTCATAAGGTTTATCGTGATATTTTAATTATAAAATATATACATGGATATATATATATATAGTTAGAAGAAACAATAGAGGTATCTTATAGAGCAGTGATGGCGAATCTGACCCACGCAGGCTTTTTAAATGACCCACTCGTTTTCCATTCCACAAAAGATTTATTTTCAGATTAATTTCGCAACAAAATCAACCCTTTGCACTCGAGGCATTTTTGAATACGATTAAATCTAAATACATTTTCTAATAAAACTTCAAAAATTTGTAGATATACAGAGTTCAAACAATTTTGATTTTACTGAGATAAAATAACAAACTGTTCCTTCGAAAAAATTAATGTATTTTTAATTTATTTACGTTTTGATCAAATTTTTTTCAAATTCTACAGTAGAAATATGGTAAACTCGAATGTCTCTTTCAACGAAATCCCATGAATGTTCTATTATGCGTATTTTGCATGTCCCGTGATTGCGCAGATACCTTTAACTGCGACCCGTGGTGGAACGTGAGGAATTTCTACTACCCGGATTGTTTACTATTAGTACGCCGCTAGTTAGTACAAAAGTTGAACGCTGATATTTGCGTGATACCACATATAAAGCAAATTTTATTTCTATTTAACTAGACAAAACCATTCAAACGTTTCTTTCATGCATATAGTTTGTAATGTAAATCTCAAACAAGTGTTTTTACATTTTTATTTTATTCCGTCTAAAATAGTGCGAGTATACAGCTTCCCAAAACTTATTAATATATGATGGGTATAAAGTTTATCAAGATCGTTTTGGCACTGCAAAACAAATAGTGTGTAGTATTATTCAATTCTTTTTTGGACGAGATCAATTTAAATAACTCATCCGTACATAACATGATTTCAATTCGGCTGGTTTATTTGATTTTCTTCATTTTAATTTTGCTTAAATGTTTGTAAAAGCATTATTCAGAATAACAGTATTAATAATAAGTACTCACTCGAAAAATATGATCACTGATCCGCGATTCCTTCAATATAAAATTGGTATTTTTTTAAATATTTAGTGTTTTTTAGTTTTTACAGTTTGGGTCTGAAAAAATTCTATTAAATGTGTCCCGTTAATTGAAATACCTCTGATTTTTTTTAGAATTTTTCATGCATTACAGTGGGAGAAATTGGCCAAAAACGTGATTTTTAGCTTTTGCCCTTTATGAAGTTCAAATTTGACACAAATTGTGTCTTCTTGATAAGCTATTTGAATATTTCTATTTGCAGGTAATACAATTAACTGTAGGTATATAAATCGTACATTGTAGGTAAAACAGAACTGCGATTAAGTAAATAGGACAGTTTCAAGCTGAAATCTGTCATGTATGAACAGTACTTTACAATTTCAACCGTTTCTTTTTCAGACGCTTTAGCTTTGACTGAATACTTGTTGTTTTATTCAATACTTTCAGTGAATGCTACGTTTACATCCAACAAAAGAATATTTGACTACTCGTTTCATTCTTCGTCCTACAGCTCTTGCAAGCAATATTTCTTTTTAAATAAATACTTGGAACATACAAATGAACAATGAATTATGATTGCACGAAATGCGATAATTTGCTTTATCGCATCTATTTAAAAGCATGTTCGAAATTATAATAACAAACGTCAAGGATTGAATTTTACAGCCAAAAGAGGAACTATTCATAAACTATTTTTTGAATTTGACGATGCATCATGTATTGTACGGAGACAGAAAGGAATCTTCCAAGACGATACAAGACCATGAGGGGTGCTTCTTTCGCTCCACCCGACTTTCTTGATGTCTGATCCTGACTTTGGAGCATCTGAATGAATGCACGTACTTGTGCTTGTTTATTGCAAACTTATAAAACTTATAAAGAATTTAATAAATATATTTCTGTGAAACCAAAACATTTTATCTATTAATTAAACGATATACGATATACTTAATATTTCAAACGGATTGGTTCTTAGAATTCAGTTGATGGAGGAGGTGGTGACAGATTCCTTATGGATAGATACTAAATATGGATGGAGGTGGGAGACGTTCGCATTTAAGTACCCGTCAGCTCAGGTATCGGCTGCATAGGAGGACGCGTTTGCAGGTAACTCGTCGCCCTCGGTGTAATGGCGTACTGCTAAGGAAACGATAAAGCTCATTGGGCCCTAAGAAACGAGTAAAATACAGAAAGTAAAAAAAAAGGAAATGAAAAAAGACAAAGAAAAGGCCTCGGTACATCACACAGTACATTTGGCAAACGGCTGTGGAAGGCATCCGTTAATCGGTTTTTTTCTTTCAAAATACTGAGGATTATAACGCCGCAGCAACAATAAATCGTAAAAACACATTTAGTTTATTAAAACCATAATCTTTTGCAATTGAAATTGTACTTAGGTGCATGACAAACATTGGCTGCAGCACGCCGCTTTGCATGGAATTGCTACACATCGCTTGTGTGAACTTTATTAGAGAAGGCAGAAGCCAAAAAACTAAAGAGACGGTTGGGTTTTTTCTAACTAAAGTTCCTTTTGGGGTGATATTCTGTAATGTCCTCGATGGTCTTGGGTTTATGATGGCTACTCGGCTTTGCCTCGCGGGAACCTACACCTCCTGGGTATTCATACTAGAAAATTGGTCCTGGAAAATTCCAAGGAAGAGTTATGATGATTCTGGCATTCTTCCAGGGCCCTTGGGGACATACTAAATAGCTTTAAAAAAATCCGTATGCTTGTATCTTTCTCCGTTCATCCTACACCTTTATATAAGTGAGTCAGTGAGTCAGTGAACGAGTCAGTCGAGCGAGGGCTTCAGAATATAAAAATGCTGCCAAAGTCGTCCGACTCGTTAATAGCACATCATGCCAAACATAAACAATGGTACAGGGATTTCTTCCGCAGGTGTCGAATTCTAGTATTTAGTATATTCTTTTTTCAAGCAGTCATTTTACCTGAAACTTTCAACAAGTAAGAAAGTCAATGGAGAATTAATCTTTCGAACGTCATTTAAAAGCTTAAAAGTTTTTCAGTTTTTCTTGGTATTATTATAAATGCATTTTTCATTATTATTGTATTTCTTTAATACCTTTTGTACCTTAAGTGATAGCTGGTCGATTATAAATTTTCTTTATCTAGATAAAAATAATGAATGCGAAGTGGCCATTTTATACATAGAAAATGAAAATAAAAAATGATAAATGGACCATATATCTAATCATACTCGTACTGTTTTCTTTTGGTACGCTATCGAATAGTGTATTGTCAGTCAAAATCGGCTGAAGTGCACTTTTGACCATTTTATCCTGCAGTACTCTTTGAGGTATTTTCTTGATGGCGTGGAAATAAAGATATATGTAATTATGGCTAGGGAAATTTGTGGTCACTTCTAAGGTCTATTCAATACAATTAGTTGTTTATGAAATTTTGTACCTTTATTATGTTTCGAATGCAGTCAAGAAATTGTTCGCATAGGATTGAACGAACGTGTTTGTTTCATCGTAAAATCAAACGATTTTACCGCTAAACCGCGGGTTTTACCGCTAAACAGGGAACCGACTCGTTTTATGCCAGTTCCGTCAATGTCGGCTGTTCGTTACAAATTTTTTGGTGCATCGTATTAGCCAAGGTATCGTGTAAACGCTTAGCGACATCGCCGAAATAATTCACCAACGTTTGTTTTAGTTCCATGTTCGACAATCGTTACACTGTCAATACGTGCAACGTCAAACGTATCTGTGGAGCAGCTAACTCATGAATCGAGTGAAGCAATCAGCAGGACCGCATTAACCGTTTCAGTTTCGCCGTACTTGTAACTCTGGGAATCATGCGTTTCCCCTTGTTCTGCTAATTTCCGGTAATTTCGCTTCGTGAAGGAATTTATTTTATCCAACGATGTTTTATTATGCCCGTATCTGGTACCGTTAATCAGCTTTCAAACTTCAGAAACCATTTTCATAACAAAGAACATTAACCGAGCAGTTAAATGAACAAAAAGCAATACATTATATTAAATGTAATGAATTTAAAGTGACTACGGTGCAAAATTGCATTTACCATATTCGTGTTCAACTTTATTGAAGTCCACGAATCACACGTTTGTTCCAAATATTTTGTAAGTTCAGATATATGAGCTATTTGAATTACAAGAAAACCTCGATCAAAAATTGAATTTGCAATAGATTTTTACGTACAATTTCTTTGAGTCAAAAAATAGAATATACAGCACCATAAGTGAGTCAAATAGAATATACATATAGCAGACTTTCGTCACTAGCACAGGGCACGAGCGTTTTGGCTACCGCCAAAGGAAGGGTATTGAACCTTCTAATTATAACATCCTAATTTTTAAAACAAGTTTTTAGAATATGACCTGACATTGTAAATAAAATCGTATTACAAACCACGTTGAACGAGCCTATTTCCTAATAGTGTAACGAACGTGTAGTTTCCGCACTCGATGTACTTCCGGCGTTCGCGAATTCGACCGAATATAAAAATAATCGTCAATAGAGTTAGGAGAACACGGGAAGTAAGGGAGCCTGGTCCGCGGAGGTCCGGCTGCTCCAGAGGTTAGACAGTTTTAAAAGTCTGCAGAGTGCCTGATCCTCTAAGGTCCGACAGCTCTGGTGATCGAGTCAGAACGTGTCGTTTTGAGTATTCCGGCTAAACTGGACTTTTTGGCAATATTTTACCCCAATTTATACAGGTCTTTTGGGTCCCTATCGAGGGTGCGTAAGGCCGGAGAGGGTGGGTTTTATGACCTTACTGGCCTGGTAAGGGATCGGTCCGCGGCAAGCAAGGTGTAACGTTGCTTAGTTTTTTACAATAATATACGTTAATGTTTTTAATACGCGTCTTCGCGTTACAATAGAAAACTATTAATCTGAAAATTAATAATCTATATTTTCATCGTGTTACATCATATGGTGCTATTATCAGACTGAAATTTGAATAGATCAGTACTAACTATATTTGTTATTATCTTCTACACAGTTAACCGTCAGGACCAAAAATTGACTATCTGGATGTTCAGCCGAACGAACTCTATAAAATGGCGAAGTTTCATTATTAGTAACACTTGCGGAATCGCTCATGAGAGCGTCGGACCTGTTCAGAATCTGTTGCTTTTACTACTGATCGGCTCTCCGTGGGTCGCGGGAAAGCTGCTACTATAAGAGTAAGATCGTTCGGATGAGGTGGAGGGGATATGATTACGTGTCAGGAAGAACGAGGAATAGGGGCAACCTCTCCACTTTCAAACGAATCTGAAATTCTCCTCAGCTCCGCAGCCGTGCTTCAAAGCAGATGGGAGCACTCCAGCTGTCATTACTACTTGCTGTCCATGCCTACCTTATTTGCTTCCAGTTCGTCCAATGTCCTTTTCATACTCTGCATCCCCTTCCTATCTCCATCACCACCTTCAAAGTATCCCATGATACGTTCGTCACTGGACCGTTTGAGTCTATTTTCTATTCGTTGCCCATACGCGTCTCTCCAATTGCTTTCTGCCGCAAGTGCTTGTATTCACTTTGCTTGTATCTTCCGTTCAAGGTTGTTCTAAAATATTGGCATTAAACATTTTGTAATTAAGTTGCAATGATTACCCAGTTTATTGTATACATTTTTATTGTACATATATTTGAAAAAGATCATGAAAATTTCTTATAAATCGTGCTTTTTGCACTAGACTGCTGAAATTCCCTGATGTTGAAACGTAAGGGTGGTTTGTGGAAACAACCCCTGGCAAACATGATGATGTGCATCTGCTTTCGTATGGTCCAGAGATGGTGGACAATACCCGTTAGACTCATTGGGACCATTCCCGACGCCAATACAGGTCGTTGGTGCGACTTGAAAGGCACAACTGCGTAGAGATTGCTTAAGGGCGCAACGGAGCCGGTGGGCCTCGGGGGACCTTTATGCTTTCGGTGAAACGCGGTTTGGCCCATTGCTGCTGCATACGAGGCCAGGGAAGCGCTGTAAAGGCTTTGCCGAAATCTTGCAAACTTCATTTTGTGACATGGGGGCGGTTTCGGGGATGCATTTCGGAAATTACTCGATCGATTTCGAGGTGACTTCATGGATGCCTCGAGGACACTTCAGGGTACGACGTACTCAAAGCACAGCGTTCTAGCTCAAAACACACGATTCCGATAATGTCGCGTCGCGAGCCTTTGTCTAGGTAAAGGACATACTTTAAAAATGGTTTATTACCAGCCTTCAAGGGTCATCAACATTCTACAGCTGGTCACCAGACGTGAAACGTGACCATAAACCAAGAAATGCCGTTCGGCCGCGATAAGCACTAGGTAGCCGTGAGCGAGAGTGCGAAACCACCCCTACCACGTACTTTTCTCGACACCCAAACGTTTTCTCCGAGAAAACACGACGCTCTAATTTTCAGTTCTCGTATAGCATCGACAAGAGAATCAACAAAATAAAATGTAGAATTTCACCTGACACTGGTCTTCTCCTCTCTATATACGGTCCACACATTTGTCATAACGGTTCATTAATCGACTGCGAGCATTGTGCAACCCTTCAGGCAACGATTGCAAGAAGTAACCCTTTAATTTTGTACATCAGTTTATATGTATAAAAAAAACAAAATTCGCTATACTTCATTAGACATACGACCAATCAACCGTTTTTATCGACCAACAACGACACGACTGTCCATGAACCATTCGACGTTACGCAATGCCTAAAAATCTTCTGGCCAACGTTGAAGAGTCCACGCCGAAGACTACCCTCGCACCGGCACATACAAGTATACCACGTATCTGAATAAATATCTATTGTTTAATAATAATTAGATAAGGATAAAATGATTCTTTTAATCGTTCTAACAACAAAACTTTAAAAATGTTATGTTAGGTACCTTTTTTTAAAACTTAATTTTAATGTTTTCTTTAATCTGATTTTCATTATGTGATACTTTGTTTTTCTTTTTGGGGTTTTAAATATATTACTTAAACATAGAAAACTTTAAAACTGTGGATTGAAATTTATGCTATCAATTATCAAGTAATAACAGTCATCGTATCTGCATATGCAGTAGATAAAATAACACGTGTCAAGAGACATTGTTTAATCAGTTAAAGTATTCTGCTACCTTAATTGCCGATGATAATGTTTCATTATCATCTTCTGTAGCACACAGCATCACGTACACTACCTATGTTTATGACAACAAGAACACTTGGGCATTTTCCCGCGTTCTAGAACTTTCGTACCACGTCATCCCATCTGCATATCTGAACCCATTACTTGCCGCGTTCAAATTTGCATGAACCACTTCTGAAACCTGACTTCCTCCTCGTAAGAACACATATCAATCAATTTTGGCGGAGATAAATTTTTTAACGATATAATGTGATTTACGCAAAATGGTTTGGTGGAATCAAACTGAAAGATTAATATAAAATTGTTAAAAATTTGTATGAAGTTTAAATATTTTTTTTCACATAAAAAAAACCAAAATGTTTAGAAAATTGTTAATGCTTCAAGCACTATTTTGAATAATCTTATTTAAAAACATACTTAGATGTATGTAAATAATTCTAAAAAAAGTGAAGTTTGTCCATTACATTTGCGAAAATATTATATTGAGAAATTTTCTGCAGAAAGTTGTATTAGAGTAGTACTAGAGCAAAACTGTACAAAGATATAAAATGCCATAATAATGTTCTATGAGCCGTTTATTTAAATTGAAAAAAGTATAAACGAAACAGAAGCACATACAGAAATAAAAGAAGAAAGATGTTGAGTTATTCGATCTAGCACCTGTTAAAATGCAAATGAAATTTAACATAAGTATTCCGTTTTATTGTTTCACATACTTTGGTCGGTGTTAGCAACTTCTACAGTGGGCAAAGTTTCTATAAGAATTCTATAATGTATGAACGATGCAGACGTATATTTTATGATGCTTCGCTGGATGTAAGCTTAAAACTTCATGTGCACTACTATGTGTTTTATTATGGAACGAAGGGTGCCAACAAGTTTCGAATCGTTTATTGGTAATCATAGAATTATCGCTCACCTATCAAAATAAATGAATTTGTACAAAAATAGCCACGTACTTAATTATACCTCAGCATTTATTAGAGAATCGTTTGAGAATGTCGGTATTATTAGTGTAGAAGTACTGTATTTATTAAATACATATATACAGAAATAATTCAAGTACTTTTATTAAACGAAAATACCACACAAAAAACTAAATGTCTTCTCGAAGGTTCTTTGGGAAATTAATGGTAGACAAGAACAACTTTCTTTCTAAAATATACCCCTACCTTATTCACTATAAACAGTGTCCATATTTTTTAAAGAAATGCAACGTTGCGTTTGGAAGTACTAGCCATCGATGCTTGAGTCTCCCATTGTTGCAACCACTTTTCCCAACCAGACTGTTGCCGAGTCCTTGCCATTGTCAGAAATGAAATTCGTGTCGGCGTTAAGGGTTGTCGAGAGTAATTAGTCGGACGCTGTTTTGCTTTCGAACGGTTTATTTACATAAAGCATAAACCTTTTGCAATATGCTTTCTATTTTCTTTATACTTTTTATTTATAGAGAAGTTAGGATCCATGAATGTGAAAAGTCATATGTCTAAGTTAGTAATTTGCATGATTTTACCAATGCTATAATGAAGAAAGATATTATATTCTATCCTCTTCAAAAGAGTAGCATCGCTGCTTAATTACTTTATAGATTTCCGCCATCCCAAATGCCTTAATTACTCTGCGTGTTCTGTCTCGTCCTGCTCGAGAACAAAGTCAAACCGAATAGCATACCTAATCAGTAGTAGTACTTTAACTGCCATGCTGCTGTTGCGTGCGTGTTGTCTATCTCGGATGACAGTGCAACTCGTACTTAGCACGCCGAATTAACTTTGCGCGAATACTTCAAACGTTAGTGGACTGTATTAAATAAGTTAGAGGATTCAATAATTTCAACTATTCTATTTATTTTTAAGGCTAGAGTTGTGTTCAAAAAAATGTGGAATCTGCTCTTCGTCGTCGTGTATAGATATTTATCAGAATCGAGTGGGCGGATAAAAATTGAGAGAAACTTGTGATTTGCTAATGAAAAATTAAGGGGACGTCGCTTAAAAGGTAGTAAAGCTGAGTTGTCATTCGGAAGGAGTGGAAAGCGTCATCCTTCCCCAATAATCTCAGGGAGGTACCGAATGCACCTCCTCGAGTGGCCCATGCCGTCGACCCGACCGTCCTTACAACTGACCATAGCGAGTAATAAAATCAAGGATCGTCTTGACTTTTAACAAAACATATGGACAACATAAAATATTATAACGAACCTTCAAACCCTTGGCAATAACGCTACGAAAACTAATAAAAACTAAAAAAGCAAGTAATGGTTCCTTGGGTATTTATTGCTGCTTTGGTAAAATTCTTCGTCGAAAAATATTGAAAAGGTTCATTTAGAGAGTTTACTACGCGCAGATGCAGCTACTATGAGTTTCACTTCAAAGTGTTAACTGGGCGGTTCCGAGCTTTTTGCTTATTACGAAACAACTGTACTACTACATTTTGGCATTTGCATACAACGCATTTTAACTTCTGTACTCGTTCGTTCTAACTGTAAAGGTTAAATATGTTTTTCTTGAAATTTTGGGGCTTTATTATATATTAAAGTTGCGTAACTTTCTGCTCACGAACAAATTTCTTCATCCAAGGTACCCCCACTGTGCGACTAAGATTGTTCCGCTGGAGCCGTGGCTGGAAAACCCAGAAAGCTGTCTCCGGTGATGCAAGAATCGCGGGACGTGGAACAATTCCTTACCCCCGACCATAACTTACTGTCTTCTCCTGCTTTACTTCCATCGCACTCACACAGCTCGTCGAACAGTTAACACAGACGAACGGAAGCAGAGGGATGCTTGTGTATGAACAGAATAAAAATGAATAGGCGATGACAATAGGTCATGGTGAGGGTAAGCGTTTGTTCCGTGTCTCACGATTCTGGAATCACCGGATATCTCTCCAACACAACTCCAGCGACAGCTTCTTGTGTACTTGGATAATAGCCGAAGACAAAAGGACAGAGAAAGAGGAAAAACGATATATCCGATAATATACATGCGTTTCTCCATATTTTTCCGCCGCGGTTCAAACAAAACAACCTTAGTCGCATAATGAGAGAACCTTGGGAGTAGATATTTTGTATTGCAGAATACAGGAAATCCCTACGCTTTGTACTGCTCAGGCATTTTTTAGTTCGTAGTCAGTAACGGGCAGATCAGATGCCCGCTGGAGAGCTTACGGCTGATACGGGCAGTTGGTAGTAAGTAGAGCTAGAGCGCTATCGGGCGCTCTAAAGCTTGGCAGCGAGCTCAAAAGCGAACGTAAACAGAGCTCAGAAGTGAGGAGGCTCGCTCTACTACTCAGTTTCTCGAGGTCGCACAATCGAGCTACATGTACGCAATCTAAGTTGAACCATGCTCACAGACCGAAGGCACTCTCATAACCGAGCCGTGGAGCCAACGCATCAGCATTCAAGTCGTTTAGTTTGAAGCAGTGCACCAGCCGAATATTGTACATGGGTTTTGGACGGAGAAAGCTGAAACTGCGCTACCATTTTGTTCATGGCAATATTTATTTATTTATTGTAAAATAAATAGAAGAATTATATGTACGCTGTTGATGAGAAATAATCAACTGGATCACCGACTTGCAACAACAAATTGTCTATCCACCGTCCGGTTTTTTTTTATCACCTTGTATATTACTGCGACGGAACATGCTTTGTTAAGACGATCAACGCATTTCCTATTGTTCGGATTAGAACAAGCATTGGTAAAGGGTTGTGCAATGCTCGCACTCGATTGCCTAACCGTTACGCGAAATGTGTGGACTGTACATAGAGAGGAGAAGACTAGTGTCGGATGAAATGCTATATTTTATTTTGTTGCTTCCCTTGTCGAGGTTGTACGAGACCTAAAAACTAGCACGTTGTGTTTTCTCGGAGAAAACGTTTGGGTGTCGAGAAAAGTACGTGGTAGGGGTGGTTTCGCACCCTCGCTCACGGCCACCTAGTGCTTATCGTGGCCGAACGACATTTTCTGGTTTATGGTCGCCTTTCGCGTCTGGTGACCAGCTGTAGAATGTTAATGACCCTTGAAGGCTGGTAATAAACCATTTATAAAATTATGTCCTTACTTAGAGAAAGGCTCGCGACACGACAATTGGGATGATTCGAATCTTTTGAGAACAGCTGTTCTATTATAAATATAGTTAAGTGTAAAGTGTAAAGTGGCATCTGTGACTTATCAATCTAAATAACGAGTATTTTCCCGAAGCGATCTGTAGGAATCTCGGGGACCGGTATCAAAAGGCTCTAATTATTTTACAAAAGATTTTATTCACTTAATTTCTCGACTATTCGCTATCGCTTCCTTTTACATTCTAATGTTCATCCTTACACTCGCTTACTGTCTTTCGCATCCTCTGTCTCCCTCGCACTCATTCTTTCTCGCTCTCTGTCTTCATCCTTGCCAATCATACAATCGCTTTCAAATAATCTATTTATCACGCTTCTTGATTCGCGCTCTTCAAACATACATTCATACATACTTCACACATACTTCACAGATCTATTTTTGATATTAACATGAATGAAATTCTAAATTAATAAACTTGAACAAAAAATGTTTGATACAGTTTCTTTATTATTTAGTGGATTCACTTGTACTTTCTGATTTGAATAATTTCTCCTCTTAGTTTATCGTTCTCATCTGTTTTAAATATAGCTCTCTCTTCTTTATTTAATATAAATAGATTCGTTGAATAAATTGGTCTCTTGACCTGTACTTGCACTTCTTTTTGCCTGTTTCTTTTCACGTTGTAAATAATCCCTCCATTTACGCCGACTTTTTGTACGGAATTTAAATTTACGTGATCCCATTTTACGTGTTCCTTCCTTACTCTCCATTATGACATTTTGTAAGAAACACGGTCCATAATGATTATTTATTGCAACTTTTCTACATTCTTACTAGGATTTCTTAAAAATATGTGAAATAAATTTTTTTATAACTTATTTTAGTGTATACAAACTTGAATTAATATTTCTCTGTGGCAAATATGGTAAAATAATATGATTATGAATTGCAACGTTATTCAATAACGAAAGTTTATTTTATAGAAAAAGAATGAATGTTTGGACATATTAAAGATTTTTTACTCTTTTTGGAAGATACTATAAGTTTTATAAATATTGGATTTTTTTTATCACCCTGTATATGTTGAAACAGAGTAATTATTTTGCGATTGAATTTAATGGCTTAAATTTCTTTTTAGAAAGATAAAAGAAGTAATTTTAAAAAGTTATTCTGTTTTAAACAATGCGTAGGGGGTTTTTCACTTAATATACGTTTTATTATTTTTACGTTTACATATTCATACATATTTATACGTTCATACGTTTACATATTTTTTCTTTTGCAGTTTAACAGGTCTTTTAATATCCTTCACTTTTTTCATTAAAATATTTTTCTCTCTTGTAGTTAATAAAATATATTTTAAAAATTCTGCAAAATTTAAGGGGTAATTTCATTCCTCTACAATGAATTTGAGCTAAAACTAAAAATTGCCAACATAGCGCCCATAGCATAAATGATATAAAACCTAAAAGAATGTTAAAGAAGAAATTCCCATAGTAAGTTACTGTATTTTCTTCTTACATAAATCTCTGCAAAACAATAATAAATATGTGGAAACATATTCTGTTGAATTTTGAAAAGTAATCGTACCCTAATGACACGTTACGGTAAATAAAATATGTTATGGATTGGAAGAAATTTGTTTAAAAGTAATAATTATACAGAGAACAAAAACGGAGAACAAGAACGGTTAAGATAACAGAAAGGGCTATGCTGAATTGTGTTACGACTGTATGGCAACTGACTATTTTTGATACAACGCCATCCCCACTTATTTGTTAATATTACATATATATATTTTAAACAGATCGCGTTTTTTCTCGTGGTTAGGTGTGAAGAGCTTTCTGATGTACATATATTCTCAACAAAATAAAATGGAATAGGTTTGCACTTATGGAATTAATATTTCCATATTACTGAATCTAGTTTTAATATGAAATATGATTTTGTTTATTTTTTAATTGTCTTCTTCAATTGTATACCCTCGAGATAATTTTCACTTATTCAGAAAAATTGCAACATAATTCTTTAATTGTAACAGAAGTTGATCGACTTAAAAAAATTGTTAACAAATAAAGCTGACATTAGCCTTTTTGGCTTCCCTCATAAAAAATCGATACAAAATACGATTCTGCTATGTGCGTACTTTGTTCTGGATGTAACCAAATTGTCTCCCGCTAATTTCCTGGCTTTCATTTCGCCGGTTTTGTTCTCCTTTTGAGAAACGTTTGAAAAAAATTACCTGCCTGTTAACTCAGATCCGTGTAAACCGCGTTAACAAGTGAAATGAAACAGAAGGCTTAAAAACGCACAGGTGCTCCATTTTCTATTCGGACCGCAGCAGGCCGTGGCCCATCGTCTACCTCGACGCGTTTAATAGATCGCATGCCGACTCGTGAATTCCATCCTGTCATTCCAACAACCGTGTTTCACGTTGCTCCCGTGTACATATACCGCGTATAATTCCGGCTGGATATGTAGGAACGTATGTGCTTGTTTTCCCAACGGGACGGTACACCAATGAAATGTCCTCTCGCGGAGATTTCATTCCCGTCCCAGCTTTTGCCGCGCCGAGTCGCACGTCCCATCGGATCTTCTGTCATCGCTTTCCCTGTTAGGCGTGTTGCTAAGGATGAAAGAAAATACCGCCGAAAAATTTCATGAAACAATGGCAGATGTTAATGACATGGTGGTCCTGCTCGTTCTTGTTAGCGCTTCTGTAACAGGTCACGGGTCTGCTCTAAAGGCACCGACAAAATTTGCGACTGTGTTCGCTGGGGTAGATGAATACGCCCATTTATTCGGTGTTTACAGAGGACAGAATAACATCAGGGGTGATCTGTCATATCGCACGGTATTGTTTCGGAAGGAATAGAGTTATAGTGTACCTTATGTTAGGAAAAATTAACAAGGAACATTATTCAAATGTAATTTTGATATATTGTCAATGTCAAAGAAATATTTTACATATCCTTTTATTTGCAAACGTCCATATCAAAGAAGTAAAAACAGTTCATCAAGCTGGGATTAATCAAGTTATTAGAGGTAGATAAACAATTAAAAATATAAAATTATGTAGGTTTTCGAAAAATCTGTTTGTTTAAAAAATATATTCACTTTTATTTGCAAATTCTTTGTCCATTTTTGTTCCAGACATTGGGCCATTTTCATATAATTTTATATACATAAACTACAGGTCTAAATAAATAATATGGATAAATTGGAATTTTTTATTTTACATATTATTAAGATTGGAATAGATGTGTTTTGTATCTCTTAACTCTTTTTTGGTGCATGATTGATTCCTCAGCAGATAAAAATATTCAGTACAGTAATCGACGCAATTTCGACGTAAAACGACGCAATTTACGCTTTGAATTTTTCGACCTGGGACATTCATTGAAATAATTTTTTAAATCCTGACTTTAAAGGATTTTTCCACTTTTTCAATCTGCGTGTCTGTAGACAAAAAACATACGTATTATTATTTCTCTGAATCTTATACGTATTTTATACGAAATATAGAACGTTTCCGTAAAAATATAAATAATTATAATATCAAAATACGTTTTCTGCTTAAATACTATTTTGAGATACTTGTCATCAATTATAAAAATAAGAGTTCAGAAAACTGTTAAACGAGTAACATAGTTATATGTACATAATTTATTTACGTTAAAAATGTGAATATTTTCTTGTACGTTTGTTTTATTATTTAACTATTTTAGTTTACTTGTTTCATTAAACGATTTATAATATTTCAACATTTGAAAGTTTGTTGTAAGATACTTGGAACATTTAATGCGAGTGAGATTCCAAAAACAAACTGAACATCAAAAACTATTGGAATTCACAATTGTGCATATAAATGTAAAGTTTGTTAAATACACACCATCGAATATAGATTTATAAATATAATTGGAAAAATATATCATTGATCTTAGTATAATAATAAATGTTTAGAGTTCATTTTTAAGTTTTACAATTCATGTCCCTCGTAAAATGATCATGATTTCAATTTTCGTACAGTATTTTGCAATACATTAATGTGTTTTAGTGCATTTTTCTAGAATGTCTTTTAATATTCTTTTCTCCGAATGAACAATTTTTCTACTAGCTTTTAATTAGGTAAGGCGTAAAGAAATAATGATGAAAAATCTAAATAATCGTTATACTAAATGATTTTTCAGCAATTGAATTTTGGATGGTAAGAGAAACATATAAGGAATTGATTCAAAAAGTTAGTTTAATCAAATCCGGTTGATTCTGTTCCGTCATCGGAATAGGAACAGCTGTGAAATAATTAGAGGGTTCGCGCGAATATACGTGTAACTGACATCATTTGGAAATCAAATATACGGCCGTATGTCTTCAAGAAGTATACACGCCGATTTCACTGTAGAATCCGAGCTAGCCTGAAAATAGAAGTGGTAGTTAAAAGGGATGAAAGTTGTTGAGGGGGAGGGGCTGTAGTGGTAGGCAGTGATCGAGCGGTTGCGACTTAATGAAACTCTTAAGTGCTGACTATTAATATGGCTTTCAAGCTACTAAGACTCGTTTCATCTTCCACTGTTCCATCCCTTTCTCTTTCCATTCTTCACGTGAATTTCTTACACGGATAGGAAGAAAATGGACGCGAAATGCGCGCGAGGAAAGCAGTTGAGAACGGGAGCGTAAAACTGTTGAAGAAAACGCTATTATCAGGTATGCATACGATTTACATAGATGAAACTGCTTCAAAACGACACATCGCTTGATAGACAAATTGCACGTCCTGAAACTGAATAAAATTTCTGTCTTGCAGAAGGTTTACGTCGCTAAAAAATTTCTTCTATGACATCCTCGGTTCCCGATGACACGTATAAGATTTCAACTTCTGTATTCTGAATATTGCAGTTATAAACAGGAAATAGTGGTAAATAAATGGAATGCGTGTAGTAAGGAATATTATATCAAAAAACTGTTCTAAATTAATATCAATAACATTCTGAATACATGCATAATGAATTATTTGATTTCACACATTACTTATTTGATTGATCTTTCATACTTAACTTTTATTCAACATTATATACATAGGCCACAATATTGCTGATATTTAAAGTGTTATAAGTCAATAAGTATTGAATGAGTTCCAATAATAAAATTATTTTCTCTATTTACGTGTTTCGTTTGTCAAGACATGTCAGTCCCTTATTCAAATTTCGTTCAGGCTACATCCATGTGTCTTAAACTAGCCATTTATTGAATTTTTCATTGTAAATTCATCGCATTTACCAAACCTAGTGGTGATTATATATAATAACCAACAATTATACATAATCACTGGATTAATCACATTTACCGCAACAACTATATTATACATCTTCGTAGCTGTAAAATAATCAGATACTCGAAGACAAAAACGAGAAAAAATATTTTCAAAAACATACATATTGTATTTTTAGTTTGACGTAACAAAAGTACATAATCGTATATATACACAAAGTAAGAAATTATTCTACAGATATTTCTATTCTAACAAGGATGCAGAGTGAAGCAGTGCGCGTAGCAGAGGGGCAGAGTCAATATAATTCTGAAACAGTCATAACGATTTATTTACAGTATCACTCGCGGTTTAACGTGCAAAGTTACATTGTTTGGCGAACGCGATAATTCGAAAAAGCAACAATCTATGCTGTTAGCTTAATGGTTCATAACGATCGCACCAAACGATTACTTTCGGTTGCGAACAACAGCATGTCGGCTTGTTAGTCGAATGTAAGCGGAAAAAAGTTTTTAACTCGACGATAAACGCGCGAACGGCTAATTTTTGGTTGAAAGTGCTTAAAAAGTACTGGTTACAGTTAACTTTAGGTGTTAACGGACAACGAAGTTTGTAAGACGTTACGTGCTAATCGCTTGGAAGATAAATTAACGATTGCCGGATTCGATACATTTAGTGTATCAAATATGTGTGTGATATTTTCGAAGGTGATTGTGATTTAATTATTGAATGGCGAAGCAACAGAAAATATAATTTTGTAGCACCTTTTATATTATTATTTCTTTTGTCATATTTTTGATTAATTGTAATGTTTACATTGATTACACTAAAGCAACAAATTCATAAAGTGAATTTGTTATTTGTTATTTGAATTTGCTATGTTTCAGCAATAAAAAAAGCCCATATATGTTATTAATGACTGATCTGTCGTAGTAATGTACTGGACAACTGTATTGTTATTTCATTTGTTCAAGAGTTGTAAGGAGTTTATTATTTTATTACTGATATTGGAATACGATACAGGGTCTAGGTAATGGATTCACAGGTCAGGGATTACTTGAGAAAGCAACTACTATTTGTAAGGGGCAGTTGCACAACTAGTTGCCACCGTTTTTTAACCCTTTGCGATCGTATGTCTACTCTCAGCCACCAAGCTTTTTTGTCGTTCCAGTTGTATCTCTGCTCTCAGTCACCGCAGCAAAGAACCATACTGATCTTATGTTATATTATGTCGACAAGCTTCGGAGATACGTAGAATTCGAAATAATATTTTTATTTAAAGAATACATGTAAGGATTTTCAAGGAGTTTCAAACTTAATGCGACCGCAAAGGGTTACAATAAACCAAATATTCCAAATTGCTCCCAATCCCTCCCTTTTCCCACTGCATCCAAAAACATTTTCCTCGAAGAATATACATATAAGGAAGAACGACTTACTTTTAGTTGAATTACTAAATCGAGTGTGTGTGTATTTCCTGGTATTATAGTAACAATATGACAGATAGAAACTTACAATTTGTTGGCAGGAAAACTTTAATCCGCGAAGCATCTAGTTAGATTCGATAAATTAAGACGGAAGTTGATGCGGTAAACCGTACCGAAATAACAGTGGTAAATATCGGTGACAGAGTTTGTAACAGATGCTGCATTTACATGTATAGGAAATCTATAATTGTTGTCCCCAATTCACAAAATTCTGGACAATTGCCTCAGGTGGAAGAATCTTCCGTTGGCGCACGTTCTATGATCGAAGGATTTCCTTCAGCCTTTTCCTTCAGCCAGACTTTTTCCTGTGGCTAAACCTTTTTCTGCAGTTAAACCTTTTTCTGTAGTTGAACCCTTCCTTTTAGTTAAATCTGCTTTACTTGAACCTTCCTCGGAGGTACATCCTTCTCCCTTTCTTCTCTAATCGATTGCCGCTTTAGTTACTACATCTTTGTCAGAAACTAAAATATCTTTATTGGAAAGAATTAGTAAATCGTCATCTTCATCAAATAATCCATCAGATTCTTCGATACAAGGTCCATCGTTTCTTATGGATTTCAGTAATACAGTAAAGTCTTGATATATGGTTGAAAATCGGGATCCGAAACGACGATATATCGCAGAGCGTGATCGAAATGAAGGCGGAGCTAAAAGCCACCATTTTTAAAGCGTTGCAATGAAAGAGAGAAAGGGAAATCTGAGAGTGAACTATGTCGGCAGAAATCAAAGGTACATAATCGATGAGACTTATTGAAAATAAGATGAGACTTTAATTTGAAAATTTACCCCAAAAAACAGACTTCGGTTTTCAATAATTTGGAATCGACCCTTACAATATTTTTATACATAGTAACGACCGCGGTAGGGACGATAGTCCCATGTATGTGATCCATCGCATAACCACTGAATTGGTTTCCAAATGCCCATTTGTAAGTAATCTCTATATGTACATATATATGAATATTAATCCAGATAAAAGTTCTTATGTTTTACAAACCTCGTTAAAACTGGGTTTTCATACTTCATAAGTATTAAAATTTCAATTCCAACCTCTTTCCTAAATAAAACGTAATACTCTCCTCGCGTAGAATTTCAACCGAAGCAAAGAACAATTCAGTGACCTAGAATATTATGACCTTAATATAATCCTAAATACTGATATTGGGAGCACAAATTTTTACGAGTCTATTCATTCTGTCGTAAACACATAAACTGTTAATAACATAGCTTCCAATGCCAATCTATTGAAGCAATAACGATGCCACAATGACGTTAGGCTACGGTAATAAAATTGTATTCCATACTTTACGAGAAATTCGTAAAGTTGTTTATTGTATGTTCTTATATGCATCATATGTTCGATAAATCATAATATCAATTTTTTATCATTTGTAGTGTGCATAAATTTAAACTTTCTACGTCATTAAGCAATTTTCACAAGAATAAAAATATTACTATTATTAATTTTAGTATCTTTTACTTTGAACGTTACATCGATAATGGCAATTATTATTTAATTTTCTCTCATACGAGCTCTCATTTTAAGTAGCAAAAAATGTAAAATTGTTCTTTCTTTTTCATATATTTTATTATTAACCTGGTGACAGTTAATTTTTTATTAATTTTATTGTTATATGAAAGATGGTAAAACTTGGAAAGGGAATTAATAGAAACATCAAAATTGTAAAGAACAAGGATAATGGTAAAAACTTCTTTTTATTTAAATAACATTTGTAATAATTTTAATGTGAGTTTAGTAAAATAATTGTTCCTTCGTATCTACTATCCTTGTAAGCTTTATAACATCCAACTGATGTTTATCATATATTTTATGCAAAACACAAATACAAAACTTGGTTTTGCTTTAACAGTTTTACTTGATAGAAAATTAAATTAACACCAAGTTTCTGTCAAAAAAGTGAATCGTGTGAATCTATCATAAACTAATCAAAGTTTATCTTTCAACGGGCATAAAAGGAAACTAAAATGATTATTAAAAATTTTCAAAGATTAACAATGTTTCCAAGGAAAGTTCAATATTAATATTCTGAAATAAAAAGGATGTGAACTGTTTTGTTTAAGTTAAGAATAAGTTACACGAATTTGAAACATTTGTGTCTGATTAAATAAAACCTGTCGTTTTTAAAAATATGTGAAACTATTCTTCAGGACGAAAGAAAAAGCTCGAAAAAATATCCACACATTTTTATGAAATTTTTAATAACATTGATTAGTTTAAAATAGTATCAATTCATAAAAATATTAATATGTACATACCATTAAATTTAATATAAACGATTTACAATTAATTAACCAGTTAGCTATGTATGACAAGTATATTTGTCATGAAAACGTTGTGATATTTGATATAATGACGAGTATACTTGTTTGTTATGTTGATTAAAATTTTTATGAAAACTGAACCATAATCGTAAGTTTCAGACGTTACAAAAAATGTTAAAATAAGAACGGAATAAAAAAGTGCAATCGTAGTAACATGACTTAGACATTTTCATGATAGTCTGCCAAAACAGTTACATTTGCTAATAAACTTGTGTGATTTGTAAAACTCCAGCGGTGTAAAAGTATCCCCGCGCTTCGTAGCTGAGATTGTGTTTTTTAGGGGATACTCGCATCACCGGAGAAAGAATGGTTAGCCTGAATTTTTTGCTTTAATGAGAGAATTATAATTATTTTAATACAGTATTAAATTATTTTAATTAATAATTGAACCTTTTATTCATAATACGAATGGTTTTGTGCAATAAAATGTTTGATTTAAAAAAAGAAACTGACATTTCGTTATAATTTAATTTAATTTCACTCTGTTTGATGCGCATCGTTTTATTCTTGCAGCATAACGTATATGCATACCTTTAAAATAAGGTCGTGCATCTAACACGTTAAATTGCAATCGATAATCACTTAAATGAAAAATTATATTTAAAAAACAGAAATCATCATAGATTAATTTTTAAAAATGTTGTAATCTATCAATTTTTGTTAAAACAGTGTTTTCAGTACTTACTTATAGAAAGTTTGCATGCTTTATTTTAACGCTAAAATCTGTATTGAATTAAAAATGAAAAAGTAGCAATTTTTAATGAAAGCAATTACTGTTTTTATATCTTACACAAAGATAGGGATAGTTTGGACTTGAACAAACAATTTATTTATTTATTATATTTATTACATTATTACATTAAATGACAGAAAGATAGTTGTCATAAAATTTGTTTTAGGAGTAAAAACATTTAGGAATGGCTTAGAATAACCGATTAGTTGGATGATTTCTTTTAAATATCTTATGTTGCGTACATTCTGAAACACACGTCGTCTCGCGCACGGACGGAACGGCAATTAGGACACCAGTCTTGTGTACATTTCACGACGCCGTCCCGTTCAAGGAAGATAAGTCCTTGCTTAACCGTCGCGTAGTCCTCGAAGTAAGTAGAAGGAGAAAACGAGCTACGCGATGAAAGCGCGTAGGACCGAGAAAGACGACACAAGATCCATATATGTTTTGGCGTGAGCAAGGATTTTTATGGTCTAGCAAAAGAAGCTTTCAATTTATGCTCAGTCTCACAAGCTAACTTAATGGCCAGTGATTATTTATTTAATTGAAGGTGGAACTGAATTTACAAATGAATGCTTAATGTTTTTGGCACGTCTGTCTGCGGTGATTTTCTGATGACTTCTGTCTTACAAGTTTTCCGTCGATCGTGCCTCTCTTGGTCTGATTGAATGCTCTACTTTCGGCCTTTTCCCTGTCCAGCGTGCCAGGAGAGGTGGTATGCTTTTTATTGCATTTTTGCGGAAAATTTCGCGCTGACCCAGGTTAGCTGGCGGCCCAAGGGTTTATAATGTTAATCCCTGTCCCAAAATGCTAAAATTTATTGTAGGAGCTTAGAAGGGACCCGTGAGCTGCTGCAGATACATGTCTTTGTTACGCTGTAACAGTATATATTAAATGAATTAAAAGTAAAATGTATATCTTATATAAATACCTCACGTAACATCAGTTTTTCCTCTTGCGAACTGAAACCAACGTTGCAAAGAGCTTTAGATACTAGATCTATGAATGTTGATCGTTCACTCAATCTTGGTCGTTTGTAACTTAGCCAAGAGCTTGTATCAAACTAAAATAAAAATATCATATTACAAACTATAAATAATATATAAATGATACAAAATACGCGGAAAATTTATGCACATTACATATTTTAACGTACTTTTGATAATAACACGGAACAAAGATCGACATTTGTGCCTGTAGGGTTCGTCACGAGACGAGCACAGAGCAGCAATTAGCTGGAGAGTCAATAAAGTGTTCGAAACGATATATGCGGATAATCATTTCGCCCGTCACACCTTATCTCGCATGCAGTATGCGCCGTCTATTAATCTGCCTCGAAGGACCTCCCAAGTTGAACGGTTTGGAACCGTGTAATGTAGTTCGACACGTTATTGACGTGAAAAGCTGTTTATTTTAATAATCGCGAGTATGCATAGGGTGTGTATAGGTGCGTGGTATGATTACCTGAACTTGTATTTCTAATACCATTCTGCCCTTATTCTGTTCTGTAACTTGTTTTCTATAACCATCGATTTTTGCAATTTTCAAGGTCTGAAACGCTCGAATCCTCCCTTCTATTTCGCTCTCAGCGTGATACCCTTTGGGAGGAGAACAGAGTCTTCAACGCGGTGAACTTGGGTGTGGAAGGCGACTTGGCAACTTTGGGGTATTTCCCAGATTTGTCACATAGTAGCTGCTGTTGAAATCGTTAGATTTAGAGGTCGAGTCATCATTTGGCACTGCGATTTAGAACCGCATCTCACGCTCTTCAGTGTACATCTATGTGTTGTGATCCTATCCATAGATATAACAGAAGTTCTAGCAGAAATCAACGAACTCGGCTTACAAAGAAGATCTAGGACCGAGGTTGTATCACGGTATTATTTACGAGATGTACATAACACTGCCGCTCATGAAAATATGGACACTTGGGAATTAACCCTTTAACCTATGATTTTTCTAATGGGTGCAGATAGAGCTATGGGCTGTGTAACTATAGGGCTGTGTAAACTGCAATTAGAATTAAATTTAAAATTGAATTTTAATCAGAGTATTAATAAAGGAAAGAGGTCACATTCGAAACCAGAGGTACGTAACGAGTGTACGATATTGTAGGGCAAGGGGTTAAAAGAAAAAATAAGTACAAAGGTGCTTATTACAAAATAATTTTATTAAGGTCAGTTATTTGTTTGATAAACATGAAATTAACGAGCTATGCTTAAATAATGAAGCAATATTCAAATGAAAATTTAAGGACACTTAAAATTAAATTTTCTTTTCGTCAAAAAATCATTGGCATTTATTACAGCTTTGGTCTATTAGTTTTTTTATGCCTCTTGTAATAGCATCCAGAGTTGAATTTTAAAAGTAAGGCACTTTTTCCTAATGTTTTTATTCAGCTCATTCTGTAACATTCTCCTTTTATCGAAATCCTTCTTTCCTTTTTTCTTTCTTTCATAATTTCATCCCATTTCTTGCAAGATAAACAGTCCTTTTACTACAGTGTCAAGTGGTGAGTAAACAAATAGCGAAGGAAGAACGGCATCCAACTAATAACAAAGATTTTCTTTCGGTTGGTTCAAACGTAAGAGAAGTGAAGAAAAACCTTTTTCAGGGATAAATATGTATATACGCAGATCTTAAGAAAATAAGGTATCAGTAACTTATTTTTTGGTAAATGGATAGAGGCATTGCGATATAAACAATTATGTATCAAGAAATCATTTACTCGAAGAATGGAATAGATTTTATAAAGGCTTAAAATAAACTAAATCAATTGAGAATGTTGCACAAGAGTTACCGTAACTGTTAACTTCAAGAATTATTAACATCCAACCATTAATTCCTCCGCATTTGCCACTTTAGAGACATGTGGTGGAGTGCGGTGAAATCAATGATAAATTATTTAAAGAATACGATGGCAAACAGTGCCTCGCACTAGTTGCAGCTAAAAGAATTATCCTGGAAGCCGCGAAATGATACAAATAGCGTACATTGGAATACTGTGGAGTCGAATCGATTATCTCCAAATAGGGGACTTGGATCTGACGGGATTACGAAGAAGGGGTGTAAGCCTAACTTCGGAGAACAATTCATTTATTGTTACAAAAATTAAGAAGGCTCGGTTGTCGGTTAATCGGTGTTCGAGAAGGTTCTGTCATTTTGGAATCGTAAGAAATTTTGGGAAAACTCGGATGTAGGCGGGATCTTGTGAAATTGCATCCTACGGATGTCGACGACAGTCGGAACACGGTTCACCCTAACGCGGCGGTCGCAGCGATGGTATCACTTCGTCACAGCACCTGAGCGGCGGTGGGGATACAAGGAAGCGAGAGGGGAAAAGGCCCCTTGAGAGATTGGAAGCAGTGGAACACCTCTTCTGAACCCAACGAGGAAAGTGTGTGGCCCAAAGAATCCGGCAGAGCTCAACTATTCTTCGACGGTCATGGAAACGACCATGAGGCATAACCTCCGGCAAGGGTCGTAGCAAAAACGGCGTCACCCGCCATCTGGCCAGAGCGAGGCTACTTCGTTTACTGCATACCGTAAGAAGGTGTTAAGAAACAGCTTGCAAAACCTGCGGTAAAAAACAATCGTTGAGGTCGGTAGGTCAGAGCACCGGCAGGTGCTTCCTAATGCTCGCGCATCGTGCTACGGTATTTGTACTCGCGGATGTACGACTCTCTTGGGGGAATTACGACCCACGGCTTGACATTTTGCGGCTGTCGCGTAAGTTTCTTTCACGAAGTCGCATAGTGGAAGGTACGCAGCCCTGAGGACCGCCAGGTGGTATTATGACGAGGGCGTTAAAAAATGTTTAAACAGAAGTTATTTCGAGAAAAAAGGGCGTTATATGATATAAATTATTTTGTCGTGAATAATGGTTGGGAAGAAATTTAAAACTCAAGTTTATTCTTTTAAGTAGAACCACGACTTTTCCTAAATGGTACGATGGTGTTTGATAAAATAAATTTGACGACCTATATAATGTGAGATCTTTTGTTAGATTGTCGAAAGTGTTTAAGAAATCGTGATAAGTGTTGCATGCGACATCCTATATGTAGGTTGAGTCTTGTAATGTAACTATTTTAAATAATTTGTGATGAATCTGTTGTATAGAAGAATGTTCCAAGTAAAAACAAAGAAACATCCAATTAATTAGAGTACTATATCTCCTTCCGGGTAACCATACAATTTTTGTTTGAAATATCGTGCAATTGATAAATGTTTGAGTTACTCGAAATCGTTATTTCACGGGATCAGTCCTGCATACAAATTTATGAGATATATACATACACATGTAAATGGCATATGAAAGTCAACATTATTTCTTTTTCAATAGATGCATACATCTATTAATAATAATAATAACATTAATAATAATAACAATAACAGTAGTAATAAAATTATTTAAGGACCAGTTAGCTAAGAACGAAAGTCTTTCGAAAGTATTTTCGAAATACCGCGTGATAAAATCGTTTGGCTCGAATTGCACTAAAATTAAGTGAATACGGCTGAGTGAATGGCGCACGATTCGCGGTGCAGTTTAGTAGGAAATTACGGTAACACCACCGCATCTGGCTCATTTTGTGGGAACGCGTTTCAGGAGAGGTGCATGCTTGCGTATCGGGATTCGCGTACACCGAGAGGGACGCGCCAAAAATGCCGATGGTTTGGTCGCGCGCGCGCGCGCAACCTCCGTTTCTTTCGTTCCTTTTTTTTCCATCTATCCACTACAGCATCCCACTCGTTTTTCGATTCGGTGCCGAGACAATGAAGTCCTTATCGCTAGTGGCAATCGCTTCGAAAGCCAATGCTCTTGCACCCATGTATTTCATTCCGTACTTTTTCCCCATTTTTCAATACGTCCTTTTTATTTCGTCCCAACCGCCGTTTTCTGCGTTTCCACCACGAATCCAACGCCTGTGACCGCAAAGCGTTGTCACCGACAGCAAAGGTGCTACCAACCGATTTTCCCGGTAACCGATCCGCTCCGTACATTGGTTAAAGCCATCCAACCCCTTTTTCCATTGAACATTATTCATTACATATTTATTGCAACTTGTCTGCTTGTATACGATCTATAGTATCCTTAAAAAAGGAAGTTCGATAATTTACAGGTGCACGGTATTCACTGAGATAAACGAAAACTCGTGTGGTCGCGTACGTAGGTGCCTACTAATTTTGTCAAAGTGCACAAACGATATATTTTGTTTACGAATAGATTATCTGCTTCTTAAACTCATTGCAATTTAAATAGGCTTTCAATTCAGCCAATCTTCTTTATTTTTAGTCTTAACCTCTTAACGCACTCGCTCAAGTTAAGTCGGGTTTAAGAAAACGATTCTTTTTCGCGCGCTCGAGTTAACTCGTGAGGCAAAGAAACAAAATACATGTGCGCTGAATGTGGCATTCCTCTTTGTTTCATTCCACGTTTTAAAATTTACCATACTGTTGTAAATGTTGACTAAAAGCTTATTTTTTAATATTTTTTTATCCTTTTCAAGCTTTTTTTTGTTGTTGTCCGAATTACCTCGGTTAAGCAAAGTAGGTGCAATTTCCTTAGTTCTTTTTAAATAGGAGAATATTTTTTTGTCTCTTTTTTCAAGATCTGTGAAAGTTCAAGTAACGTGGTCACGCTCACTTTAGTTAGAACGATCAAAGCAACTAATATTTTAAAATTGTAAAATTTTTGCGCGCCGGCTTAAATTTTAAAATGGATTTACATGCTTCCAACAATATTCCTTTTCAAACGTCTAGATTGAAAATGCTGCTATTATGTGAAATTTCATACTCACGCACGGGCAACGCCATAAACTTACTCTACACAGGATATTTTCAATTTGGCAGTACTACCAGAAAGGTTCTACACGAAGAACCAAATCGAAAATGAGGCGAAGCATAACTTTTTAATAAGCTTTTTAGTGGTATCAAAGATTTGTTTAATATACGTGTACTTATGCAAGATGTCTCAGAGCTAAGGAGGTGACTGGTAAAATAACACTGAATAACTTTTTACTTTGATGTTAGTCACTTGATCGTAACCCATTTTCGTTTAATAGAAACCTCGTTTATCCTTTAAAAAACGTGTATTTGTTTGTTTTTGCATTTTTGTAACAAGTGACAAATATAATTTTCAAGATTTTAATCTCTATTCAATTTGGATAACGAATACAAATAATGAATAAATTCAATTTATTATTCTGCACCAATAACGAGTAATTGGTTTAGTCGCCACTCTGCAGTAACGATTAATTCGATATTATTTTAAATCTTTTTATTCGTTATTCGATATAACTTGTTTTTAATCCTTCGTATCACACCAGCATGTTTATTCACGACCACATTCAAATGTCACAATCGAAGTCAACACTCGTGAGAGTGTTTTACGCGTGTTCTAATTAGTCAACATTTTTTATAAATAAATAAACCTCGAGGGCTTTACCAGAACTTTAGCAAAGGAAAAAGTTGTTGAGAATTATTTTACCGATCATCCCCTTACAGTTTTTAATTTCACGTATATAATTAATTACATGGTTCATTATATATGTACATATTAACAATCTCGTTTATGCCCAGGTCTAACAGTCATTACTGCAGCGCTTGTTGCTACATGGCATTCAAGAAGCATTCTGCTAGAAAAATTTCATTGTAATTGCGACGAAGCACTCTGCGCAAACCTTTGACTTTTTTTTTTTATGAAAGTAGGAAGGGCTTCATTATTTTATTACTCTGAGGGACTGTTGAAAAGGACTGAAATGAAATGGTCAGTTTTTTATGCGCCACCAGAATTTATCTTCTCACTTTTGCTGTGTTATTTTATACCGTAATGTTCTCTTAGAGTTCGAATTATGAATGGAAAAATTCATATGCCGTCTGTTGAGAAAAAGAATTGAAGACTAACCCTGGGAAATGTACGGCAGATTTGGTAAAAATAAGTGCTCGTACTGTAACAATGTATTCTCGAGACGTAAGATATTTTCTAAAACCCGATTCGACCTGACCCAATTTCCTCCCGGCGCGCCCGTGAAACGAGTTCCCTTTTCCAGGTTTTCGTACTCTGTAACAATTATACTCGCGACAGACAGAAGCTATATTAAGGCCATTTGTTGTTGGATTCGTTAAATTTATAATATCCGTTACTAAATACCATAATATAAAAATAGTTACGTTTGGTCATTATAATCATAACTACGTCATTATTTCATAACACTGTCGTGCCTATAATACAATCTGTTAAGACAAAATATTTCGCCATTATCTATTATAAAGAAATATGTCGTCACGCCTATGGTGTACAACGAGGAGAGAAAATGATATCGAAGAAGCAAATAATATTGTTATGTAAAAAAGTAGTAAACCGTAAACTTCCCTTTTCCTCCCGTATGTAGTCATGAAAAATTGTTAAGTTGATGTCAATCAATTTGTGGCAATAAATTTTTTAATATTACATCATTCCGTTATATTTTTAAGCAAAGTTAAACTCAATCAGACAAAATGTAATGTTCGAAACAATTATATTCTTACATTTTTTTAACCGTATGATTAAAAAATCAAAGGCTTTGTAAAAACAAAAGATATTATTCAATTTGTAGTTGTAGTTGATTTTTCAGTTTTAAAATTTTATGTTTTCGACCCACTCTAGTGGAAGCTCACCCCCTACATTATAAAGGAAATCATGTTAAATAAAACGCAGCTTAGAAGAGTAATGAAAGATGGATTTAAAAGTTTTTAGTAAAAATGAAACGGGACACGTAATAGGGCGAAAGGTTAAACTCAACCTCTTTCCAGTTTGCAGCGTAAGGTTATTTGAGAAAAAAATGAGGATAAAAGGTAGGTTAGTCGCGCATTAAACGATTGCATATTCAGCGTAGAACCGTACCAACAATTACGACGAGCAATTCGATCCCTTCATCGATGATAGGCCTTTCTTGATCACGGGAGGTGAGATTGCGCCGGTACATGCATGCAACCACTCTCGCATACCCGATTAATGCAACACCTATTAAGGATGTGATTAGATATTAGCGAGTAACGCATGCAATTTGGCTTTCGAGAACGTGAAGATTCGATGATACTTTAAGCATTATTTAAAGAAATGATATTCTATTACGGCATGGGCGAAATTAACATGGATCATAATCAAAGTCAAAGGATCAAGACTTTTTTCAATATCTTTTTGGCAGTATTTCACAAAATAGCTCCAATTAATGAGAAAATAATCTGTGTAAAGTTTAAGCTTAATCAAGTAACGAGAACTGCGCCCTCTGGTCCTTAAACATTAAAATAATTAATTAAATGCTCGTAAAATCAGTTTTTCTCAATTATCTCCTAAATAATTGCCTATACAAAAAGAAAGCGTGAGACGAAAGTTCTAAGAGAGAAGACGAATCTTTTATGTTCTTTTGTGCGATAGAAGATTTCCTGAATTACCTTTTATTAATAAAAACAAAAAATAGTATTTTCAATTTCTGACCCTACAGGGCTAGTTTTTCAAAATAAAAAAACATTGTGGTAGAAGTGTCAAAATCTCTGTAATAAAATTTCTTAATCATTTTATAAGGATTTTCTATAAGCTTTTTTTCTATGGTATTCACTGCAAAAATGTTATTGTTAAGAGAAGGGTTCGAAACATATACTAATTATACCAAGCACAGTGCAACAATGCGAGCTTTCCACATACTGCACAATGTTGTGTAAAATCTGCATTCGGATAACAAAAGTTCAGTGAACTTTTAATGGTTCGGAGCTATGAGAAAAATAACCGCTTTTGTGCTACGCATATTGAACAAAATTTTTAATAAGAGACAACGGCAATTAATTATAAGCTAATGATTACAATGTTACGGCATTGTTTTTAATTTATAATGGAGTTCTGCACATCCTTCAACAAATTTTGCGATGAAACTTTTTCACGGTAATTTTTGAACAAAAAAATTTGGCAATATGATAGCATCATCTCATAAAACATAAAAAGTCATTCGATTCTATGTTCTAGTTTTAAAGGTATACATGGAAATAGGGTAATACCTACCCACCTACCTTCAAAGGTTGCTTTTATTGTGAAAAATTTAAATTGGATCAAAAATAAAAACAAGCCTGCGAAATTTGAGCAAAATTAGAATTTTCAGGTTAACGAAATTTCCTTGATAGACCATAATTAATGGCACAACTAACATTTGAATTATATAACGATAAAACAAATCTGTATCAAAAAGTATATTATCCTTAATATTTTTCCCTTAATTTTTTCTTACCTTATAACACAAGAAGAGCAATGTAGTCGGGGGAAATACCAAGTTTCCTGCTTGAATATTGTATGGCGGAAGGATGCAAGTTGTTCACCGGAACCCGTATCAAAATTCTTTCCGAAATGAATTCCTGGACCAAGGAGGTGTCAAAGTGGTCCTTCAGAAATCGATTTCTTCGAAGGTTTCAAGAGAACGAAGAAGCGACCGAGAACAAGGAGGACGTTGGGAAGGTAATAAGGCGGCTGTTTGTCGTTCGAAATGTCAAATAAGCGTAGCAGACTTACCCGTTAGAGCATTCTGATCTTTTCCTAACGTTCTACCTTACCTTACTGCTGTCACATTCCAAGTAGACGTTCTTCCTTTTGTTCACGAGGTGTTTAGAATATTAAAACCTTGTATAATATTAACAGACAGAAATACAAACGATGTGCATTTATTAAAAGACCAAGCAAAATTGATTTAAATTATTTATTGCATCTAAAATGGCGAATATAAAATAACTGTTAAATAACAGTTGCTCTTTTCTTATTAATATTCATCGTTTTAATTTAATCGTTATTTCAAGGATTGTAGCAACGTTTCGAACGTAACAGATGTTATCGTTATTAAATTAATTAAGTCGACTGAGAAATCTATTAGCTTCTGGCATCGCCGATCGCATGCAATATTCCGGCTAGTCCTCTGTAATCAGTAATCATCATTGAATTTGATTTGGTTCATCGATTGAGCGGAAGACCGATGATTGGCCGATTTAGGGACTAAATTAATTAATGACCGTTCCTCCGTAGCTTGGCCGCTTCTGCATCTTCCCCTCTTCTCTTTCCAGCTATACTCGGTCGAGTACACTTGGTCAGGTACGAATAATAGTTTAATCACCACTCCATCGTATTTCTGGCGATGCACGGAATTCTACGATCCATTGGCGGACATTGCTGGTTTTCCTCTGTTTCGATGGATCTGTTACGAATCACTGTAAAACTTTGAATGTTTAATAATTTGTTTAGAAGCAGAAAATGTTCGTATACTACAAGAAACTGTACAAGTGAAGGTTATTTGATGTTATTTAAGGAATCTATTACAAAAACTTATTAACATGTTGAGTGCCATGCCGAAGCTATTGAAAATTTCGTTATATAGTAATTTTATTTTTAACAAATTTTGAGTGTTATTTTGACAATATTTCGTTATTTCAACTATTTATATATTGAATTCGTATTTCAAATATTTCTAATTCCTAATAATATAGGTGACAAATTTCTATGGAAATTCAAGAGTCGCCCATATATGTTAAACGTTTATCTAAATTGGTGACCTAATGAGCTTCGATTCTCATGACATCCAGCAACCGCAAGTCGAGCGCTTTGGATTCGCTTCTTTCACTCTTTCGAAAGTTTTTCTATCTTCTGTTGTGTCGTTGCTTTCATTTTACGAAAGCAATTAGGTCAATGAGTCTATTAAAACTTAAGCAGCTTTGGTAAATGTATTGCACTGCTGTTTCATTCTATCGTGAACAGTAAATTACTATTGGATAACGATTTAACTAGCACGGTTAAAAGCAGTCCTTAGAATTTTCGACTGTACGATATTTATGTTGTAAGATGTTAATGTATTGCTCTGTAAGAAATGCAGTACAGGTGCAAATGCGATGAAACACGAACAAGTAAACTTAATACGCCGTATCGTATCCAATCCACTTTCTCAATGTATAATTGCTTAACACATTGACTGCCACGGTAAAAACAGACGTGTGTGGTAAGACACGCTGTAATTCCAATGATTAATTTTCAAACGTAACCATTCAAATTACTAGTTTTTACTATTAGTCTAATACTAGCAATATCCACCGTTTATTTTATCTTTTCTGTTATTAATTATTTGATTATATCAAATTTGAAGCGGCGGTCACCAGTGACAGTTAATTCATATTATTATCCTTATTACTGTTTTTACGTTTATATCATAGGTTAATGCAATATTCTCTCGTAAATTATTATAGACTTATTGTTAATACCAGACTAGGATAGTTTGTATTAGTAAAACGTGTTTTTGTTTGGAGTAGGGTACTCTTAAATTATAAACACATGTTCGTATGTGAAAATTTGTTATTTTAATACGAAAAAAATTTAAATAACCAATTTTTATTATTTTTCATTATTAACGTTCTGATCCATTATCTACTAACTGTTTACGCTTTTAGAAGCTTTGGTATATTTCGTTAATACTAGAACTACCAACGCTTAATCTACACCTCCTTTTAAATTAGAAATAAAATAGAGAACGAAATAAATAAGACAGAATGATTCCTTATCTTAATAAAAATCAGCTAGCACTTTGACAAAAGCGTCTTGATAAATTTTGTAGTACAAATTAAAAAATGTGGAACAAGTCATTTTCAGCCCTTTAGTAGTTCTAGTGTGAATTTCAAATGTTTTTATTACTTACCTTATAAATTAAAAAAAAAGTTTTTCTATTCTATTGTTCGAAATTCAATTCATTATTTACCTTTATTTGTCTGTTTAAGGTGATGGTGATATACAAGACAATAAAAGACAAACTGATATCGACAAACGTAGCCTTTGGTACGATTTTGGGAGAACTTCTTTTGCCATCAGATACTTGTTTTAGAACTATTAAAACTCTATTATTTTTTCTTACTTAATAATAATGGAAGTAATTTAGATGTTCAATGCAAGTGGAGTGCCCTGTAAAATTAATTCATCAGTCAACACATAGTCAACACTCTGTGATGATTTCATTTTGTCAGTTGGGAAGAAGGCTCAGAAGCAATATTTATTTCTAATATTTACTACGTAAAATGTATAATTCAAATAATGTCATAAACAGTCGTCCCGCTGAAGTATATTTTGATATTGATTATCCGTTAGATTCGATTTTCTTCGCGATAATACCGTCGTACATAACGCAGTACACACGTGTACATACTATGTTGTGTCAACATGTTATATCGTTACATCGTTTACGAGCATGAATATAAGCTAGTATTGGAGTGTTACTGTTTGCAATGTAAACCACAAACAATTGATTGGCATTAACGTAAATATGATGCTAAGTATAGAGCTAATCAATTCTGCATACGTTTCACAAATATCGCTGATGATTTGCCACTTGTCTAGTGTACTTGACTATTTGAACTTTCGACTATACGAAGATAAACGATATTTGTTTCTTTTCGACACTATCAAACCTATTCTGTTAAAACTTTTTTTAGTTCAATTTCTCAATCGCAGTAAAGTATTGATGCATGGTTTAACGACAAAAAAGATTCGTTCTAAATTCCGTGAAGTAATTAACCCTTTGAACTCGAAGCAGTTTTACTACAATTAAGTCTAGGTTCCTTTTCCAATAAGGCTCTCAAAATTCCAAAATAATATTTGGAAAGAAAAGAGTTATAATACCCATGAATGTATAGTTAATTTGCTATATTCTAATATAAATAACACTTAAATTTTGCATTTTATAACATTGTCATAAATTATTTATGTCACTTCAGGGTTAAAGGGTTAAAAACAAAATCGGTTGTATTCATTATTAATTTCAACTTATTTCTAGTTGATATATCTATTATGTAGTATATATATCTATTTTGTCAAACCGCTTTTGATATTTTTCCATTCTAGCTACTTTGATAAACAATAAAAATGACCGAATTTTAAAACAAACTCCCTTTTTCTATATCGTGAAATTGATGTACTGTTTGCTACAATTGAAGAATTTTAAGTCATCATGGAGTAAATAAATTTCTCTAAATGTTACAAAAAAAGAAATAAGGAAGATAAAAACTGAACAATTTCAGAGACAACTTACCCAATATTGTACCTATACTTTTCTCGGTTTCGTATTCCACGTATTATGTACATCCGTACATATATTATCTACTGAGCGTAGATACAAGTTGATTTTCATTCAAGCGTATTTAATACGTGACTATGTTGAAGCTCATAATCCGCACTTTAAGGTACTTTCCTCTCACGTATGTAAGTATGTATATAGATTTCTATATGTAGCCAGATATGTACATGCGCCCAGTAGGTACATTAAATGGCCGAAGTTCAAGTGCGGAGTTTTCGAAAGTTGTTCGATCTCGTGAGCAAGTTCGGCGAGTGTTGGCGCTCGATAAAAGTGTTTCCCTTTTCCTGTGTAGTTTATACCGAAGCCACGACTGAAACTTCTGGCTTCTTGACCAGCCGGTTACGCCTTCTTCCGCCGGTTTTTGTGATCCCTGGACATTCACAGGGTCACCGATAACAACGAAATCGTATCGCCTTAAGGTACTCGCAGTACATTAATAATTCAGTCTTACCGTCGTGATTTATCCTAGCTGTTATCAGACTTCGCTGTTTCTTCGTTACCGCCCCTGTTTAAACGTAACAGAATCGTCGTTAAAATCAACATACCAGAAAAGAAATTCGGGCAAGTCTCTTATAATACTAGTATTAATTTGTTAACATTTCATTTTATTACAGTATGTAATTAATGTAACCGTATCTAGTAAAATTGTTCAATATGTATAAATGAAAAGTTTGAAAAAGTATTAGTTCTCCTTATAGAAACGTTTAAATGGAATTAATATGAATCTTAGGATATTTGATTTCGATCTGTATATAACAAAAATGTTTCTTTCTTACACTTACACTACCAAAACCGTTTATAACAACCGTTAAACAGTTTTATTCCCTGGTAAATAATAAGTATTTTGAATGGAAATATAACAAAATAAAAAGCTTAATTTAAATTGTCACCGTCTGAATAATCCATCATTGTTGAAGATATAATCCTTACTAAAAAGAATGTAAATCTTCTATAATTTAAAAACAAATATTATATAAGAATTATTATATATCATATATGTGAATAAATAACATTTATATAGATATATTATTAATACCTAATATAATATCATCATTGTTTATTACAATAATATGTAACAGACAAAATTTTAAATTCACTATCCTTTACGAGAACATTTTATTTAATATTTTTCTTTCAATTTCATCCAATTCAATCCGCTGCTTTGCTATAATTTTGTATGAAAGTACGTCTGCATAAAAATATACTAATAGGTGAGTATTGCAACCAATTACGTTTACGAGCTGTTCTGTAATATAACGAGGGAACGGGGAAAAAAGTAAAATATAACGTGGCATCATGAATATTCATTGAATTTGTTGAAATTATTATATGATATGCTCTTTATGCCCAAAACCGTAATGAAATACACTCGATCTACAAGGCTGACGGCGCGAGTACGTACACAGGTAGAAATGCACATGAGAACGGTAAATTAAGCATGGCGCGTCAAGCGGGACTTTATAATCCGGAAATTAAAGGTGTATTATATCCGGAGGAGGAGTAGAACCGGCTGTTGGTAGACATGGCTCCTGACGAAAGGCGCAGTCGTTTGTGGAGGTGGCGATGGAAAAAGGAGGCCTGTTGGAGGTTGAAGCGTGGAAGGAGCAAAAGGAAACATTGGCGCGGGAGGGTAAAAGGGGCAGAGGAGGAAGCTCGGTATACGGGAAATAGAAGAACTGAGCGAGGGCGAAGTACTAACTTTTCTTATAAGATCTAAAGTTTCCGCGTGCTAAGACCCTCCTTCCCTTTCTTCTTCCTCTTCGTCTTCTTTTTCTTCTCCTCCTTCTTCTTCTTCTTCTTCTTCTTTCTCTTCCATCTCTTTCTACTTAGCTTTCTAGTTTCTTCTTTACTCATCAGTAACTTGCACCGTCCAATACGCGGAAGCATCCATAACGAATGGAGATGTGGCGGGAAATATTAGAGTTTTTAAACGTCATTATTAGTTTACACCCCGAGTTGAATAACTTTTGGACTTCGTTCATGATATTCCGAACCTTGCAATTACTGAACTTTATCCTTTGCGATATCCGTACGTTTTCGCATTCGGTCATTATAAAATAATAATTTAAATACTATATAGAGTCTAATAATATATCAAGATTTCAAACAAATTAAGGACAAATGCATATAAAATGAAGGTTTCTTATTAAACTATGACAGTTGTACAAAGGTGTTCAAATCTAGCATGCGTTACATATTTTTGAAATTATTTAAACATATTTAATTTCATGGAACAGTTTGTTGTCTTTCCTTAGCCGAAATGTTTTTACTCGAACCTGTGGCAGTCAAGCTTCTGGCTGATCAGCATCTACCAACTTTGTTCCGGTCGGGCTGAAGCAAAGTCAAGGCCAACCCTTTGCGGTTGATTAACGCATATATGCGTCCAAACAGAACAATCATAGCAACTTACAAAATCGTATATATGTTTATCAAATATTGTCCTCCGTTTTTGGCATAAATAATAACTACAAGTGTGGGCAACAGAGATTTATAACATGTGCTTTAAAGAATGATGTAAAAGTTTTTGTATTTTTAGTAAAACAGATTTATAAAAAAAACTTTCATGCAAATATATTTACTGGATCTCTTGTAATTACCTTGTATAAACATTCTATATTCGTATAAGGAAAATTCTCATTACTTAAACTGTTACTGAAAATGTTTTTATCCGGATGCACCATGAGAACCATAGCGATCCAAACCGATAAGCAACGCTCTACGTGTGTTCATCGAATTGTTATCCCTTGGGAATAAAATGAAGTCTGTTTACAATTTGGGAAACAAGTTTAAAACTGCCACCTGGACAACAATTAGTCTATATAATCAAAATTTAGTAGCAATACAATACGTTTATATTACAAATTCTAAAGTGGGCACTCGGGTACCCCAATTGAACAACGTGATACATTTCGACTATTGACATATGAGTTAAAAAGTGCTATAGCATGTACTGTGATTTCGAATAAAACAGCTAACGCGTTGAAAACTGGCAGAATATCATTTATCAAAATTATAGCAAAATTCTGATACCAATAATTGATAACGTTATAATGTATTGATCATTCCTTTGGAAATAATTATAACAAACATTTTACAATTTTATTTCAAGATTTGTCTTCATCTCTTTAACGAATTTGCTGAGTTTAAATATAGTCGTGCAAGATCTAACCATTATCGATATAGCCTCTGTGTGCATAACCTAGATCTGACCTGAATAAGACCACGAGTACTGTACCTTTTCGACAAATTGTTCCAAAAGAACGAATGATGGTACTTAAATTTATTTCTGTTAATGGAAAGATCGGATAATTAAACATTGGAAAAATGAGGACGAAGAGAAAAGGGTCGAATCGAGGATAAATGTAAATCGAATTTATTTCAATTCGGTTGACGTACATGGGAATTCTATCATTAATGAACTTGGAAAATTCGTAATTAAATCACCTACTTCAGAGAAAGTTTGAAAGACATACGAATAATAGTCGCGTAACATAAAATATAATTATCTTTTCATTTCTTGAATTTAATTAATTTAAAGACATTTAAATTAACGTATGTGTGTCTTTCCTTTACAGTATATTATCTTCGTTACTTTAATTTATAATGCCATAGCTTTAGCTTGATAGGTAGGAAATAAAATATCTTCAAGGTATTCAGTCGCTAATAAAAATGGATAAATAGAAATTACATTAATAATTATGTCAATAAAATAGGTAACTTTTACTCTTATTATGTGTATAATATACAAAATATCCCACGTTTTTTTTTTAATAAGATTGTAAATGACTTTAACACTAGAACTACCGAATAGATCAACATGACTTGTTTAAGATTTTTCATTTTATATTACAAAAATCTAAACGCTTTTATCAAAATCTGAACTGAGTTTTATTAACACAGAGCATCATTCTATGTTTGAACTTATATTCCACCTCTTATTTATTTAGTTTTCTATTTTATTTTCATTTTAACAGAAAGTGTAGGTTTAACGTCGGTAGTTCTAATATTAAGATAAATTCAAAAAGCATATTCCGTGGCACTTTTATTGACTCAATTCTAGATTTACAGAAAATTTTATCGTAAAGCTTGTTCAAACTGCATACTAGCTTTTGCATCGAAACAAAGTTATCTTTTCGTTTTTAAGAACATTGTCTCTGATCGTATATGTTTCGTTTAAAAAGTATCTGTGGAATTTTGATCGAAAAATTTGCTACTCTTTTGGCACGTTTAGACCAAACAAGCGAACGTTTGTTCGCTCTCTACTTCGAAAAAATTCAAGTCCAAACGAACATTCATTCATGTCTGATAAATAATTCGTCAAACGTGTTGAAATGCGAACAATTGCTCGGCGAATATTCGACACATGCTAGCACGATTCGTTCAGAAATTGTTTGGCTCGTACACAGTGTCGAGCACGATAGGCTTCCCTAGGGAAACTGGCACAGTAGGAGAAGAAAACGTTCTGTACTTTATTCATCTTTAGTGAGTACTTTAATTACTTCGATTTAGTAGTTATTGAAAAGCAAATTGCCTAATTTAGTAATTTAGTAATTTAATGATTTAATAATTTAGTGGTTCATTCTCTATTATTTCAGTAACTGATATTATTCAAATTAATAATTTACAAATTATTACTACCAGATAAACTAATCCGCTTTTAATAATTACTAGATCACTAAATATTTAAATTAACGATTTCCTAAATGACTAAAATTAGTAATTTAATATTATACTTGAGAAGTTAGGAATTTAGTAGTTTATTAATTTAACCCTTTCTACTCGGTTGTCCCCTCTGAGGGGTCAGGAAAAGAATGCAGATGACTTTTAAGACAAATATAACTAATTTATTTTTCTTTTTTTAAATTTCTTTCCAAATATAATTTAAATAAAATAATTATTCCTAATACTATATTATCTTACCTACGATGGTATGTTGCTCACTATTTTGTAATTAAGTATTCTCGAGTTGCTGGTAAATAATCTGAAAAAAGTTTCGGAGTACAAAGTACATGGCAGGATATACATATTACCTAGTAAGATTTTGAATATAAGACAGAATAATGTAATCACAGGAACGAAAACTTCAATTTCTAAAAATATTAAAGGTATGAACCTAAACCGAAATAAAAGAAATTTGAAATTAGAAAATTTCATATCAACATTGTTTTCAAGGCAAACTTCGTGATAGTATTGCCTTGAATCTGACAGCCAAAATACATACGACATGTATAATAGTTCTGAACGTTGTCCTAGTTTCTCGACACTAATAAAATCCTTCCCTATCTGTTCTCCTTTAAGACTTTTGACCTTTTTACAGTGATCGTAGACCTCGTTCGATCGAACAGCATACATTTACTTAACCCTAGCATCTTAGTCACCTTGGATCACTCTGACAAAGTCTCGTGAGTCTCGAGCTAAAACTCTCGACCGCATTCAAGGCTGGCTGTCGCTTCTAGGAGAAGCAGCTGTTATGGTCGAAATCACTTTTCCCCCTCCTTTCTCTCTTCAACTCATGCGCTTCCGTCTCCTCTGGCCATCCCCATTTCGCAGCTCTCTATTTCACTAGCTTCGCATGCTAGTGCCTCGATTACGCTTAGCTCGAGTGTACGAGCACCGAGCAAGCCTCCTATGGGGTAACCCTCGAGGGCTTACGTGCTTCGAGCAATATCCGAAATACTCCCGCAATAATCCTTCCTTCCGATTTAACCTCTTTCACATGTCTTCGTATACACACGTTTACCACCCATGATTGCATAGTTCTCGTTCTCTTGTAGATACCCTTTCCAGGTTAGGAGCGCAGGATTTAGAAAATGTGCTCAAGAGGGTGCGAGAAAAATCTGAACAGGATTATAGGAGATGAGTAAACTTTTGCTATGCTCTCCTTTCCCTTATCGTTCCTCGTTGGTAAACTCCTGTTTAAATAAACTGCAGTTCGTAATATGTTGATTATAAATTGAAAAAGGGATTCGCATATCTCGAATAAAATGTTATTTTTCAAATAATACAAACACGGTATAGTATTTTGTATACGAACTTAATATTTTAGATCTGTTCTTATCGAAACAGTATCATCGCAAATGATTGGCATGATGTTTCTACAGTCATAAATCATTATAACATTATATCCAGGCATTATATCCATTGCCAATGTTGATGGTTGTATCGCCTGTCATATACAATTTAGATGTTGTGTTCAATTGTTGGGCTTCTATAGAAGAAAAAATGAGAGTGTAGCATAAAGAAAATGGTTGATAAACGAGTACAGGTATAGATTACGGGTATAAACGAGTTTCAAAATATTTGAAATAACAGTTGAATAAGAGTTTTGAAACTTTCATAATAATTGTTATTGTTCAAAATTTTCAGCCACTGATTGTCTCTACCTACTACATTTGTAGTAGAAGGTTTTTTTAATTTTACAATTGGATTTGGATTTGCTTGTAATCGAATGTCCAGTCTATTCAAAGAGAACCCGTGGGACTGCACCTCGTCGATCGTGGTCCAAATCTCTTCCAACAATAATAGTAACAGTAACCGTAGCAATAACCGAATTATCCGTCTCGGTGACCCATGTTTATACACAACACATATGTGTAGAGTGAAGGGACATCGGAAACATTCTCGAAGTGTCCAGGGCTGGCCCTAATTATACATATGCTTACTCACTATGGTAATTCCGGTATGTTTAGTTTAACCACTGGTGATGCTTACAATTTATTGCGTAAGCTTCGTCAAGACGATACGGCGAAAATTTATATAATTTTCGGAGGACTTATTTTATGATTTCAAGCGCTCCAAATAGCGGCCGAACCGTTTTATATGACTTATGCAAGTCGAAAATTAATTTTACCAGCGATTAATGGTACTAATTTTAAGCTGGCGGTTTTTTCCTGCACGGCATTTTGCTATGAACGCTGCATCGCTTACTATAAAGTGAGGCATGCATTGCTGCAGCTGCGAAGCAGTCTATACCTTACTGTCCCAACATGGCCATGAGGTTCTTGCTGTGCAGTGCGGTATCTCAACAATAGTAGCATGTGATCCCCGATTCGAGTACATAGTTGCAAATGGAGGGGGGGATCAGTCGTGCTGATGAATAGTCCCATGGGACAGTAGGGTTTACGAATTCTGACGTGGCAAGACCGCCGTGGACAATATACCGTCCACGTTGTCACGCTCTAAGCTTTTGCTGCTGTGGTTTCTCCTTGTAAAGAAATGAAAATATCTTCAACACATAATTCATATACTACACCACAATTTACAAAATGTTATCATGACTATTACGATAAACATCCCGTATGATGGTGGATTGTTAACCGAAGACCTACGAAAAAGTTGTTACGGATGTTCTTTTGATACCAAATGCGAGAGAGTATTACAACATTGTTAACTTGCTGTTCATTTCTGTTATGACAGTTGTTGCGAACTTGCTGGTCGGAGTTTCTGTGATATAGTTCTGTGCTATAATTTCCAATGTATCAAAGGTTGTTTGTTGACTAGCACTAATAATAACCGTATAAATTTATAATTCGCTAAGATTGTACATGTTCTAAAGCCGTTTATACCTCACAGCAAAATTTTTTTATTTTTTTTTAGTGTTTAAGGTCACATCCACCTTGTGGATTATTAGTGACCACGGTTATCTAGTAAAGCCGATCATGTCTAGAGTAAGCGGTATAGATCAATACCTTTTAAAACATTGTTAACCAGCAAGTTTACGCAGAAATACCAATACTTAAATACCAAGAAAAGTATTTTTTTATAATAAAGTGACTGAACTCGATGACCAAAGGCTTTAGTAATATTCTATATTACCCTGTGTTTTAAAAATTGAAATAGTTAATCCAAGTGCACACACGAGTTATCTCGTCAAAATGAAATTCAATTTGTCGACTTCGATTTACGACCTTAAGTTTAGGACATTTATGACTTCGTGGCCGATGACCAACAGATACCTGCCTATTTAAGTGTAGCGGATAGCGTACAGGCAAAGAAATACCTGACATGCAAACAGCTAGCACAGTTTATTACACGAACGATAGCAAAGCTATTTTTGAGAAAGCCTTTTTCATCAAATAAATTCTAACAAAGCAAGTTCTGTAGATAGTTGGTCAACGGCCTCGATAGTGAATCGCTGGTGTCACAAACCCTGGGTTTCCCCAAAAAGCAACCTACTGTCGGTCGCGTTGTAGGCCTCGGGCCCTGGGAAATCCTGCTATGTCACCATTTCCATCAACCGGCGGTACCCTCGCCAAAAAACGCACCCTCGTTTGGAAAATCGTACTACGGGCACACAAGTGGGGAAGTGTGAGTTAGCGGAAGTTATCGAATTAGCGATTGGCTAACTCCACCGTTTTCAGGGGTTGGTCAAAAGTAACGGCGACAAGAAAAAATGTAAGAACAACGAGAGAGTTCGAGAAGAGACCTCGACGAGAACTGTCGCAAAAATAAAGAAATTAAAAAGTAAAACTGAACACTGTGATTTCATATAAATCCCGGATCCCATATCCACAGGAACATCCAGCAAAGCGGGCCTTTTCCTTCGTCCTTACATTAACTTGAAATTATTTATATATCACGTTTAGTAAATATACAAGCTGTCCTTTTGTATCGTTCGTTTTGGATGTTAATTCTCGAATATGTTAATATTCCAAAACCATGCGTCATCAAATTGTGTATCAGTGTTAAAACGTATGATTGTTTCAATTTTTCAGTATTTAATTTGCTTAGGAGCAATTGTGAAATCCCTGATAATAATTTATTTGTACTGATTTTTTTCTACAGTTTAATAGTGTATAATTATACTAAAACTGCAGGGCACTTTTAATATCTTTCAAAGCGTTTAGCCGGTTGCAGTTGATATCTGTCTTCGCTTTTTTAAAAAAACAATGAATAAGTGGTATATAAATGCAGTGATATCGCAATGATAAAAATCGGTCATCTGCATCCGCTCTTAATTAAAAAAAAAAAATTGGATATGTACTTCAGTGCTTCCACGAATGTCACGGCATATATGCATATAATGCTTGGAAAAAAATGATTAAGAAACAGCTGCCTAGAAATGGAATATTTGTATCGAAAGAAGCACTCCGTTTTCTACTTCACTTTCATGAAATACCAAAAAAGGAAATGGGACGAAGGACTAAGGACTATAGTCTTACAACGTGCTCGTAAAAGTCGTAGCGAGGCCGGAAGCACTCTCCTATCCCTGACAGATATATCGCCTACATGCTCAAGTTTAATGGCGGTTACTTATTCACATGGTCGAAAGAGTGTTACTTTCACGAGATAGTAAATAATTAGTTGACTCAATGAATTTACCCTGTCAACACAATGAGACTACAATATGTTCATGCGTTGAGTACCGCGTGTCAAAATATTTCTATTGAACAAACGCCGCGGCGTGATGTTTCCTTTGTAGGTAAACACGCTTCATCCGTGTATTAACAAAATTTGTTTGTAACTGGTATATGAAATACTTTACATAATATGAATTAATAAAATATATTCCGCTGAAGTGTGGAAGCTAGGTCAGAGTAAAAAAAGGAAATACAATTACATTCTGCAGAGTTATAAGAATGAATTTATACTTATTTTGTACATTACCTGCAAAAAGTTTAGCATTGCTTGCTGTTTTGTTCTAAAATTGAACGTCCCAATAAATTTTGTACTCAGTTATTGTTAATGTGTTAAATGTTAACCAGCAATTTATTGCACAAAACGGTAGTAATATTTTACAAGATTGTTTTTATAAACTGATATTTTGTAAAGCTGGTTGTGTATTTAAATTTGTTATGGTCCGTTTAATCTCCTAGATGTGCATAGGTGGTTGGGAATAAAAAGATCATATGAAATATTTTTCAAAAGACTATCTTGCAGATAAGTTTCATTAAAATCGGGGCGTTACACTCCAGTGATGTATTTTATATGTTTTACAATTCGTTTACTACCAATTAAATTTAAATGATTTCTTTAATTAGGGGAAATATCACAATGGCGTGCATTGATCCGTAATCAAAGTTCATTTAGTTACGTTACACTAGATATGTGAGAAAAGAGAATCTTCGGTTACTTTTAAAAAGCAAAACACCAAAGAACTTTCTTGGAGAAAGAATTCTGATTTTCTGAAGAAAAGAACGGACGAGGGAATTGAACAACAATCGCTTTTTATTTGACACGTGGAATCTTTTACGCCGGGGAAGGAATCTTTTTGTAGCTACAGATAAAACGCTTTCAGAATGTGGCTGCGAGAGTGTCTTCTTCGATAGTTCATGTTGGTGTTAGGAAAGGAAAGGGTATCGACGTGGTTCGATGATAGGAAAACACTCACTGTGCTGATAGAGAAATATAAGTGTAACAGGATTTAAAATATTACGTTTATTCATGTTTTTTGTTTCTTTACTATTATAATTAATTCTTTGTTATATTATTAGGAACCTAGTTTTCTTTTCCAATGAAGCTTCAAAATGTAAAAATCCTATTTTGGAAGAAAAGGGTTATAAATACTGATATTCCATTTACTTTGATTCCTTTCGTTACTCTATACTTAAATTTTACATTATAAAATATTTTAGTTGATTACTTATGTCACCCCAGAGGCGCTACTTAAGTGCAAAGGATTAATTTACAATTGTAAAATATGCAAAACTGTATATAAACAGTATAACAAAGTTTTTACTTTTTAAAATACGTAAGCAGGGGTTTAACAAAATAACGAAAACACTTGGTATATTAAACTTTAATTAAATCTGTATAAGGGGATAAACAAAATTAGGGTCAAATGTGTTTCTCCGACTTCACATGAAAGTTGTTTAAGATTTTTATGACACTGTTCACAAAAAAATGGCGGACTGCATTAAATGCTAATGGAAATTCTATCTGACAAGGTGCTTTTATTATTTTGTCCAACCTTGGAGAGATTTTATTAAAAATTAATATCATAATTTTTAAGTTTGTTAAACTTTTAGTTAAAATCTTATTACTTTCAGTACAAAGCTAATTATAACGGTTTTCGAGATATTTCCACGGAAGGGTGACAACATTTTTTTTATTTTGAAGAATGCTCAAAATAGTTTGGTGTCAAAATGGATTGAATAACTGCTATTACAAAAGTACAAAATATTATGAAAAGGTGTGTAAATAATTGTACACAAAAAAGACGATGGAAGAAAAATATATGTGCTAAGGTGTTATACGATAATGTCTACAAGACAGGTGCTCAGTTAGAGCTGACTGCAACGCGGGTGATAGTGCGTACATTTATAGCTAGGGAGTTCGCAGACATCCCCAAACTCTAATTAACCAACGTGTTATAAAGAAGCCAGAGAGGAAGGATCCGTTATTTTCAGTACACATAAGATGTGGAGTTTTCCACGAAATTTACGAAATATTAATCTTTAACACAAAATATTTCAAAAATTAAAAAATAAATTATTGAAAAAATTAAAAAGCACTACAAAAAATGGTTTACATATTTCTGTTCATCCCAAACGAATCTATAAGAATGATTTATTGAGAATGACAAAATCAGAAAGATTAAAACGTTATGGTATAAGATCCACGCGAAAGTGCCTCTCGAATCGGAAGTCAGAAAACGAGGGCGTGGTAATAAAGCTAAAGAATTGCGCGAGATTACTGTATCGTTGCAAAGAGCTAGGCGATGCTTGCTAGAAGAATGTTCTCAAGGAACTGACTTCCCCGACCGAGGAAAGTCCTCGCGCCGCCAACGGCGAAAACAGTTCAAGAGCCTCGAGGGTGATGTTCGACAAGGCTTGGCGTTTCGTTGTTTGGGCCTGACGTTTCCCAGCTCGTTAAAGAATAAAGAAGTGCTGGAATTTTCCGACAATTGAGTAATGCACATCGTGTTTACCTACTTTCGTTTGGAGAAAAAAAACATTATTTTGTAGCGTGGTGGTCGGTGGGTGGTGCTCGGGGCGCGAGTACGTCGATGCGGTCTACACATAATTAAAGGTCGCGATGCGGGGTTCAAAAATTGCTTTAAACGGAGACAGGTGTGACGGCTTTCTCGAGTGTCCTACTGCGCAAATCGACCCGGAAGAAAACGAGGAAAACGCTAGCCCTCGGTTCTCGCTAGAGTTGTAGTTTCTCCAAAAGTTCGCAAGAACGTCCCATTGGCCCGGAAGCAGACTCGCTAGTTCTGGTTGACTGTTTTTGATTGACTTTTTGCCAAATCAGCCGGCCTTTATGCCGATTTGGAGAGCTGGTTCCGCACCAATCGGCGTTCCGTGACTTGGTGTGTACCGAATTTTATGGCTCTCGCTACCTGCGACCGATGTCCGCTCCCGCGAGCTACTTCCGAAACGACGAATTTTTTCTTATAATCTATGAACTATGCTACAATTTTCATTTAATGTGACAAAATCCTAATATCCAGTGCTGTAGAAGTACCGTGTTGTACAAAGGTATTCGTAATTTTCTTATCGTGTTATAGGATGCGGTATTGAAGGAGGGCTACCTGTAGGTGTACAATTTGCTTCATTAAGTTAAAGATTTGCTTCTATACAGATATTTCTTTGCTGCGATCTTCGAGTGTTTACTTACTTTTGTTACCTACTGTATTAAGGAGTTCCATATTAGGTGCTGATGCTCTATATAGCAGCACACGTTATATCGTTAAGATAAGAGGAAAATTGATAAAGTCGGAATAGAAAATTTGCCCAAATCGCTCTCATCAATATTTTTATGGCTTGACCTATATTCACAATCTTCAACGACCGTCTTGAAGAGAGAAATTGCAAACGGACAACGTAAATTACTTTCCAAGAGTAAAATTCCTACAACTTTCCGACTGAACTACTTCTATTTTTTTTGGATTCCTCAAGAACTTATACCATCCCGTGCATTCTTAGTTATTCTCGTGCCTTAACTGGAATTTCGAACTTTCAAAGATAGGATATTTGAAGTTTAAATCATTCGCATAGCAGCACCGTATAATCGCGCTATCTATTCAACACATTTACGTGTATATGTGTAGGTATTATTTACGATCAGTAAATCTAAACCTATTTTTGTTTTGTGCTTAAATTAATCTTCGTAATTTTCCGTCCTCATACCATTTCCTAATTAATTTAATTTCTGCTATTGAAACTTCACTACCTTTTTGACTCATGTTTATATTTATCGAGATAATATTGTCTCGTCAACATAATGTTGTCTTCTAATAAGCAATCTATCGTTTCCTCCATTATAAAAATTAAAGCAAAGCTATATTGATAAATTTAGAATTGAAAGTTACTGTTTCCGAGCACATTTACTAGAATGATATTTATATTATTCTGGAAGGTCTGTTTTGAAATAAAATTGATATCAGTTGAAAGCTTATTAAATGTATTATCTTATCCCACCAATAAAATTTTCGTTACGATTTGTTTAACATAAAAATAATTATTTACAGTTAAAAGTTTGGAGAGTACGAATGCTTTTGTGACTCACTGTATCGGGCTTTCAACCCAAGGGGTATTCGCTGAATTTGATGCAATTCTGGCACGTTATAAAACTCGTAAAGATATTTCATACGTATCTGTTTATGTACAAACATCCATGTTAAAAGGGCGCAAGCAGCCCTTAAAGTTGGGGCTGGGAAAGTTGTTTTATACATAGGCAAGATAACTAGATGAGTAGGGATCTATGACTGGATAGTGCAACGAGCACTTGGAGAAGACCTAAGTTTTTGAACTGCTAGTTTTAGACGAAAATAATTTTTTAAATAGCAACATCATAAATCAACAAGATGGCAGGATTTGAGATCATGGGGACTTTCATGTAATGATTGAGAGGTATAATCAAGGACACTTTATCACTGGGAATCGTATTATCTAAAACTACTGGCTATGTCACCCAAATGAAAATATTTCGCACTATAACATTAGCTGACAGATTAACTTATCACTACTCAAGCATTGACGAGCGACAAAAAGTTATTAGAGTTTCAAATTCAGTTTTCTCGAAAACAAAGCCGAATACAAAAAAAAAATGTAATCCCCCCTTTTGACTTATTTTTTTATATAGACTCACCCCCGTGCCGGTTGTACCACCAATTAATCCTCTTTCATTAATACTATGTTACAAGAACATACATTCACATTTATTAAACCTTTGTGGTCTACTGTCCAGCGGAATTGGATGTCGCATTTCGGTTGAATAAGTCCACTGTCCAGTTCCACTGGATGATAGATAGATTTCGTTGACATACATATAAGGATTTATTTTCCAGATTTGTGTTTCTTTTCCAATTATTCAAATTGACTTATTTCGTTCTTAAAATTAACTTGGACCTGGCTACCAACACTCGAATAAAATCAGTGGACTGGGAAGGGTTAATATATGACATTCAATATATGTTTGAAGTAAAGTATGACACCCATTATTTAATCCAAGAGTTCTAGTAACTGCAGTTAAAGTTCTCATTAACACATCTTTGCCGCTTGAGTTATGTCAAAATTCTGATTAACGTTTCGTGGTCGAACAATCCCAGCAGCTCCCTAATTTCGTACCGGATTCGTCCACGACATTCTACGTACACAAAAGAGAATCCTTCAGTTAAATAGTTTTGCTTGAATTCGTCCACGAAACCTTAGTTTACCTGCGCAGGATTTTGCGCTATGGTCGTCCGTATCCAACAGTTCCCTGATCTAGCATTAGCTTTGTCTGTAATTTATCTAACCTCAGTAGGTTCTCGACTGTACGCCGAGTTCATCTGCACATTCTCGTCCTGGTGACTCCTCGATTCCGCATCGGATTTGCTCACAAAGTTTCATCCTTCTGCACCACCCTAATATTATATTAGATTCCCTTGCACGTGATACCATTCTCAGAGGCTCTCTGACTTCTCGTCAAATTCATCCTTGTTGCTAACGGTCCTAATGGGTTCTTGACCTTACGTAGGGTGTATCTGCACACTTTAACAATTTAATGAACCATATTCTATATATTTAACTTACCATTAACTTACCATTTGTTTCGATTATCTTAAACGGTCCTTTTCTCTAATTGTAAGATCAAAATCACCATCTTCTAAACTCTCTGAACTAGTATTCACAAATTTTTCAGTATTTTTAATTAAATTAAATTTAAAATTTAAAAGTAATTTGATAAATATTTATTTATTTATTAAACCAATTGGAAGTTGTGAGCAATGCTACACTCTTTGTGGCTAATTTGATTAAAAAAAAAAACTTCATTATGAAGAATTATTTACTTTCATGAGTAATCACAAGGTATTCTAAGAACAATGTATGTGTATTGTATGGGTCATTTTATTCGATAGTGCATATGCGCACAAAAGTTGACATAGATTATTCGACGGTCGGAGGTGATTAGAATTAGCTTTGTAGTGGAGGGGGGAGGGGGGAGCAATATTATACCATGGTTATCACGTTACGTTGGACACTCTATGTATAGATGCTAGTCGGATGTCGAACTGGCCATAATACAATCGGCATCTGATCCTCCATATCTATAGGATGTCCAACGTAACGTGGTAATACAGCCCCCCTTCCCCCCACAAAATGACCCTAACTGATTCCAATCAACGAAAATTCTACGTTGGTTTTGTATTTAAGTCGATATATTTGTAGATAAGGTAAGTAGAAATCAAATTATATATTATGTATGGAACAGTCAAATTATGGATAAAAGCCAGTATGGCATCACGGTAACATGTCCCCTGTCAGTTTAATTAATGAATCGATATTTATCAGATTGCCCGGCCCTTTTGGACATTATTCATAATTTGATTATATTAATCACTTTGCCCATAACACCTCTTCTTTCCTGTACAATTAGCAGGAGTTTGGATTGGGTAGCATTATTTAGTATCGTGAACCAATATGAATAAGATTTACGCTGAGTTATATTGGATTATATAAAAATATAAGAATTTGACACCTACTGATAGAGCAACACATATAAGAAAAGGTTATTTAATGTTGTGACCATGACAATATATTTTAAAGTTACTGAAATTGACTCAGAGTTCATTTCTCCATATTTGAACCAGTTTTCTATTTTCCTAAAACCAATGGAGATAATTGAAATGATGAAAATGCGATAAAATGAAGCTATCCTCCTCATTTTGCTGCCACATCAAACGAAATGCCATTGGTTGTTCCCTAATCGAGCTTAACCCACTTTGGGTTCCGATTGAACTCAATTATCGAATAATTACCGTACTTCTCGTAATTAAAAGTGATGTTTTACAGGTATTTTGAACGTCATATTTTCTTACATGTATTAAAAATTAATCTACAGTGTAACTTTTAATCACACAGTGTTATTTTGGATTTTTGGGGGACTTTTAATATACTGCGTCGTAATAAAAAAAGGTCAAACACTGCTTTTTGATAGTTTCCCGCATGTCAGGGTAACTTACACGGTGAATTTTCATATATTCTTTATAAAATAAGTGTTTTATGTAATGCTTAATGTTTTTACATACATTTGAGTGTAATTGAAATTGAAAAAGTCAAATAAACCAATTAAATAGAAATTATATTATGTGCATGATATATTAGAGAATTAAAAACATTTGATAGAGTATGCAGCTTTTGATAATACTGTAGTACTGGACTTGATTGAATAATTTGATGTTTTATTTTAAGTATGGTTCATTAGGTTTTAACTTGTGTACTTGTCTGATAGTATCCTTGAAAATGATAATTAATTAATTACTTATATCTAATGTCGATGTTCTTACACTATTTTTCGGGTACGTTGATATGTCCTGTCTGGTCGTCCTTTGTCTACTTTAAAAATTGTTTTGCTGGAGGCCCTTTATGATACGTCTATTAACACGTTTACTGCCACAGTGAAAACAGACGTGTGTGGTCAGACACACTTTAATTCCAATTATTAAGGCTTCTGTCGATTAATTTTCAAATGTAACCATTCAAATTACTAGTTTGCACTATTAGTCTAATACCAGCAGTATCCACGGTTTATTTCATCTCTTCTTTTATTAATTATTTAATTATATAAAATTTGAAGCGCCGGTTACCAGTGACCACCATGGCAGTCAACGTGTTAATTGTTTGAAGAAATTAAATATCGGGGTTTTGCAGTGGTTGTAAAGTGTAATATTCCTTAACCGTAGAAGAAAAAACTAATCAACACAGATGGTAAGGGACCGGCCTGAATAATTGTATGGGTCGTAACAACATTTATCTCGCTTGGGTTCACTTTTTTTTTACATTAATAACTGTTTTCTATTCTTTAACTTCGAACTACATAATAATGATTAATAATTGCTTATAAATATTTTGAAAAGCTGAAAGTCCAAACAGCAAAATGTATTTAACAATTGAACAACTTGTTCGCAAAAGCACACGAGATTTTACAATCGGTGAAGAAGTACTAAACCTAATTTGGCACCCAGATATGGGATATTTAGAATCAGTCGTTACAATCGGACGGCCAGTATATAATAACGGTCGCAAATTTCGCGAGCTGGTAGTGGTCCAGTACGGTACGGCATGGTTTGGTGGATAGAGAGAATCGGCAGGAACGGACTTGAAGATAACCGTTGGAGGTCGAATAGCAGCTTGGCAACAACAACCTACCGCCTTGGAAACAGAGCGTTTAGATCCGAATGAAGTGTGCCGAACACGATTGCCCTTTGGCAGTCTCAGGAGACCACCGCATGAGACGTACCCCCGGCGTGCTGGCCAGTGGTTAAACAAGGAATTTGTCGACGGATGGCGGCAAAGCTGGCCTTACTTGGTGCGTACTGTAGAAAATGTTCATGAGTAGCAAGAAAAGACTTTGTAAAACCAAAAAATCGCGTATCTCGACTAACCATCTCGCGGCCAACGCCAATTGCGTCTTATGCGTAGAACCATTTCCAGCAGATTCATTGGGTGAAATGACTCTCGGTTCAAAGTAACATGGTCTGAATAAGAAATACGTGTTATGAACTCAGTAAAACAAAAAATTAGTTTGTTCACATTACAGGGTAATCATTTTCTGATAAAATATTAGTAGATTGAAACTTGAAGAATATTTTTATACTCAGTTTTTAGATTAATATAACTTACCTATTTTCCCAATTGAAATCAATAGAAACGATGGTTAATGTAACTTATAAGCATGTTCAGTATACTCCCAAAATAACTGAAAATACGAATATTTCATGCCTTGCACGAGATCTGTTACCTTATGTTTATTCACGTTCCCAGAACACGTTTCTATATGGGAATAATTCTGTTAAAAAAGCATCAAAGAAAGGTACATGTGATTTATAAGCTTAACAATTTTGCATAACACATAACATGGTGACATTAAAATTAATATAGTATAAGAAAAATCGCTAACAAAGCGAATGCTTACTCATGTTATCATGTTACATTTAGTTAAAATGCAGTAAAAATTTTAGTAGGCGTTTTAGAAAATGTAGGGTCTTTATTTGTAACTTCTACGATGATGATCAGACTAAGAAGCTGGAAATACTTCACTTAAAGAAGAGAGTGCGTTGACAAAATACATGTAATCTACCTACTTCAATTTTGTTAAGAAACCTACTTAATTTGTTAAGAAAAACATTCTAAGTATAATAAAAAGTCTGTGCTATAGCATCGTTCAAGCAAAACTTTTTAATCAAGATTTATAATTTTCTTAAATAATAAATATATGAATATTGAATAATCTTAGCTACACTTTTTTAGAATAGCCTCAGCTTGTATCATGAAACAATCGAAATCGTATTCCAATAATACCAACAAAGACAAAGGATGCAATATTAATCTGTTTTAAGACGTAATCTGTCGGAGTGATCGTAGATCAAAGGGCCCGCCTACATTCATATTCATATCTTTATGTAAAAAAGAATTGAATTAAATGTACAGTGAATAATAAAAGTATTTGTACACGTTTTAAAATATAATTACTTCTTTGACATTGGCTGGTGCGGAGAACAAACGTTTGGTGAGAATTTTCTCCAGTGCTTTTGGAAATAAATTAAAAGATATCGAGACATAAACGTATTTAAACATATTTAAATGATTAAGGTGTAATAAGAATTCATATTATTTTAATCGGGAAAGATCAGAGTATAGTTTGATGTTGAAATGGATTGAATAGTTGCATTTACAAAAGCATAAAATATTTTGAAAAATGAACAAAATGAAAAACTTATCGAACAATTTAATGCCTGTACTAATTTTCGGAACGTATATTCATCGAGCAGGGTGTATTTTTTATTTTGATCTTTTTTTGGGAACAGGTTATTAATCAATAAAGATTTCATAAGCACAATTATGTAGCTTATTTAATACAACTCAAATAGACGCAATAAATATTTGCTTTGATAAAAATGTTTCTTCGTTGTGAATTCCACGTGGTCACATATCTTCGTTACCCATCGTAACTCAATGCATTATTTCTAACGAATTTTCTTCTGAAATGCGAAAAGTTCTGACAGGTATACAAATTACAGTGCACGCAATTAACGACGAGAATTTCCGGGGAATTATCGTTGAAGCGTTCTGTATCAACGCGAACGAACGTTCTTCCCTTACCACGGCTAATTACGGATTATCGCCTTATGTCTTCGCAACAGATAAGAGAGACACGAAATATCGGGACAAGGAAGCGGAATGAGAATGGATCTTCCGAGCGCAACCCTTTGCTTCGGCTGCTTTTGGAATTCGCCACGGAATGTACCAAGTATCGATTCGCCTGCAGTCGAACTCTAATAGCTCTGAAATACGTGTAGCAGACAAGCATAGAGGTAAATCGTTCTCTTACGATCTTCGAAAATTTTTCACCCATTGCACACGTTTATAGCCTTGGGAATGGTTGTATACGAGAGTTAAACTACAACCGATTGTTGCTAATTAATAACGTTTTTGTTATCGAATCGAAGTAAAAGGAAGATTAGATATAATGTCCTTTATAACTAACCCTGCTTATTCAAATTCTGTTACGTCGTAAACACACCCCAAATGTACCATGTAAAAAACTTTCAAGAGTTTCCTATAACATTTTATAAAGAGCAATTTACAAAAATTCAAGGACTCAACATGTTCAGTTTAGTTGGGACGCCTTATGATCTACGCTCGGGAAACTCCCAAAAAAGGGACTTCTTGACATAGCGTGTAAATTACCTTTCATCCGCGTTACCCCCACTTCCGGATTCCCGACTACTTCCACACCCTTACCCAATCTTTTCAATCTATCAACAGTTTTTAATTTAATTTTGACACTCCCAAGATCCTTCTTTTTCCCTTTTCATTCTCTTGTGACAAAATATTCAGCTCAGATTCAAAAAAGATAACCATCGCGCACACTTCACCGAGGTACAAATTACTAAGTGTATTCTCGTCCATTACACAAATTATTGTATACGTTTCAATTTCACCACTATATTTGTACAAGAAGGAGTGTAAATGAATATTTTGTTTTATGTAACTGAATCTACAAGTGCTTTAAACCAGCCACACAGAATTACCTTGGCGTGCAGCAGAATTTTGAGGCCAGAGTCTTCTACTTCTACAAATTCCATTTCAATTTCTACACCAAGATTGCAAAAGGATCAAGATTATATTAATTAACAACTTAACACTAGAACTACCGACGTTCAATGTACTTTTATTTCTAAATTAGAAATAGAACAAAAAATAAAATTAATAAGGGATGAAACGTAAATTATTATATAAAGTAAGTGTTTATCTTTCGACGGAAACGTTTCAATAAATTTTGTAATGCAAAATTTTGACCCGATTGGTATTACACTTACATTTATGATAGAAGAGGTGTATTTTGAAACACCTGTTTTTATCTGTGATTCTTTCATTGTCGATCGTGACTTGCATTTACTGCTTTCTTTTTCCCCGCAATTTCCGTTTCCACTCTACTGTAGAAAGACGTCTTAAAATTCTTGCACTTTCCTTTCTTGCTTTTTTCTACCAGCCACATTTCCATCTTGACATAAAGAGCTATCTATCAAATAATAGATGCCATCTCTTTTACGATAAAGGCAGGACTGTACGGTTCTATAAATGTTAAGTTGTATGATTTTAAAATCTATTCCCTGAATTTTATATTTATTTAACTCTGTAGTTTTAAACGAGCTTAGAATATTATCCGTTATTTAGCTGCTTTGACATGTAGTTAAAAACACAAGAAGATATTCAAATGAACCCTTACCGGCAAACTTGCGCACCCTTTGGTTCGGCATTAGGGGGGTGGTACGTAACACTATTGCACTATCTATCAGGCATTGTTTGCCAAATTAACACTTCGACTGCCACGTCACCCACATATGGGTGACACTTGAATTTCTATTAAAAACCGTCGCCTGTATTAGAAATTCTTTCGTTTATTTGATTGAAAATATTCCTATTACATGTTTAAAATGATAAATTATAGAAATATCAAAATATTTCTGTGAAGACAGAATATAAAGTTTACCAAATGAAATTTTTAGAATCTACAGCGTGGCAGTCTAACAATAAGTGTTAATAAAGTCAGTTATTAAGAGCATCAAGTCACTCATAAGAAGTGATAGTAAAGAATAATAAAAAAGCTTCATAAGAAATAATAAAAACATTTAAAATCTTTTCAGTAGGGCATAGAATTAAAAAAAATATTTGATACGCACTTTTTATTATTATATGCAGGGTGGGGTTGAAGTCGTAATACAACTAGATAGTAAATAAATAAAAAAACAACTTGGTACAACATTTTTCATCTGGAACTTCGTTCTCGAGAAATTCGATCCCGAAGTTTATTCATTTACACGAACTGAATATGATTTGATTGTATCGTGTAAGTTGTTCTTAGTTGTCATTATCCGAGTTAGAGTTGATAAACATTTAGTGATATGATTGAAATAATACAATATATTTGTGTATATTTTTTCTTTTATTGTTAACCATTACTTTCATTACTGAAAATTTCTTCCCCAATGATATATAAACGACTGTGTTCTACAAATAAACAACTAAACAGATCGTAATACGCTGCCTTTTATTCTGTTAAGTTTTTCGAGAACTTTTTGCCTTAAATGCGCAACGTTTTGAATATTCTCTTTTTATATTTGTTCACTGTCGTATACTAGAACAGTGAAAATAGCATTTAAAGTTAAAAGTCCAACTCTCGTTTTGTTATTTATTGAAATGGAAAAGGTTTGTGTTAAAAAAAAAAAAAGTAAATAGCTTACAAAACATATTAAAAAATACTGCTTTTTGTAGTTTCTATAGGAAGGTATTAAACAATTTGTTTACTGTAACAACAGCAGAAAATAATAAATATCTCTAATGACAGCACTTTGTTAATATTTTTCAAATTGATAATTCTTATGTTTAGCATCAATTTATTCTAAATAAATATAGTTTAGATTATTTATATATAATCATTTCCAAGACCACAATTACTACGAGATCTCCTTTTATGAAAGTAACCTTGTAATATTTGAACGAGTCAGTAACCGTAATTTCACGGACATTTTAGATTTTCTCTCGTCGTAAAACGTGCAGGCGTGTGCCAAGGGTATACCGAAAACGACAGGGGTGAAAATTGCGCGTCAAGCAGAGCGCTCAGTAATTATTACTTCCATTTTTGCCAGGAGTAAACGTTCTACAGGAAGAAAAAAAAAGAGACGAAAAAGGTGGTGAAAAGTACGATGAAGCTATGGCTGTTACTTATATCTATATACCTGCCTCATCGTTATGAAATTCCATAACCGCGGCTCTATTCTCGAGTGCTTCTTACAGCACCCCCCTTTACCCCATGGTTCTAATGTTCCTGGCGTAATAGCAAGGACCAAGCTGGATAGTTCTATCCTATTCTTCTGCGCCACTTATCACATTAACCTGTTAAAGGAACTAATTAATTTTTTCACAAGCTACCCACTGTTTTCTTTTAATTAGAACTCATACGTAACGAACGTAAAATACACGTTCCGGTAATAACAATTTCGGTACACTTACCTGTTTTTACGCATATACCAGTAAAAATTAAGCTGATGTTAAAACGAGAGTTTTAGGTGCTTAAAATTGCTGCATCCTAATTGATTACTCTATTACGAGCCTTTATTCATTCGGTTCTAAGCAAAACCTACCAATAATTTTAAAGTATACGTTTTCATGATAAACATGATTCTCGAAAAATGTACACATACAATTCACTCATTTAATTATAAAATTATTAGGAAAAAGAATGCAGTCTGGAATCACTGCACTTCGTGCAAAAGAATTTCTGCTTATAATTTGAGTTTTAACCCTTTAAACTCGGATGTCCCCTCTGAGGGGAGATGAAAAGAATGTAGATGACTTTTAAGGGAAATATAACTAATTTATTTTTCTTTCTATAAATTTCCTTTCGAATATAATTTAAATGGAATAATTATTCTCTTCACTACTTTGTAGATAATCGTAAGTATTTTTGAATTACTGGTGAATAATCTGAAAAAAATTTCCGAATGCAAAGGGTTAACTAAGAAGCTGTTAAAGTAAAATAGTGAAAAGTCGTATCAAGTGATACACAGTTTATAGCTTACAGAAAATTTGTCTTTTATAATTGCGAAGGCTTTAATAAGTAATACTCACCCTTTTTGTGATTTGTGGTAAATTCACACAATTTGGTTGTCGCTTAATAAGGTTTAATGTTACTGATAATGGGTAAATTTACCCAATTAGTAACGTAATGAACTACAAATTCGTATAAGCTTAATTAGGAAATTCATACGCAGTAAATATCAACCATTGTATTTCAAACATAACTGCAACGATATACAATGAGAGACATCAGTTTCGTGGTAAGGCTAAAAAATAATCTTACAAAAATTGGAGATGCGATCGTTGTTATTTCCTTTTCTGGTTTCAAATAACCAGAATCGTGTACAAATTTCATGCGAGGAACGCCGTTTTGCTAGTTGTTAGAATCTAAGCGAGAAATTCAAGTTACTGTGATTTCCTAGTCATTGCACACGTGGAACGTCATCTTTTTATTTCTCTAGCTCGTGTTCATCGATACCATAAATAATAACGCAATCGCAAAACTTCTTTTTCTTTCTTTTTTTGGTTATGAAACTTCTACCAAAATATTTAGTAGAAGAATACCAAACGCGGCAGCATAATCTGAAACATACATATTTACCATGTATAATAAGTAAATTATGTATGTGAGACTCTTTCATCTCGATTTTGTACAATGTACTTATATGTCCGTTTATTTGCTTTATAACACTTTGCTTTATTATGTACTTTATAACTTATTTCTGGTTTATCTTTATGAGATACTTGTGGCGATCACGGAGAGAGCATCTTGCATTGCGAATAGCGTCACGTGTCACTCCTTGCCCTCAATCCGGCAGTCTACTACTCAAAAATAAATATCCACACACTCAAAAGTTTAAAACGGATTATAATCTCAATTTCACCTTTCGAATGCACTAGAGCTTATTAGACATTCCGTGACATTTCTTTGTAATTATTCTGCGGCGAGGGCAAAATGGTAATGCCTGCCGTGCTGTGAACAGTGTTTTAGCCAACTTTGACAATTGGTTGAACTATCGGCAAAATACGCACACTAATAGTACTTTTGGTGCTCACCGATAGTACTTTTGCTATATACCAGAAGTATGTCCTGCGTTCTTGCGTCAACACTGTGTTCTCGACTCTATCCTTGGAAGTGACCTCTCATTGCCAGCGGTATTGCATGATAGGTAGTCAAACAAGATCGCAAGAGAAGCAAATTCACCTACGGAAGTAAAGAGGAACACACAGTCCAAAAGACAGCCTGCGGGGCTATTGGTCGCCGAATTACTCACTGAGGAATGGGTGCTGTTTGGCGGAGGAAGAGAGGAAGAGAGTTATTGTCAGGCGAGCGTTTAAAAGCCATTGTCCACTCTACTGTACCTGAGCTTGCTCCTATACCTGCCGATGTTAAAATAAGGGCAGGGCAGGGTCTACATCACAGTCCTAGCAATGAGACCCACTTATTTCCTGATTCCCGCGAATGTACTGTCTCTAAGAGGCCAGCGCCTTGCAAGGGGGGCCCCGAGCCGAGGCCCGACGGAGCTCCCCTTGGTTTTAGCACTTATGT